>BOPP01000020.1:10289870-10310714 GCA_017312745.1 Gryllus bimaculatus
CCGACCTCATTGCCAAAGACGTTGATGTCGACCCGTACACTTATTCGTGATATCGCAGTCCCATTATATATACTTCTTACTATTTGAGCGTCCTTTGCGCACGCCAGCAACCGCACCTTCACGTGCCACCCTTCCTCGCGTTAAGAGCCCGTCAAACGACGACCAAGCGCATTGACTTGGTGCGGTTGCTTCTTATTTCTCCCTGCCGCGTTATTTAATTCCCCTCGGGAAATGGAGAGCGCCCGAAGGTGGAAAGGACGTTCGTCTATCAGGCGCAATTGCGGGCAACCGTCGGAAGAGACTTAGCCTCGGGGCCTTCCTGCAACGTTACATGTGGAAATATTTCGCGTTGCAGTGCCCGGAGTTCACACGTGAATCCTTACTCTCCATTCAGCAACCCCTCTAACGGTGAATGAATTGGAAATGACATTTGGTTTATTGAACCCCCCCTTGCGATTATTGTAACTAACTGTTTGAGAGTTGATATAAAAAGGCTGAAAACATCTTGTGGAACGACAACGAATTCTCTCGCTCACCACAGACCACGCGCATTTATCGGAACGAATATTCACCGATACGGCGATGGACACGAATGAATATCTTCACACTGAACTTTCACAGGTTCATCCAAAGCGCCGGGCCGCTTGGTTGAGCCGGGCTTAGGCGACGGGACCGGTGTGATTCGCGCCGGACGATTGCATTCTTAAACGACTCGCCTTGTCGAAAGCATACGGCGCCCGCGCAGCCGAAAGACGCGACATCATATTATTTCTTTTCGCAGGTTCATTATCCAATTCAATACTGTGCGTAGTGCGAATTTCTATTCGGCATCCTTTTTTTCCTTCTCCGCCGGTTCTTTGTTTTTCTCCGACGGAGGATTGTGTGTATTGTGTATGTATTTGTGTGTTGTGCTGTCTGGTGTGGTGTGGTGTGTGGATGTGTGTGTGTGTGCAGCTCGCGCGGCCTATGAAATGCGCGACTGCTGTTTGGGGTGGAGTGGGGGGGCAAGCAGGGCGTGGAGTGCAGGGAGCGGGGGAGCGGTTGCCCAGTGCGCTGCACCATAAGGCGATTAGTAGTTGTACTAGAACTGAAATGATGCAAACATGGAGCAGTTGTGGGTGCAGGAGAATGGAGTTTGAGCTGACTGACAGTTAGAGAATGGTTAGTTGGCTATTATGTGAGTGAATGTTTAAGAGTAGCCATTTCGGATGGAGAAACTGACAGAACAGAACTATAAATGTAGGAATGGAGATAGCGTAAAAGAGAAGCTGTAGACATAAGATGAAGTGTATAGGAGGAGTTGGGAAGCTCCCAAGGAGAAGTTATAGATTTCCTTCTAATTTAGAAAGGTGTGGATAGTAGAAAGCGGGCCAGAACGATGAAAGGGTCAATCCCAGTAGCGAAAAAATCCGAGAGGGCCATATGATAAATGCGGGGGCAACTGGAGTGTTCAGATGTGCGGTTTCAGGGACTAAGAGTGAAGATGCTAATGAACATAGTGCAGATATATAGACTGTTTTTGAACGTGCGATGTGAAAAAACATTGTAAATGCCGAGAAATAAGTCAGAGAATGTATGGAGTGCTGGAGTTTTCTATGCAAATTTGCAGCTGCTATATGAACTGGTATCTGAATTTGAAGCTCATAATATAATGATAAGGTTTGAATATTTTATGATTCGATTCTATTGTGATACCTGCTTCGCTGCATGTTTCTCTGTCGTTTCAACTCCCTTGAGGAATTACGTGCAATGAGGTTCCCGCATGTTTTCTCAGATTCACCCCTCTCCTTTTCACCCACAACTCTATCAATCCAATTCTATCTCCTTTATTACTTCAACAAATAATATTCGAATTTCAGGCATATACCTATATCATAGTAATTATCATGAGTATACGATTTTCGATTTCGCTTTTTGGATAGTGTAATACTTATTAAACTTCATATCTTACCTACACAAACTTTATTATACTTAAATTCACATTTAACAAGATTGAGACTGCTATATAAATACCTTTAGTATATATTTTAAATCATGACAGAACGATTTAGAAAACACAGGTGGAAAAATTGCGAGGTGACGGTACGGTGTTACTCTGATTTGTTCATACGAATGGGTCAATGCACTTGATGTGTACGCACCATTCACTAGGTCCATATCTTTCGAATAAATTTCATATTCTGTGCAAAGACACAAGTCATCGGAGGAAAATACCCAAGGAACGTTGTGTTTCTCTTCGATTTCTCGTGGTTCGCGAATAGCGTTCTTTTGCTAGTATGATTCCTTTTTTGTTGAGTTAAGAAAACGCATCACTCGATGATGCTGTCTAAAGCATCATTTAATTGATGGCTCTAATGATCATGACAGGAAAAGGATTATTTTTTAATTTATGTTTAATATTACAGCTAAAGTAGGTTCAGGCTTCAAAGTTTGCGTTCGTTTTTTTATCCCAACCGCTTACTCACCTTCTTGTTATTGCGCCTTTGTATTTACATCGTTGTTCCACCTTGTAGTCTTACTCATTGTCTAGCCTTGTATCATCCATTCCCTTTGGTTTTTTGTCAAATATACTGGTTATGTCTTCAATGTCGCCTTTTTTTACTAACGACATTTCAGTGGTCTTTAATCGTCATTGAGATTGTCGGGACATCCTTTACAGGTATCTGTTTTGTGTTCGTAGGTCATATTTTAATCGTTTCTTCCACAGAGGTTTGTGAGGATACTAACTGACGCGCTCGCGTGTTAAAACCTCTCACCTTAGTTTTTAGAGAAAATGAATTTGACCTGTGTGTTTTTATCCCTATACTGCTCCACTAGTTTACATTGCCTACGATAATTACGTCTGTTTATTTATCTACAATTATTCGTGTAGCCTTTTTTGTTTGACTTGTCTTTTAACCTTTTGTCGTGAGCGCAATTTTCATGGGTTGCGGTGTGCTAATATCAAACCATTCACCTCCACGTCCATTGCATCGTTCTTTCCATAATGTGCCTGGGTTCGGTTTCTCCGTGACGAAGCGCTCGCGCGAAGCGGACCAGGATGGCATGCGTTCGCCTCCGGCTTCACGGGCCGCGTTCATTGAGAGCGAAGGGTCAACACACGCAGCAGATGATGATTGCGTGAATCCAATTACCAACCTTGCGACGCTTGGTAAAGGACGCACTTCCTTCCGAAAGCCTTACGAGGCGTAGAGCTTGCCGTTCCAAGAGACGCGCGCCTCAGCAAAGTTTGCGACGGATCGGTTGATTATACCACTTTCTTCAGGCCGAAACGGCGGAAACGCGCAGGCGTATTGTATGTTGTGGTCGAGGATGAAATGCTGTCTCCCAGCATAGCGCTCTTCCAGCGCTTGATGGATTGAAGAACTTTTTTCTAGGGGGTATCTCCTTGTTTTCTAGATTTGCGGTGTGTGCACGTATATTTTTGTTCATTGAGTATAAACCTATTAAAGCTATTTAGTAGACATTCTGAAAAATTTAGTATATTCTTCATAACCAATATTTGCTTAAATTTTTCGTTTCCTCTAAATTAACGAGTAGACCATCGTAATCCACTTGAGAATGGTACAAGTGATTACTTTATCTTTCTAAAATGTTTCCCGCAGGGTGCTGTTCTGTAGTTTCAGACATTTTTACCTGTGTGCTTTCTGGTGATTTTAAGATAATCAAGTAATAGGGTCCAGCTTTGAGTCCTAATGACTTATTACGCTAAAGCGAGTGTAGGAAATCCAACTCATTGACTGTGCCGAGACGGCACGTGAAATCCTGCAAGATGACAACTTTTGACATCTTTCTTCCAAGTGATCTTTGGGGAGTGTTCGTCCTACGCATGTTTTTACGCCTTTCTGTTCCGATTTCTTGACAATAGTTTATGAATTTTAAATTCTTTCTTATTTGATTCTTCTTAGTAGTTTTTGTGGTTTATTTAAACGTTTCTCTGTAAGTTTGATACAAGCTCCAAGTCTTGCCATTTCTCTCAGGACAACTTATCTATATCAATGAGTGTACTTTTCTGCAGAAGCTTTTGCCAAAGTTTTTTACGTTAGTTAATGGGACAATTATATTTACGAAGTTTTGCCTACGGTTATTTATCTCGATATGTAGAAAACAATTAAAAGCCTAGAGAGGAGTTCAGGTAAGAAACAGTAACAAGTATGTAACTTAAGTGAGGTATGAAAGTTGGGACGACAAATGGCTATACAGTAAATTTTTAAGTAGGCTTATGAGATTGTTCTAGTTTTCATATTTATTAAAGATTTTTTAATACTTTCTTGATTGGATTTGAAATCTTCACTTTATATATTATTCCATTTTAAATTAGAAGAGGTTGTTCGGAGTTACTTTAATTTTTGAATATTTTCCCTTATATCTCTCCTATTTTACCATATTATTCTAGGTTTTAGATGTATGTCAAATCTGTGTCTGACCAAATATGAAGACATTTTATCGGCTTTTAACGTTCACAACTAAAGATCACAAGCTAGGGATCGTTTTCTGTAATGTATTTAAAACAAACTAAGAATGACAACTTCTTCTTCTGTTTATCATTTCCGTGTATGCAAAGAATATTTTAATATGCAGCCACATACCAACATACGAAAGGGACAGCTTTCCGCTATGTAATCTGAATTTCGATCAAGTTTGAACACTATATCTCTTGAATATGTTCAACACTGCAGCCTGACTGGAGCTGTCCGTCATTCCTTTCATATGAACAACCTTCTCTTCTGCAGACTATGAAAAACAGCGTTTATACGATCGTATCTAGAAACAGTCAACTCATCAAACCGGAAAATTGTGATATACCAACGCAAACATAAGCGTCGAATAATTTGGGAGCTTTGCCATGTAACTGTACGTTTCTGTATTTCGCTCCTTGCCGCAGCGCGTGGGATATAGCTTTCTGCATGTTATGTACGTATCGCGGGCTATTGATAATCCGAGCAAAAGCACGAGTAATATAATCTCGCATGTCGATTGCATATCAGTCGAGAGTGTATTCACCTCGATGCCTCTTCGTCAGCTGGTCACTGTGATTGATCTATTCAATTGTTATCATTACAACGTTGCATTACTCGCTAACTTACTACATATCGCCCTTCCCTATGACCTGCTCGCCGAACACAGTTGCGCTATTAACCTCTAGTATTCGCCAGTGGGCTCTCCCAACCTAGAAATGGTTGACATCTGCCACGTTCTGTTTATACTTCCAAGGTCAAGAGCGTCATTGTTGTGCGTGGAGACTGACAGTCGAAGCGCGTTGCACAGAATGATGTAAGTACGCCATTTGCTCGTAAGTTTGCTTCATCACGTTACCGTGTCCTCTTAACTTGATGGCTACTGTATCTGATGCGTGTTTGAAGTTCATCACGGGAATTGTGCGCGGCGAGGTATTCTCTTCAGTCTAGTATATGTTGTGTATTTAATGTCAACTTATTAAGAAATGTTAGTTCACTTGATGTTTATTTATGTGGTTAAGATGAGTAAACGAATTTCTTAATTGATCATTTGGAATCAGTTGCCCTTGTGCGTCTTCGAACATCATAAAAAACGTAATTCCGACCCCGACTTTAAGACACGCGCTTGTCTGTGACAATAATGTATATTTTGCAATGGCTTATTTTGTTTCTCATGCCCCTCAGTATAGACGCAGGCAACAAGACTGATTTTACTATAGACTCCAGTGCCTGCAGGATATTTGCATAAATGGAAGAGTACGTTACTTTAGTACTTACGTTCTATTTTCTTGTACAAATGATCATTTTACATTTTGTCGGCCCTTGTGTAGATGCAAATGTGTGTAGTTCTAAGTTGCAAAAATGACGACGTAATTCTAACTGTGTACTATATGCAGCTATTACTTTTTAAAAGCAACTAGGAGAATTAATGTTCAAAACTTAAATCTGTGAGGCGGATGAGATCTGTGGCTACGTACTTTGCATAAAAGAGGGTTTGAATTACTTAAACATTTAACTCGTATTATTCATATACAGGAATACGAACATCTTGAATTCCTCTCCTTGCGTTGTTACATCTATTCTTTGACCAATTGAAATTAATAAAAACTACTGTATCTTAAGGTGCAAATCTCTTTATGGAAAACCCCATCGCCCCCCTGTTATCAACAGTTTACTCATGGCTTCGACGTGGACTGTGGATTGTTCTCAATTGAGATGATGTCTGAGTAAACATGTTCTGCTCTGATTTACACAAGAACCCACCGCTCGACTGCCTAAGTTGGGCCGGTCTCTTTGCAGTTTTCTCTCAATGGGAATCTGACCAAATATTCAATTGAGTTTGGCGCAGCCGTTAAAGCGCGAGCCGCACGCGAGAAGGCATGACGTGCGCGAAGGACTCACAATATTATCCTTTCCGAAACATCAGTTCTCCGATGCGAGCTAGGCGGATTGTACATCAATTGTTTGGATCCTTAAGAGTTTGCTAGTTGGCTTTTTCTTATATTCTTCTTACATAAATGTGAAAAATATTGTAATTTTTTGTCGTTCTGCTGTTTGTCGGTCTGCTGATTTGGAACTCGAAGTTTGAACTCCGAAGTTTGACTCGAGTTTGGCAAGTCGAAAGTTGGAAGTCGAAGTTTGAAGTAAGTTGGAGTCGAGTTTGGAGTCGAAGTTTGGAAGTCGAAGTTTGAAGTCGAAGTTTGGAAGATCGAGTGGAACTGTCAGTTTTGGAAGTCGAGTTTGGAGTCGAGTTTGAGTCGAGTTTGAGTCGAAGTTTGGCATCGAAGTTTGATCGAAGTTGGAAGTCAGTTGAGCAAGTTTGGAGTCGAAGTTTGGAATCGAGTTTGAAGTCGAATTTGGAAGTCGAGTTTTGGAAGTCGAAGTTTGAGTCGACAGTGGAATCGAAGTTGGAAGTCGAAGTTTGGAGTCGAGTTGAAGTCGAAGTTTGAAGTCAATTTGATCGAAGTTTGAGTCGATTTTGAAGTCGAAGTTGGAATCGAATTTGAAGTCAGTTGGAAGTCGAAGTTTGGAAGTCGAATGTTTGAATCGAAGTTTGTAAGTGAGTTTGGAGTCGAGTTTGGAGTCGAGTTTGGAACTCGAGTTTGGAGTCGAAGTGTGGAGTCGATTTGGAAGTCGATGTTTTTGAGACGCTTCGGAGCAGTCGTCACGCTCTTGTTGACGAAATACGTGTGCACTGATTCTCGTTGAAATCTAACAGAGCCGTCTACAAACTAAAATCATAACCTTTATCGATTTAATAAATTTGGTTTGCATTACAGATATACGAGCCCACCTTCCCAGACGTGCCTCCTGTTGACTATCTTCTAATCCATTAGTAATTCTTGCAAATTTTTATATTTTCTCATGCATGGAGTAATTAATGATTGCAGGCTCATAACACTGTGTCTCTTTGAACTAGAAAACTTGAAGCAAAAATCCGTAATGTATATGATGGGTATTCTCCAAATGAGACTTGTACAGTTTCACCCTGCAATAAATATATACTTGGGCTCGTAGCCATTCATGTGTCGAAACTTCCATGATTCATTCGTATTTGTCTATTATCCTCATTAATTTCATATGTCTCCAATACATTGTAATGCCGCTGGATGAGCAGAAACTTGACTACTTGCATACTTGCTATGTGCGGCACGGTCGACTTGCTGTTGTCTGTTCAGGAAAACAAGAGGCGGTGGAGAGGGCGAGAGGCGCTCTGCGCGATCTCTGCTGTATCGCGCGTGAACAGGATATGCACTGAGGCAACTAGACCATAGAACCACAATTCTGCATGTGACACTATCTAGTCGGTTGACTTGTGTGGGTCCAGCTAGTCAGCGTCGCGCTTTGAATTGAATTAAATTGAAGTTCCTTATTTACGTGCGAGACTGCATCAGCCCGCTTCTTCGTCTGACACGCAAGAATTCGCTACCGTCCTTTCATATAGAGAGAAAGGAGGTATTCTCGGCGGGAAAAAAAAGGCGAGTTGAATAGACTCAGAGCTACGTCATTTGGCTTTGACAATTTTTAGTTGGCAATAAAATTCTACTAAATGACGCGCTTTACTTTCCGTCGAAGAGGTGGGTACAGATTGGCTGTCGCACCCGGCACGACGCGCGTCGGGGTCTGCGGCCACCTTGCTTCGCCAAGCGCGCCGGCGACCGCGCCGCGGGCGCTGTAATTCAGGCACCTTGTGTGCTAAAGCCCGTCCGCTCGCAAGCCGCTCCGCACAGACTTCGCGTGCGGTCTTGCGCTCGCCCTTCGACGCGGCGCGCTGCAGAAGCGCTCCTCGAGGACACATGGAGGAAACTCAATTTCTTTGTTACATGGTTTATGCGAAGAAGGACAATTCCACATTTTGCGGTCGCTCTGGATAAGATCCGTGTGTTTGTAGAAGTTTATCATACGTACAAAACAAGACGAAAGTTAAGAGTCATCAATCTTCTTTATTCGTCATCGCACCTTCTGTCTTCGATCCCGTTACAGTTATCGGTCCAATAATCATTAATTATCATGGACGTCGTTAACAGTTTTTCATCATCGTTATAGTACAGTCATCGAGTCACTATTTTGCATTATTCGAGTTGATCTCAGTCTTCTTTACCTTTAGGCTTTGTTTTACACTCACGCTGTCACAGTGAATTCCGTGAGTATTTAATATGTTATTCATGTGGTGGACTTCCACTTTCTAATTCTTCTTAGTGGAATTCAGAATCAGTTGATAGGACATACAAGACCCGTTTATTGAAAAGGCCAGGCTGTTTTAATAGTATTTTACGATTTGTTCTAATTTCTTTATAGTTAATGTTTTTTGGTTTTCCAACATCCTTTCATTTTAATTCACTCTTGAAACTCTTAGATGGCAGAAATGTGTGAACAATTTTTTGGAAACCTGCGTTAGTTGTGCATCGAAGAGGAAAAGACCTTTCTGAATGTACATTATTCTGTGGATATGAGAAAAAATATCGATGGCAAATTGAACAATCCTATCAAAGAAAATAACCTTGAAGAAAGCAAAATTAGTTTTAATAACTTCACTTATTACAACTATTAGAATCAGATTTTTTATAGATTAAATTTAAATCTAGATTAAAGGTTATGCTATGGATGAAGAATAAAACGAATGTTTAAAAAACCAAGTCCATTGAAATCACGAGGTTATGTACGTGGATTACCTCGTTATTCCACTTCGTGGCGTGCTCGGGCACGCAGCCCGTCGATAATGGAATGCACTCCCCAGAGGAGCATGAGCGGGATGACGATGGGTTTGTGAGCCAGGGGACATCCTGACGCATGCGTGTGCGTTGCGAGGGTGTATAGCGAAGTGAGTATTGGGAAATGCGCGTTGATTCATACGCGGCTTTAATTTGTCGCGACTTTCCATATGCTCGTGGGTTGTCATTAACACTGACTGCTTATGTGGAGTATTGTGAACTTACTGATAATAAGAATGATTTATTCTAGTTCTATATTTAATAATGTTACAATTACGTGCAGTACATATCTTGTGGTATCCATATATGTCGAGAAAATATCTCCCTAACTTTATTATTTTATTAACAATTTTAAGTATTAGTTAGTTTAAAGAGTTATTTCAACAAAACACTTTTCAATCTTCTTGGATCTTGCCACCAACGTGGATCACCCATGAATGTCATTAACATGTAAACTATGAAACTAGCCTCTTTGGTAAAGATGGTCAATCTGGTCAAGAGGCTGCCACTGTAACCCCATGTTTTGCGTTTTCTATTTTGACTATGTTGTTAACATTCATGGTGATGCCAGTGCTTGGCAAATTCAACTGAGTGATAAAGTATTTTATGAAAGTTTAACTCTGGAAATTATATAAATTATTTATTTTTGTGGATTATTTCTTACATATTTATGTAATAACCAATTATTGGTGTTAATGTGGTTATTAAGCGAAATGATACCTACACAATTGCGCAATTGTTTTGCTCAAAGTGGCAAAACTTACTTCTTTCCGCACGGTGGTGCAAATTGTACTACTGTACGAATATCGCCGCCGACGGAGGATCAACTTTGAACCATCATTTCCTTCTCGTATGGTTGTTTCAAGTGCGGTAATTAATAATAAAGCTAAGTCGCAGAAATTAGTTTCATAAGGACCGAAATGTTGTAGCAGATAAATGCCTGAAATAACGAGAAGGATTTTTTACAACCTACCAGTTATTTCTTGTACAGCTGTGGGTGAGCCGAGTCCGCTGTGGACCATTTAACGAAAGGCCACTGCTTTGAAAGAGTTGAACACATTGACTCTATATGACATTAAAATTTTACTCACAAGCCACTCACCATTAGAAGTTGACAGTAAGTTGTGAAACATTCTTTACGGCAATTAAATACAGAAATTAAATGAAATAACTTCTAGAATTATTTCTTTTTTATTTCATCAATGGTTCAGTTCATATTTCTAAGTTAGGAACATAGATGTTTCCTGAATCTAGAAATTCCCGATTTGGTGGTTTGATGTAGTCTTGTGCAGGACCCTATCGATAATTCGTGCTACCCAGGTGTAATTGTGTTTTGTTTTGTAAAAATTCGCAGATTGTCGGTGTCCCTTGGGAAGACAATGGAAAATTCGAGCCTCTCAAACATTCGAGAGGCTCGCACTCTTCAGATGGAGGTTTTTCTGGAGAGTGTGCATGGTTCTAATAAGATGAGATGTTGAAAAATGTGCGATTCGATTTTTATTCTGATGCTTTTTAAAGAGAAGCTCAGGATTTTGTAGTGAGTAATGTTGCTTCTATCTCCTTTTTGAAAGTGCCGGGAAGAATACGCAGTTTTGCTGGTTGGAATATCATTATATTCTTGTTTAAATGCCAAATACTATTATATGACCATGCTGATTGGGTAGCTGAGTATGTACGTGTACAATACTGGAAAGTATCATCAAGGAGAATAGTCATGTCTTTTAAAGTGTTGATGTTGGTTCGTTTTTCACCAAGTTAAATAAAGGGAACTTCACTTCATTTACAATACTTCATACTTGTTTAATTTGTATGTTGTTTATAAATATGTCTCTCGACGGTGAGGAATTGACTGTCGTAAATCTTGCCGAGTAACCAAACAAGTGTAAATGCTACTCATTAGCATACGCAATAACCTATTTCTTTAGAGTATACATTTTATTTTATTATCGTTACGCTTTTAGACGAGTTCATGTTCATCTTTTAAGGCCACTATCACAAGCGATATTAGGATGTATGCTGATATTATTTAGATGTGGGGAAGCATTAGAAAACCAGACTTCTTAGGCGACGCCTAAAAACTCACGCACATCTATATAATTTTTTCAACATATTTTTGAAAACACAATAACGTATTAAACACGTCTTAATATTTAATTTTTTTTTCTTTATTAATTATTGACAGATACACTTGTTGAGATCAGCGTTGAGGCTATTGTAAGGATAAAAAATTAAATTTGTGCGCTAATGCGAGTAAATTACAAATAGTTACATGGTTTTAGTACCTACATTTGACACAATATGACCAACAGCAAAGTAGTCGAATTGTTATTTTGCAGAATTTGTAATGTCGGAACGTTTTATTTTTGGGTTTTTTTTATTGGAATATTTATGAAACAATGAAACATGCTACTATTGATTAATGATGTCAAGAAACATGCTTACGCCATCTAAGTCAACGTAGCTGGAGTTCAGTTAGGCACTAACCTACTTTTGCCGAATATATTGATCGTAACAACAACATTTCATTTCGGGGCTTCAATAATTGCACAAATATCCACTCTGTCCCTTACAGTGATGTTTTTCCAAATTTCGCTGTTCGTTCCGCCGAGTCGTTCGCCCACGTGTCCTTAATGATTCGGTGGTCGGTTGTGGCGCACGCGCGAATACGCGCCACTCGCTGGGATTTCGAAATATGCGATGCGGACATAACGGCTCGCCGTTAGAACACTCGGCGGAAGTGCTGACGTCATTGCATATGCGCGCCCCGCGGGAGGCCTGTCGCCGCAACTGTTCCTATGCGTTGGTCTTGTGCACCGTGAGACCGGGATGGAGTGACGTGAGATGGCGGGCAGTGGGATGGCGGCTGGAGGGTGCGGTTGGAGAGTCGCGTGAGCGATGGCGGCGTGGAGGTTGCGATCGTGGGATGGTGGGCGGATCCGGGTGGAGCTGATTTCAATCTATGTGGAATGATCAATGTTTAGGATCTTATACTATGGGTCGTTAAAATCAGGGGTGTACAGAGCTAAATCTAGTTTGGGGCGGTATCCTTCTGCGACACGTGGCTCCGGCGCATAGTTGTACGTTCCAATGTATCTCCCCCTGTGAGTCACTGTGAAAAGGATTGGGTGCGAGTTGGTTGTGTTGAGCAGTATTGCTGTAGGGGGCGGATTGGGAACGAGAGAATGGTGGAGTGTATTGACTGATGGGGCGTGAGGGGAGGGAATGTGTATTGGATGGTACGGTGAGATGCGTTGCGGAATGGTGGATGGGAAATTGAGTTGGTGTAGAGCAAGAGTGGTGTAGGATAATGACATGGTGGGTATGCATGGCGTAGATGTATTGGGTGATGTGGTGGGATGAGTGGGTGAATGCATGGAATGGAAAGTGTCAAACGCGTAGTGTATGATTCGATGAGATGGTTGATGTGGTGATTGTGCATTGATATTCCATTTCAGTCAGTCGAAACATTACTATTGATGTGAATTTATTGAGTGTTTTTAATTTATAATATGTATAATGACAATTTGTTAAGATCTTTGTAAATTGTGCCTTATCATATCTTTATAGCTAATATTTTAATTTTGATGGAAATATTTTAATTCTGCAAACTTTCTTTCGGCCGAAGCTGAGCTTAGATATCGCTACGCGATCGAATGCATCATTAGTTGAATTAAAATATTATACCTGACAATATTTTATTATTTTCAAATAAAAGATTACTTTCACACCATCCAATTAATGAAAATATTTTGTAGACAACGAAACTCTAAAGTTGACGATTTTGGGCTTTAATGTGAGTCACAGTTTTTCGTGTACCATCCCCCTATTAGTACTTATTATTTATTCATTCTAGATCATTATGAATTTTATAGTATATGAAATTTGAACTATTCTATATTCTCAATTTCGTTTGAATATTGCTAACATGGTGTGCTATACGTTTGCAATAATTTACCTAGCTAGCAATTTATCTGTCCATATATTTTTTGTCAAAGTAATGCAAGTAACCTGTTGACACTTATTCGCGTACGAGTTTCAAAGTGAAAAAACCGGTGACGACGAGCAGGAAGGCGAAAGAGAAATTTACTCGATTGTTCAAACACGCATCTCAAGTTTCAACCGAAGATTTATTATGGTTTCACTTAATCTCCCCCTGTATCGCACTCGTTACGCGTTTCCGTCGAAAACACTCTTCGGAAGTTTCTTGAGCTCATACATTGCCCTGTTACTTCTTACGCGATGGACACTCTTTTATGTAACCGACAGGGTTTCGACACTTATTTGCCTCTTTATACTCTTCAGCAATACTTCTCGAAATTAATCACTGTTGCTTCCTTACAACGTTTTACTCAGATGAGTAGGTTTTACAAGGTTCGATTAGTGGATTCTGCCGTGTAAAGTGAATGACTAACTAAACATCAATACTAAGGTTGAAATTCACCGGCTTACAGGACACGAAGAGCTAAAATAAGCGTAATTCTGCTACTGTTTTTTAGAATGGAAAACCTTCAACATATAGAACGATAGGTTTGTTTGGGAGAATTACGGTATATTTAAATGCATCTTAGAATCTTTTCACTTCGATTTTTAGGTATCATTAGTGTTCTTGACTCCTTCTGTAATGCTATCCATTTGCTAACTGAATTGTACTTACACCTGTCCAGAAACAGACTAGTACGGCATAAAGAAATTTTATTTGTACTATAACACGTGAGGAATTTCCTTCGAAGTATTCTGAATGCAATAATGGACACTGTTTCTTGCATATGTGAATCTTGTTTTGTAGTATATAGATTATTTGTTTAAACAATTAACACTTATAGTCATTCATTTCAATAATTTATTTCAAGTGTTTTCTACTTTTACGTTTGTCTTTATTCACTCTTTGAACAACCTCGCATCCCAATCTTGCATGCCACGGTTTCTCGTATTTTTATTTGTTTCCGGTCTCCCATTTTTCTTATTCACATCCCTTTTTTTCCTTCTTTGTTCACAATTAAACTTTCTCTGTTTTTCCCTTCCTCGCTGTCCGCATTGAGTCCTGAACGTGATTCTTGAGCTATCAGCGCTCATCTCGATGTTCGACATGCTGCGCGTTCCGCCGTAAAGCGTCTGCATTGTCCCGACTCCTCGCCGGCCCCGTGACCATCTTCCCTTCCTGTCGCCAAACCGCAGTGAGTGATGGAGCCCGTTTCATAGCATCTCTTCCGCTGGCGAGACGTATGCCCGCGAGCGTGCGTTCCCTTCCATCCCTCTTTCCACCACCTCCGGCAACTCAACTTTCCCAGATTTTACATTTTAGCTCGCACGTTTCTGCATTTCTCTCTTCAATACCAGATGTGAAACTATTGGGCATGGCGGAAAACGGCTAGCGTGGGTTCTTCGACGCGTCGATCTTCGAACGAGTCGCCGCTTCGACGAGCGGCTCTTCGACAGTCGACTCTTCCGAGTCAGATCTCGACGAGTCGGACTCCTTCGACAGGTCGACTCTTCGACGAATC
Organism: Gryllus bimaculatus; assembly: GCA_017312745.1. NCBI lineage: Eukaryota > Metazoa > Arthropoda > Insecta > Orthoptera > Gryllidae > Gryllus > Gryllus bimaculatus. The sequence goes on from BOPP01000020.1 coordinate 10,304,541, forward strand.
GGACTTTCGACGAGTCGACTCTTCGACGAGTCTGCTTCACGAGTCGGCTCTATCGACTGTCTGAGATTTCGCGAGTCGCTCTTCGCTAGTTACGACCTTGACGATCGACTCTTCGACGATCGGGAATTCGACGATCGGACTCTTCGACGGTTCGGGAGGGGGGGGGGACTCTCGGGACCCGGGAAAACAACTTTTCCTTTTCATTTTGAATTTTTACAGTTTATTATTATAGTATTATTTCAGGACAACTGAAAGATTCATTTTCAGAAATTTATGACAATGCGAAACACCCCGCATTCTAAAGAGTTTATTGTTTAGATACTCTTTCACCTCCTTTTTCCCCGTCTGCTTATATTATTTATGTTCTACCAATGGATCTGTTTCGAATTATGAGAGAACACTGCAAGCTTTTTTCCATGTTTTCGCACTTTGCGTTAGCCAGACTCTATCATTGTGACCTTAACTTAAAGTCATTTTGTAGCTGGAGGGGCTTGTTTTTGTTAACTTCGTGATGCTTCAAGTTCCGCGAAGTAGAATTCCTTGGCTTCGATGTACCTTTTTGTTTGTTTAATTAGGGCGACAACTGGAAACAGATTCTCCTGCTTGTTGCGAAATCGCACTCCGCGGGAAAAGATTTAATCTGCGCTCATTTTAATTCCGTGATAGGACACGTCACCTATTCCGAATCCGGCCTTGAAGAATTATTTGCGTTGTAAATTGTCCGGATAGAGCTATTTTCAGCGCGCGGACCGCTACTCATCTCTAACGCCATCAAAGCCAATAAAGACTCGTAAGGGTTAGATTAAATGTACACATTCCGGGTTTAATGATCAGTTTAGAACTCCTGGTGCCGAAGTCAATGAGCGAACTAGCTTGTAAAGACATTGGTCCTACCATGAGTTACATATAAGGGCAGTATCTACATCATTGATATACGATTTTCATTGGCGCTAGTGTTAGATGAAATTAACATTCTAAGACATGAACTGATTGAACGATATTATTTCGAGAAAATATTTCATGATACATGAATCTCTCTAGTCTTATTCTACAGTGTTACTTCTGACCGAATTGATGCAGATCAATTCTTACATAAGGAACTTGAATTACTCTGATTCTCATTTAAAAAGCTCCTTCATTTACTGTAGAACTAGACTCCTTTTAGTGTTTACGAACTATGTCAAATCATGTAATACTATGCTTTATCAACAACATTTGATAACATTCCTTTATGGTATTAGTTTTTTGTGGTTACTAGACCCATCAAATTGAAAAGGAGAAGTTCCACATGACCAATTCGATTAAAGACCAAACACACATTGGTTACCATACGAGTTTCTGAGCTTCAAGCATACCATAGCGTTTACTTCAGCATTTACGCTAGATGGCGCATGAGATTAACTAAAACATGTTAGTTAGAGAACCCCGGACAAAAGAGGAATACTGCCTTACTGCCCTCAATGTCTTGCAAGAACATCGATGCAGAGTAGTGCATTATCTCACTCACTTGAAAATGTTACTAGCCAGATTTTATATTGCTCTGCTAAACTACAGACAAACATATCAAAGATTTTATTTGAATAAGTGGTAAGAACAGTTTTCATTGAGAAGAAATTCGGTGTTCTGAAACATGCATTTAGTTTGTAGCTATGAGTCGTAAGTACAATAATTATCCTTCATGTTTACAAGACGAATTGTAGTAAACTGAGACAAAAATGCGTATATTGTATCAAGAGTTATATATCGATTGCGTATATATCGTTAAAGATATATCAACTTAAGTGTTCTTAATATTCACCCTTTTCACAATAGTATTCTTCTTGCTGTCTTCCCGATCGTGGCGCTCAGCTTTTAAAAGAACTCAGTTTGTAACTAAACTAATTTTACAGAATTCTTGAATTCCCAGCTTATTTTCATTGTCTATTTGGTTCTCCAAGTTTACCGACAAAACACACATGGCTATTAAAAACAATTCCTGAAATGAATCAGTTGTCTTATTAATCAGTTTATCAATTGTAGTCAAAGAAGTAATCGCAAACATATTTTTTTATATAAATCGTTTTCCTAACACATTCTTTTAAAATGTATATTTGTGTATCATGGTTCCTATTTGTTAGTTATTACGCAGGTTTCATCTTTCAACAAGAAGAAGGCCGATGAGATTCTCGTTGTTCATCCGAAATGATCTATCACCATGCTGCAATTTTTCATGCGATAAACCTTCATACTTTCTGCCGTTGGCCGTTTTATACCTTGTTGAAGTATGTAATGAATCTAGGCACCTCATATCATCAATCTGTTTACTTTCTTACAAGTTTTTAGATATAGTTTTTATTATTCAATTTTGCACCGTTTTCTCTTCACAATTTTCATTGCGCCATCTTTCACACCCTATCCATTATGGTTTCTGCATCTCTAACTCATTCCTATCTTTAATATCCCCCCTCCTTACTCTTCCTCCGTCTATCTATTTGTTCCGCATCTAAGTTCTCCATTCCTCAACTCCATGAGTCTCTCTGTCTACTATTTGCTCCTCCACCTTGCTCTCCACCTCTTCCCCTTCCCTTCTCCCCTTTGTACATCGCTTTTCGCCCCTTCTCTGCATCCTCCCACACCTTCTTTTTTTCTCTCTTCTTTGGTCTCCTTTCTTCTGTTTTTCTCCTCTCTTCTTGTTTTTTCTCTTCTTCTGTTTTTCTCCTCTCTTCTGTTTTTTCTCCCTCTTCGTTCTCTCCTTCTCTTTTTCTCTCCTCTCTTTTATGTTTCTCTCCTCATCTTCTGTTTCTCTCCCTTCTTCTGTTTCTCTCCTCTCTTCTGTTTCTACTCCTCTCTTCTGTTTCGTCTCTACTCTGTCTCTTTCTCTCCTCTCTTTCTTTCTCTTCTCTTCTCTTCTTCCCCTCTTCTGATTCTCTCTCTTTTGTTTCTCTCTTTCTTCTGTTTTCTTCCTCTCTTCTGTTTCTCTCCTCTCTTCTTTCTCTCCTTCTTTCTGTTTCTCCTTTCTTTCTTCTGATCTTTTGTCTTCTCGCTTCTCTTCTCTCCTCCTTCCTCTTCATGCCTCATCCCTCTTTCAAAACCAACTTACCACCCTCTCTTCAACGCTTCCCCCTCCGCCCCTGCCGCCTCCACCTTCCCCGCCCCACCTCCCCCAAGGCAACGAAGCGGCGCGACGCGCGCGCGTGGAAGTTGGCGGAAGCCGCGCGGAGAAGTTGCCTGCAGCTCCGAAGAACGTCGTTAAGCCCTCGGGGAACGCGGCCGCAAGCCGCCGGTGAGAGTATCGACCGAGCCGCTGACATAAAGCGGAATTGCGAAGAAGCCTACGCTAATCAATGGGCCGTGCGTGCGGTGGCGCTAACGGTTTCATTACGGAGCACGACGTACCTCTATCGCGTCATAGACGGAAAATCTCTGAGGGAGGAGGCAAAACCTTTGAATTTTTAACCCCATAAAGTCCTTAATAATTATACCAGTAATATTCTGAAAATAATAAAATTAACTTATTTTAATTGTAATATACTTTCTCTCTACGTTGGTCTTGAACATCCGAAAACTAGTATGTATTAAACCATTAAAGTACAAATGTTGGGCGAAGGAAATAAGAAACCTAATGCAAAGGAAACGAAAATTTAGAAAATTGTATTAAAAAAATAGTTCTCTCCAAAACCGTGGAACATTGTGGAGAACGCCTTAAGGTGAACAGTTTGCTGAACACTTGGCGTCGTTCTTCAGGAATGCGACAATACTCTCAGAATGAGGTGCAAACTATTAAAAAACATAATTTAATTTTTATTTGGTTCAATGTGCAAGGCAAGTCTCAATAACAAACACAAGTTTGTTTTTATTATTTGACTTTCAATTTTAATTCTTAAACACAACAGTTTATTGGAAAATTTTCCTTCTCGCGAAGAGAATAAAAATATCGAAATATTTTTAGTGATTTATATTAAATTGATTTTTTATTAGTTTTCAAGTAATACAAAACTATAAAATCAACTGACGTTTTACCTGAAAAGTTGCTTAATGCATTGTGAGATATCGAACAGACACGCCTCTATTTTGCAAAGAAACAATTTTTCAATGAATTACATGTAATATTGCAAATTTATTTGTTCGTAAATAGATAAACAATAATAAAACTTATTGGCCCGAAATGTCTGTGAACTCAATGCCGTTGACATTTTATTCATTTGTTCCCTTTTCTAAGTGGTAATTATTAATTTCTGTATTTCCTCACAGTATGCGAGAGTGATAAGTTAGTGAAAGAGCACTTACATGGGCATGCAATAAAGAGGTATTGTCGTTTCAAGTGCTATCCCTTAGTACAATCAGAAGTTTCTTATGCTGAACCTTTCATGTGGTTCGGAAGGGCATCATTGAGTATACTGTTTTACAAATACATCCATGTTATAGATTGCTATCCTCACCAGCAAGAAATGGATCTATTAAAGGAGTTCATTTGAATGAAACTAATAGTCATAGTACAATTCTTTTTATCTCTGCATTTTATCTGCTATATGGAATACTTATAAAATGATATATTTGTATAATGTATTCATAATTTATAATTTGTATTTAATTTAAATGTTTCTACAGATCAAGAAACTGTGCCAACTCAAGTCTTTGAAAAATGTGGTGTTGATGTGTTCAGTCTTCACGCCTCACCTGCTTAATCGCCACTTGGAGCATTTCCATGCTTGTGATCTGTATATCATTATACCAGCAAGTGATTCGATTTCTCAGAGCAAGGTTTCTAGCCTGATGGTAGAAGCGAATTAATTAGCCCTGCCGTCAGCTTAGCGAGCGTGTAAAATGGCCTTACCTGGTTGAAGTGTTGTAAAACTGAGCGAGAGGAGAAGCACGTAAGAAATATTATGCGAAATTATTCATCTCATTGTGAACCATGACCATGTCAACATGAGTTCTAATTTTCCTTGATTCATTGAGAAACGTTTAAAATAGTTTTGTGATAATCAACGTATTTTTTCTCCCTCTCTTATCTCCTTACATTATTATATTGCTTTTGCCAAATAAATAATGAGCTAGTAACGAGTTTACTGGACAATTTATCCCCATCCTTGTATTATTCCGAAATCTTCTGGAACTATAAAAGAATTCCATGAGAACAATCAAATTCGAAGATAATGAGACAAATGGCTGAGGTGATGAGGGAAATAGTTTTTATACACCAATTAATTGGAGAGCCTCAGAATGCTAGAATATGACGCCCCTTTTCCAACACCATCAAATTCATTTGCATATTACTTACTAAAAGTATCAATTTGATCAGATAACATTTCCTCGGAATGTAAATTGTATTGGGGAAATTGAAACATCATATGTATACGGCAATTTGATTTTAATAGCCTTCATTCTCATCGTGCAAAAATTCCACTGTAGTGAAGCACAATGAAGCCAAGACATAACATACTCTCGACCCTCTCGTACTCGCGCGGGGCAACAGGTGTAGCCCGGACGTTTTATTTTTGCTGGCGCGCAACCTCTACTCGTTTTAGAGCGGTGGGAGAGTCAGCAGCTTCAGATAACTTGTCACTCTTACCAGCCAGACTGCTTCCAAGCTTTTCAGCGCAAGCTTCTTGTTGTCAGAGTTTTAAAATAGATTGGATTGCAATAGTTGTACAATTATTGTAATCCACGCGGGCTCTGTTATGGGTGACAGAAAGGAAATTTGTCTTGCAGGAAATCCGAGTCGATGTACTATTGTAAGTCGTATACTATTAGAGTATTCTATAGTTATATACTATTACCACGACTGTTGAATAAACCATAATGAACTGTCAATGGAACAATAACATATTTCGTATTTTAATTGGCGTTGCTATCTCTATCCGAAGACCAACGCAGGGGGATTTAAATATCAAGCAAAAATTTTTTATGATGTTCACATTACATGCAAATGAACATTTCGAATGTTTGATGGAATGGTTAGAAAAATACTTTTATCTTGGGCTCCATATGTAGCGCGCGCGAGCACTAGCGTAACGAAACGGGGCGCGAGCGCCACGGGGTTGGCAACAAATATAGAGCGGGCGGGTAGGGCGCGCCGCCAGGCCGCCTCGAAGCCGGGCCCGCGGGCGATTGCAGCGTCTGGGGCCGCGGCGCGGTCGTCGTTCGCTCCGCACGGCACGGCCTTGAGCGTCGCCCCGCCAGACGCCGCCCCCG
>BOPP01000020.1:10315964-10337672 GCA_017312745.1 Gryllus bimaculatus
CGCGTTGAGATATACGCTGGCACTCTATTCAATTACACACATTTAAACAATATTTGGCGTTCGTTCAATGCGAGTTCGTTGCCCCTGCGTTGTTCTCACATTCCACTATTCATCGATTATTCTCTTGTACAGCCGATAAGCGGCACCTATCGTAATAGAAACAATTCAACTTTATAGTTTCGATTCAGACAAAGACGTGTAAGTATGAACGTAAAGCAAGCAACGAGCCATATAAACCAAGTCTCTGGTGCGTTTCCAGTTGGAGACTAATATCTGAGCAATTTGTATTAAAAAAAATTTAAATTTCCTTTCAAGCAATGACTATTCAAGTTTAGTCATTACCTAAATCCAGACAAATCGTGTGCTCAATCTTTTTAATTTTAACGCCTCGTATATTAGAAGTCTATTTTTACCTTTTTATTTTCTCGAAATGCCATTCTACAATCACCCTTGTACATTTGTGGTGAGTGATCTCAACCTATTAAACACTAAACGTTCTGCTCTGCTGCAGTAATCATTCGCTCAATATCATGTCCCAGTTGGTTGGCCTCCCAGTATGCCTCACCCTGAATCTTACTATCACCAGACGTGTAGATTGACTGGAGAGACGTGGTAGACCTGACAAGAAGCATTTGAACCTGTCAGTGGAGGAAAGTGGCGAGGCGCGAGTAATTGTTGACAAATGTTTTCTAGAAGTGTTCGCTTACGTTCGCATCTTGTGTTACGCTGCCTATTTGTGCGGCGTTGACGTTACGGACTGACCTCAAACAAACGAAGCCAGCAGGTGCTTTCAGCTTCGGGCAACCCTTTTATGGGAGAGAGGCTATAGTAATATGAAACATTAGCTTACCCGTTCAGGAAACTCTTGAGAGCGCGGGACATCAATTCGATGTCGCTGCAATGCCTCTGACCGGGAGATTCTATGTTTGAGTCTGACATGGACATGGCAGGACTTTTACAAAGCTAGTAGCTAGGTTGGAAGAAAGTTCTACAGCCGCTGCTCTGATCGGTGGTTTTTCATCGACACTACACAGACGCCCGCAATCTTTCCTTTCCTTTCTTTTTCTCTCCTTTCCCTCCTACTTACATCACCTTTACACTGACCTCACTGCACTATTACATTTCGAGAGCAGTTCGGGAACTTAGATCTTGCCCGCCTGAATTGAGGAGCGCTGGTAGATATTGGATAGGGAAAGCCCGCGGTCGTCTTGTAGGTGAGCGTTTGCGTGTCAGAAACACGAAATATTACAAGAACAATCGTCGTTGAGTGCACAGTCTCTAGGACACAACAAGTCATAGAGCACTACAACCTTGCACTACTTTTCTTTCGGTGATGAAGTCTGAAATGGGTTCTGTTTGTTTTAATAAATTGGAATATTGATTGAATGTAATAATTAATCCGTTCACGTAGTATAGGTATTCAATTAACAACTAATATGTGTATTTATGAGCTCACTACTATGGTTTTAAGCTTCACTACTGACGACGAAAACAAAAAAAAGAAATTTTGATTGTGGATTCCTTAATTTTTTGTGTGTTGAGAATTTATTATTGTTCTTTCCCTAGTACTAAATTTATGGAATAAATGATTCAAAACTTGAGAGCTAAAAGGTTTCAATCAATAATTTAATCTTTTCTCCTTTGTATTATAAACTACAGTGACATGTGAACAGATGTGTGTTTGGAAACTTACAGTTCAAAATTTTTGAATGTTCTTTTTTTTATTTTTTCTTGGAGATACACCAATAGCTGAATCGTTTATTTAAAAGTTAATTTCATTTGTATAACGACTTTATTGCATTTAAAATAGGTACTCACCAACTTGGGTTGCATAGGAGATGCTGGTTACGTACTTCACCTGCCAAGAGGAAAACTATCAGTACTGAATACAGAAAGTAATTACAAAACATAGTTCCTCGAAGGTATCATCACGGTTGTATCACAATGTTGGCACGTAATCAGTGAATGTCACGTGCTCTTCGCAGAAATCCTTGTGTTAACGCTCAATTCCGTGCAGGCGTTGCTGCAATTGTTGAATTAAGCGGAATACCATCCAACGTGGGCCTGCCGACGCAGGCTGCGAATTCTGGACATACCAAATTTATCGCGAAATTTTCAAATTCCTATTTGCGGTATTGCATTATGCATCCAGAGAATCGTGATTTTCATAAAGTATGTGCGTTCCCGTGACATGTATGAAGTCGTTGTAGGCGCCGTTCGATATTGGATGACGGGATTAGTGGCGATCACGTGCTTCTTCGGTTGCGAACGTTTCGAACTTCTGTGGATCATATAAGAAAGTTGACTTTGAGGTTAGTGTTAAGAATGTGTTGTTACAATATTGTTCAATGCTCGTATGTGAAATTGAGTGATGCTGTGGAGTTTTTTTGTTGATGCACTCAGAGGTGTTTGTTTTCAACAGTAAAAGTACTAAATTATTACTTTATTAAATAATTTTGTCATATAAAAATTGCGATGATATAAATAAAGGTCATAATCCCACTATTATACGAATTTTATGTACAGTAATTGAGACGTTTTGACTGTAGAGACTCCAAGTTAAATTTAGTTTGGAGCCCCGTTTCTGAAACAAAAACGCTTGAGATTCTATTTAAACCCAAGGACACTCAACTACATCATCGAATCACAATCCAATTTAGTTTAATAACAATGAAAGTATCAATTGATTATGACATTGAACGTCAGCTATTCTTATTACATTTTTATTTATCATCAATTTTAAATTAACTGTTTTCATGATTCTTTCTTGAATACTTTTATAAAGATATCCCGACGCGGCGACCCCTACCCATGGACGGCCATCCCTGAAGTACGTGCTTATTTTCTGTGCAAAGAAACTTGGGCCATGAGTAAAACTTTCACTACATTATAAAGTTACGTACCCAACATATACATACATTCATATTTTGCTGATAAGACATGGACACTTCGTCAATAGATTCTTTCACTGCTCTTCACTTAATACAATAGAGATGAACGAATGTATAAACAACGATGATGCCAGGACAGCGAAAGTAAACGTAATGACCTGCCGCGCATATTAAATTGTAGTATTTGAACACTATGTTATAAATCCTTACGAAAGCTACCAAAAAGCGTACATACAATGCTTCAACATAAGTTGTGAGCATTTATGTAAACTACGAATGAGGCGTGTATAGCCCCTCTGATGCGCGGCTCCGTTAATATTAACCCATTGCTCTGTTATCAAAATATTACCGCCGATTCCAATTCGTTGCACCACTTGTGCAAGCACTGAAATAAGGTCTGAAAACAATTGTTGTAAATTATATCGCTCAGCCGTAGCGCATACAATTCTGAGATTATACCAAATGATGACATTATTGACTCAGTTTATATGTCACAAAGTCAAAGTTACATAGATTAGGTCGGTAAATGACTCAGAAAACCTTTTTGTCGCAATACATTTCATAAAATTATGTAACGGTTAAACAATCCTTCTTATAGCCAACTGCAAACATCCCATTAAGAAGGCCTCGCTTGAGCAGGAATATAATAATATGTAATAAAGTGCTAGAATGACGACTTACGGTCAACATCCATGCCAGGGAGGGACGATCACAAATACATCCATGCCAAGTAGCAGAATTTCAACCGCGTCCTTTATCGATACTACTGATCACTACTGATCTCAGTATTCTGATTGGAATACGAATACTTTCTTGTAGTAATTTATTCGAAAATCGACCTCAAATCGCAGAGCGAGGGGGTTCCATTCCAGACGAATGACACCAGTGAGAATTGGTGGGCAAGTTGATTGGGCTGTCCTGCGCTTCTCGATCGCTTCAGCTGGCACTCCATGTGGCGTGAGAGCCGCGTCACACGCCCCGGCCCGCAGTGGCACGGCCGCGGTGGTATCGACATCGGTTGGGGGGGCGGAGGAGAGTGGTTGGGCGGAGATGCGGCGGGCGGAAGTGGACGGGTGGGCGTGCCCGAAGCGACGCGTTTCTTCGGCGCGAGGGCAGCCATGCGTACGGTAGCATTGACTCCTCGCAAGGCACTGCCCTTGCAGGCGGCTGAGGAGCAGCGAGCCCACCGAGTAAATGCTTTCTGGACTTCATTGCCGTTTTAGGCCCGACCTTGATGGCTAGATTGTGTGCCGACTCGGTGCCTCGGTCGGAAGGGTCGCGGGTTCGAGGGCATGGGCATGGTTGGTCGTCCCTTGTCTTTCGTGTATGTGCGTTGTCACGGAAATCCTTGTGAGTCAGGTGACCGCAGACAGAGGAGTCTGCAAGTGGGTCAGTGACTAGTGTACAAGTTCATATGTGACCCAATGTAGGACATACGGAGTGGGTACCCGACGCGCATAATCGGGAAGTCAGTGTCCAATGAAGCTGGAAAATGTCACCGAGAAAACATTCCTTTTTGTTCCAGATTGAGGAGAGATATTGGAGGTGTTAGTATATAAATCTTGAGCATTATCCAACGAATATATATTGCTTTCCTTTACGTTGAAAGCATTATTGAAATGAATGAATGAATGGAGTTAAAATGGATAGATGGACAGGCAGACGAATGGATGGATAGACGTGCGGAACGATACATGAGTGAATGAATAAATAAATGAATTATTGAGTGAATGAATGAATGAATGGATGGATACAATTGTAAATTAATGACGAATCTCATTATGCATGAAAGGATAAACCTCTTGATGAATGGAAGCATTAACAGTTTGACATATTACGGAATAAATCAAAGAAGAACAATGAGAAAATCATCAATTTTGTGAATGATTGAGTGAATGAACTACAAAGTGAAAAAAAGTGATTGAAAAGGTCTCTGTGTGACGTCCTGTATGATCATTGATGAGGTAATTCGTCTGTGCCTTATTTGGGTATGAATATTGACTACTCATAAAGTAGTAACTTGCGTCATCCACTGAAGTACTCACATCTCAAACAACATATTACCAGGCATAGATTTTCTAAAATACTTTTACATGTTTTAGTTTTGGTTCTTTTTCAAACATCAGAATACAGAACTTTGTAGTATTTCTCGTAAAATACGCGATGGTTTAACAAATTTCGTAGGTAATGATGGTGAAATTACGAAGACTAGATATCTGAAAATAAAAATGCGTAGCACGGAGCGAAGAGCTTAATTAGTGAAAAACATCACCATATGATATTCGAAGACTATTTTAAGAACGATTAGTATTCGAACTTCATACACATTTGTGATACAGTCTGTATGGAAAGTAATTACTACGTACAGAGTTGTAACTGTCAATAAAAGTTCAAGGTTCCTTTTTTGATGCCATTACCAATGGACATTGTTTGCAACCACATACTTTTATAACGAACACGAAAGCAATAGCAATTCCATTTCCTTGGTAGAACATAGCGTCTTTTTAAAAATAAAACAATCAGACATCAAAAAAGGTGAAGAATATACAGCCATGCTTCTCGTTCCCTCTTCTGCATTATCTTATTAAAAAATCAAGAGCGTAGTTTCTCAATGATCTGGTCTCTACCAATAGAGATGCATTAATTCTTGAATATTCAGAGTTATTTCTTAAAGTAGTAAGGTACGTCTATCTTACGCTACAAAAATAAGGGAAGAAATTTTGCGATTTTGTTCTAGAATGGCATAAATGTTCACATTTATTGATAAAAACAGCAATGGTTTAACATATATATTAAAATTGCAAGTTTCCAAATTAATCTGTAATATTTGTCTGCGTTTTGTCATTCATTTCACGCCATGTCAATACTTCCACGTACAGTAAAATATTTTATGCGCCTAGTTATTCTTTAACCGAACATAAGTAAGTTCATTTTGTAATACTTTTCTTTGTTTCCGACACGTCACAAAACACATTGGCAGAATTATGGTTGTAATTAGAATATGAAAGACAAAACGCGTATTGTTATGATGCACTCATCCATTAAGCGCTTTCAATAACAAAAGTAAGAATCTACTCACAATAACCAAGGCAACAATCCATACGAACGTTAATGTAAAACGTTTTATGCAAATTCTTTGTCATAAATAATAAACGTTTCAATATTGCTGTACAGACTTCACGTAAAATTCCTTTTATATCGTCGTTCACTTCTAACAAGTGCTGATTTGATACTGTTGTTCTTGTAATTCGAACTGATCGTCTTGTAAAAGAAAGTATAGAGTTATTGTCTGGATAATGAATTGAAAACTCACGATACTCTGTGAGACAAGAAAAGAAAGTAAACCGGTGTTGGTCTCAAAAATCTTCACATTACAAAATCATCTCTCGGAGACAAACATAAAGAATTCTATCTGTAGTGTAAAATGGAAGCAAGTTACTGATACTGCTCCGCCCCGCCCTGCCCCGCCCCGCTCCGCTCCGCTCCGCTCCGCTCCGCTCCGCCCCGCTCCGCCCCGCTCCGCTCCGCCTTGCCTCGCACCGCCTCGCACCGCCCCCCTCCACCGCGCTCTACAATACCTTAATACTTAAATGCGTTTTGAGATTCATCCAAAATTTGTAAGAAGAAAAAACAAATTTGAAATATTTTCAATCGCGAAGATAAGTTTTTCCTACGGCGTTCGAAGTTTCGTATCGAAATTATTCGTTACGTTACGAGGTACATGGGACAAACACATCCAATCATATATCCAGATATAATCAGATTTCGTTAATCACAATTGACACGTCAATGACTAGCTATTTCATCAGCGCCCAGCTGCAACACTTAGTAATTTTATTATTTTTTACAGTTACTTTCCAATACCTGATTTCTTCTATAAATATTCACAATGACAATACACATTTCCCACCACCCCTTTTACGACATATTCATCATTTCTGAGGGTTGCAACAATCATTTTACACACTACACCAGACCAGGAGAGGTGCAAGTCATCGGTCGGTCGCTAATGATCAGCATTTCCTCCTACAAACGTCCTCCTACTTCCCTGCAGTTTCATTCTCTTCCACACGCTCCAACCTCCCCGCATCGCCTTGACGCCAGTTCCTCTCCCATCGAGCCTTGTCTTACCTTACCGCTCACCCCTTCCGATCACGCCTCCCGCCCGGCATTCACATCGGATCCTCGTTACCGTTGTCCCCGCCTCCTTCCTCTCCGCCGTCCCCGTCCCCGTCCTCATCCTCATCCTCATCCTCATCCTCATCCTCATCCTCATCCTCATCCTCGGCCCGGCGCGGGCCCCACACGCTGTTGCGCATGCGCCGTAAGTACTGTAATTAAAGTGTCTTACCCGACGCAAAGACATAATGGAGTGCAGCTTCCGCCCATTACACTGCGCGCCGCACGGCGCCGGGCGCGCCCCAAGCGGCCGAGTGTCGGGAGCACACGTTTACACGACGCCGGGCTTTACCTGTAATTTCCGTGCATGCGGGCTCCGGCGTTGTTTTTAACGTAATTATGCCGCTCGCTGCATAACCACGGGATTGTCTGTGGGGTTCTCGTGCGCGCGTGCTTACGAAATGAGAGAAGGAGATGTAGAAGTGCCACATGCATTGCGTGTTATTTGCGTGGTGGGAGTTGACAGTTGTCATCGGAACAGGAGAGTAGGTTTTGGGGTGAAACGTTTAACTACTGTGGAGAGAGTATACGTAGTGATGGCAAGGGTAGTTTTATAACTCATTTACCCAGAAAAGTTTTTGTTTAAATAACATATCTGATGAAACTAGAATACTTTACAATATATAAAATTGATTCAAAAAGTCTACGAGGTTGGAGAAAAAAAAACATTGAATGACAATTATATTTGAATATTTTATATTTATCATACAAGTGTCAAAAGTGATATTTTGGTTTTCAAATAGGAAAGGTTGTGGTACGAAGTCGATAGACCCAGTGGTGTAATCATACAAGTCAAATAAATTCACTTTTACCACATGTCATACACCATTTTTAGACAGTCTTATTGACTTTCATTTTATTTTAATTCAAGCATTCAAATCAATGATACATTAAGATCAGTAGTAGCTGATGCGGTCAGACGAAAGTATTTTGTTTTCTTTGTTGCATTCACAGATTTATCAGAACACTTGAACATCGTCTCACGTTTAGCACTAGGGCTAAACATTGAAATTTTAGCACCCTACGCACGTAAGAAACGCTTTTACCAGTGAGAGTCTAAAAATATCTTCTTTGGAAAGTACATAGTTGCGTTCTGTGTTTGTATCGTAACTTGCTACTCGCTGCATAACCTCTGAGATGTCTGAGTATTCCCAGGCACACATGGTAACGAAATGTGAGAAAAGCTTGGAATGGAATAGTAGGATTTGTGGCGGGGAGAGAAGAAATGCAATATAAAGTACTGCGAATGCTTTCAATAACTGATGTACTATATAATGTTTAAACTACATTACTTAGAAAGTAGACAACTCCCAATAAATAAAAAGAACATTGTTTAGCAAAGCGTCAACAAATGGTACAAATCAGAAAGTATAGTTCTATTAATAACAACTTATAAATCGAGCCTTATGTAAGAGTAAATTCATGAGTTTACCCAGTGTGATCGGTTACTTCCCCACATTACTTTATGAACTTCATTATTATTTATTTAGAAAACAATTTATTACAAACATTTGCAATATTTACAGGTATTTCGATAAAATAAGTTATATATTCTTTGGGTTGAGTTGATATCAGTGGGAGTTTTTTCTGCAAACTTACTTTAACCCACCAACTCGTGAATATACTTAAACGTTTGTTGTGTCTACATACGAAGCTGAGAATTTATTTGATTTAATTATAGACAATTTTTCTAGAGTCTCGGTACAGATTGAAATTATTAGTGGTGTTATTAGTTTACTAGGGCTGCAACTATTTATTTTCCTTACTAAATTTGAGTTAGAATTTCATATGGAATTACCTCACTGGTAAGATAGCATTGTGTGCGGAAAACTAGGGTCTTTTGCGAAAGGAAGAAGTTGGAACGGATGAACAATGCATCGCGTGAGATTGTAAGAAACAAATAAATTGCTCCTTTCTTTTCAGAACGATAAGACATCTTCTACCGAAATACACCTTAATTGCCGGCTGGGGACACAGAGTAATCTGATGAACTACGGCAAGCGTCATTTTGAGCCATTTTTGCCTGGGACAGCTGGCAGGTGCCAGTGTAAGCTCTTACTGACTCGTTGCCCTTGGGGAGTCCTAAATCTACATCAAATGTATTGTTCGTTAAGAGCGAGAAATGGAAATGTCATGTTCTTAACGGATGATAATGTTCCAAATGGAAATTCCATAGCCTGTTGATCATTAGTATCACTTGAAAAAAAATCGAGTGTACCTGTTGATTGCAAGTAATATTTGAGAAAACATTATTGATTTTGCATTACACTGGAATTACACGGGGAACATGATAATGTGCTAATATGATTATATCTTCGTAGTGCGTATTTACGTGGAGAATCTGAAGGAATAATTGTTTTACAATAGTCGATACTAATCCAATTCAAATGTTGGAATTTCAGAATGTTAGTTGCAAACCTACAGTACCTAATGTAAATGAGACCTGAATTTCATACCCGTGCTTTTTACTGCTGAAGAATTGAAAGATGTGAATGAACGGACTCCATAGTAAGACATACTATTGTAGCGAGTTCTACCAGATTACGTTCTCTGTAACATTAAATGACGTACAATTTTCAATGGTATTTTATCACAGTATGTTTTAAAATGTTTCAAAGTGCTAAGAGAATACTTTAATCCTAATGGTCTTATTCCTTCTAATATTTTAATTCTCGGAACGGCATAATACATTGAGAATTTGCTAGTTATGTGGCAACAAGAAATCTCACCACTAAACTACTTCTTAGTAGTTGGCGAATTACTTCGTTAATTTCGCTGAATGGATAACCAAATGGGTTACTGTTATGTATAGTGCAAGTCAACGAGACATTACCCGTTGCTTTTGCCATGAAGAGAGTGGCAAGGACGAATCTGCTACGAAAATATCAGATCTAAAACATTTGAAGAAGATTGACTAACAGTTTGCCGTTAATAACATCGAATTCTATGTTCTTATAATTATATTTATAAAAATATTTATAATCTGTAATATCCTATTATTATTTCGGTCAACTCGTAACCTATGCCATCACAATGTCTGTCCTGACGTAACACGTTTCTGGTGAGTGTATTACTTTTTAGATGTCCGAGGTGTCTAATAAACTTACAAGCGAGACTAAGAACCATTTGCAACACCTGCCTGCAGTTAGGGAGGGAAGAGGGTAACTATGGGAGAAAACGCTCCAATCTTCGCTAGGCGTGGGATGAACAATCTAAAATATCCAGGTAGCACGTTCACGCACGCTTCTGAAAGCGTGTCAGGTCCCATAGCTTTTCCCACATCGTGTAGATCTAGTGGAGATCAGTTTAGAAAAAAAAAGTGCCTCGAGAAGAGATGTAATTTAGCGTTTTGGAAAATTAGATTGTTAAAGATTGTTATGAAAATATGAGCCATTCTCTAAATGAATTTGGCCGTCTAAATCGTGCGATAACTAATTGATGTGAGCAAGATTCTATCTGTAAATGCTGCGATCGTGATGAGTGATATCATCAGAAACACCTAGTCAAAAAATAATTATCTGATTATCTTTTGAGTAATGAAGAGTCATGGGCTCAACCAGACCATATACGTTTACGTATTCATTTCACAAAAAATACTGCTATTTTACGGAGAAATACGCTTAGTATAATAGTATTCAGTAGTGTTCTCGTTAAGTTATAATTTATTTTCATAATTATGTAATTTACGATATGCACCTCTTTTATGATGCAAATTTCGTTGAATGTGAAGCCTCCTTATTAAGGGCAAAATTGAAATGCATGAATGTGCCTCAAAGTCATTTCATAAAGGCGACATAAAGTGTCACAGCAGCATTATTTGACGTTAATATCAAGTTTGCTTCCTTCAGGAACGACACAGTTAATTTTATGCATGATAATGTATATCAGCAAAATTCTCATTTCGTAGTTCACTCATATTGACTTGCGTAATGAATACAAAATGTAACAAAAAGGCTTTAACCACGCTTTCTGATTAAATGAATTAAGGAATTTCACATTTACTGTCAGGGAAATTATTACATGTGTTTGTTACCCGCAACAAGGAACAATGTCAATGGAGCATTTTCTTCCGAACTTGGTAAACAAGTTTTGGAAGTGTAAAGAAACTATTATTCAATTCAGTGAACGAGGCAGATTTTATACCGGAAGTGCTTGCCCGTTTTATTAAGAATTTCGTCCTTTTTACAGATGCATATTTACGTGTTGTTATATACGTTAACAACATAAATAAATTTGTTGTGATGAGTGGTAGAATAAATGACGCCATGCATGTCAAAGCAAGAGAGAAGTTTTGATGAAAAGTATCACAGTAAAAGAATTAAACCAGAAGGAAAGGAGATGCTCTGGTACAGAAGGGGGCAGGAGTTGGGATAACAGTGGACGAATAATTGTAATGTAAATTGAGATAGAGTACTTACGTTTAAACCGAATTGAAAATCGAGTTAAGTCATTTATAAGAACTACTAATTAAAGTAGGCAGACAGTGGAAAAAGCAACTTCGCTGTACAGAATGTTAATACCTAGACCGTGTCACTTTTATACCGTTAACAATGAAGTATATACATATTGCCTAAAATAGTCTCTAACGGTCACAATGAAAATTATGACAATGAAAATGATGGATATGATGCTGCCAGGAGTGAGGATTATTACGCCAGTGAGATTTATGACAATAATGATTACAATGACGCTGGCAATGATGACAATGATGATTGAAAACCTCGATACCACGAATTGAACTCTCGATAGTTATTTACGTGTAAAATATCCATCTCGGGTAACAGTTTCGAGGGAATTACCACGCCTCGCAAGATCCCGTAAGGCGCGAGGGCGAGTGGGGCACTGAGAGCAGAGTCGAAGCCCGAGTCAGAAGAGGTTTGGGGCGGAGCAGGTCGGGGCGTGGGGGCCGGGATGTTGAGATGCGGCGGCGTAACGGTGCGCCCCGCCCCGCCCCTCCCCCGCTCGCCCCCGCGCCTGTTAGGTCGCGAGGCGCGACGCGTGCTGTTATCTGCGAGAAGTTGGTCGCCCGACACAAAGCGCCGAAGCGTCTATACGAAGCGCCGAGTGCGGCGCGGCGCAGGGACGCGGCAAGGGTTGGGGCGGCGGCCGACGCTGACGGACGCGCATGAATATTGCTGCTCCTGTTGGCGGGGGCGGTGGGGGGGGGATAGCGGGGCGGCGCGAGGCGGGAGTGCGAGGGTTGCGGGTGGGCTGCGACAGGGGCAGGGCACGGGGGGGGCGCACGGCGAGCGCACGGGCGGGGGGGCCGGCGGGGGCGCACGGGTGGGGGCGGCGGAGCGGCAGCGGGGGGGCGGCACGGGCGGGGCGGCACGGCGGGGGCGAACGGGTGGAGGAAGTGCGGGCCAGCGGGGAGACGGCGGCGGGGGCGGGCGCCGGCAGCGGCGACGCGGGGCGGCGACGGCGGGGCGGCGACGGGGGGCGCGGACGACGGGGGCGGCGACGGGGCCTGCGACTGGGCGGCGGCGCACGGAGCGGGGGCAGCGGCCGGGCAACGGCATGGACAGCGACGCGGGCGGCGGGCGGCGAGGGTCGCGGGCGGGCGGGCGGGGCGGCGGGGGGGCTGAGCGTTGGAGGCGGCGGGGTCCTCGCTAAGCTCTGCATTAATTCCGAGCGACCCGCGTGCCCCGCGCCCAGATGGCGAGTAGTCTCTGTCACCGCCGCCGCTTGTGTCGCCCTTCTGTCGCCCTGCCTTCGCTGCTTGGCCCGCGAAACCGTTGTCGCTGTCGCACCCGTGTAAGCTACTATACCACTTCGACGATGTCTACCCTTCCTCATGTTCCCTCCTTGGGTTCATCTTAATCAATCAAACAATGATGCCTTATTTTACGTCGCGAGGCTCAAGCCATCAAACGCTGATCTTCCACCTGACAAAGCAAATGTCGCTACTATCCAGTTGTCCTCTTGCAGACAAAGAAGGTATCACTTGGGTGACGAAGCCAGCGTTTTGAATTTAGCGGAGAGGATCTTTCAAGTGCTCTTCTTACCCTTTGAAGGGAGGCGATGGCGTTAAAACATTCACGGTTTGAAATCGTGAATCGAGTATAACAGTGTGATACTCTAGCAGTTACACCACAGAAGCCGCTGAACTTTACAGACTACGTTTTCATTGTTCTGTTAGTTAGCGACCTTTTTGGAGAGAATCGGTGCGTGTGTCTGGTTACGCATACGTTCCACTGAAAAATAAAAACTTGTTTGCAGCCAACAGATTCCTGAATGCTACATCCAAGCAGTTAGTGAAAAACGCCCAAAGAAGTATTGTGTTTGCTGCAGCATTGTGGACGTTAATTACATAACTGCACATTCAATTCACTTAATCAGGAATCAGTTCAACCTAATATTTCCCTGTTTGTATCAAACACATTCATTCCAACATTCATGCTAATGTTGGGAATTATAGATATCCCTTTGTGTTCCATTATTGCCTGCCTATTTACGTGCGGGCAACCCTCTATCCTCACCCTCCCCTCCCCCAAATACATGAACTTTCTCTCACGCTCACGCACGATCAAATGTCCTAATTAGAAAAGAGACCGTGGAAACCTGTCCAGAAAGATTGGAAGGTTTTGCGTAACCTAAACGGAATGTAAGAGACGGATTCTTGCGTTTTCGACTTTATTATTCCAGAATTTAAGAATGGCCCACAATCAGTGTTATGAAATTGAGAGAGGAATTAAAAAACACGAGGTTGAAATGTCAGCTGGTAAAGTGCGCAATGTATAGGGAAATAGGGTATCATGCCCAAAAAATTAAAATTAAGGCGATTAAATTTTACAAAATAGTATCAAAATAATTGATCAAACCTTTGGAGCGTAGACATTTTTCAGACAAAAGCGAAAATATTATCCCTTTCTGCACCATCTGTAACTCATTTGCTGAGCCACTTCTTCTCTTATCATTGCCCGTTTTATTGAAAGAGCATCATTAGATTTCGTCTTATTTCGAAAGTTGGGTTTAGGCGTCTCAAAAGCTGTCGCTTCCAACGCATTGCAGCACAATTTATTTAGATGTAGAAATAGCTTCTTTTGAAATGTGCATTGATGATTATTGATAAAATGCATTATCAATTTATTTTACACACAGACTAATCAAGACTAGTTGACAAAATAAAGTAAAGTATATTCATATTACGAGCACAAACTAAGGACAATGACAGTCCTCCCATTGTTATACAGAGGCGCAGTGCAACGATAATAAAGTGAGAACTATCCAAAAAAAAAACAAGTCGGATGGCCGTAGTATTTGAACTATATCTTCTAACACATAAGTAAAAAAGACATATCATACGACCATGCCTCCCTGAAGACTTCGCTCAGGCAACACTACCAAAGTCTCCACGACTGCCTTGTCCTCTTACATTGTTCTTTTCCATTGAGAGCGTAGGCTTCCGCGTCCGGAGTCAGTGTTCTCAATACTGACTCCGGCAGTATAAAAATTCTTTTCAATTGCCGCCTTTTCTCAACCCAATGTACCTACGGCACCCTTCCTCTAGCTTCCTTGTCCTCCTACATTGTTCTTCTCCTCTTGTTCCGTTGTCTGCCCCACTCTTGCGTGGAGCTAGTTACGAACTCGAGGATCCAGTTGATGTGGGCAACACGTACGCATACAACTGGCGCCGTTTGAGCGTGGCTTTGGCAGGGGTCATGAGACCTTCCGGGCCTCGTCTTTGCTCCCTTTGAATAGGGACTCGACGCTGCACTTCTGGCTCATCACAAGTACGTGAGCACTAGACGATGGACACAGGAATTGTCACTCGCAGTCGTGGGTGTGGACAGCAGCTAAACGAACAAGAGCGCACAACTATTATGGGCCCTCTTCATGGTGGACGTTGGTATGTTCATGTGGGTATGTGACTAGTAAATAAATGAAATGCATTACGAGAGAATTAAACTTATAACTTGATAATTAATATGAATAATACAAATTATTTTATGTGATATATTTACAAGGATGCACACCTGGAGAACTCTTTCCTAAATGTTGTATAACAAATTTACCCTATTTGGCTGGTTTTGACAATTAATTAATTTGATTAATTCTGTTATCATTATTTTTTAAATTGTTACTAATGCATAAAGTAAAGTCGGTAATGACCTCACTTGTTTCTAAAGCTTCTAGATTAAATAAAATATTTAAAAAATCCGTAATTGTCGGTTTAATGAGTGGAAAATAACATATTGAAATATTTACGAAAAAAAGTTTAATTCCTTCGAAACTGTTCATGGGAGCTACAATCCCATGCCTCCTTCCCATCATAATACTCGAAAAACATTATGAGTAACCTGTGATCTGTCTAAAGTGCGAATAACGCTGTACAATATCTTCTTGAAGGATGAATTCATAAACATCCCATAATATAAGAAACTATATGTTGTACATCGTTTCCATGTGAGATTCATTCTTATTCCGTCATATTATCATTTTTTTAAATTTATAATATGCCATTGTCATATGATTTTTCTCCAACTAGCGTTACCCTCTACTTGTAATCAAATGCCTCTTTCTCAAATATGAAATAATGATTTTCATAGAACCAATAATTGTTCAATAGAAAATTGTAATACCTTTTCTCTTTAAATAATCACTCTTAAATCTTCAAAAATAATTTGACAAATTAAATGTGTGTTGTGGTTCTTTACATGATGTGATGAACTCGGTAAATACAACTTTATTAGTGTTTTGAAGTAGTGAAGATTAAATAATTGTGATGAAGGTTTCGTAAGTATTCCATTACTCTACGTCAACATACATTTCCTACTTAATATTGCTAGCGGCAGAATGAAGGTTGCGAACTCCATGTTCGATGACACTATGGCGCCGTGTAACGACTCCACGCTCTCACGACTGCACGCTCTCCGTTTAATGAGCAAATCACGTAGCCTAGACAAATTACCAAAGGGTTCGTTGTTTATTTGCTCGTTGAAGAACGCAAAAGAACAATGGTGAGACTGCAACTTGAATGTTAACTCCAGCATCCTCGTAGTAGAGTAGGGCAAATAAATTACTCAGCTAATAATAATTGTCATCATTGTTGCACCTGTATTGATCGTAAATCTGTATTGCTCTAAATGGAGCCCTGAAAAATACTTAATATTATGTTTATTCCACTTAGAGAACGATTCATATTAAAAGAAAAAATTATAGTATGGAGTTTTTGAGTGATGTTTTCTCGAATCGAATCTAAGCATCTCCATGATGCATTGAAATAAGTATTGCCATATACTTTACAATTATTAAAATATCGTTTAATATAATTCACAATAATTCAGTTTTCTTGAAATCTTTTCATTATTATTCGGGATTTAACTTTATGAAATCCGACTCAGCATAAACACGAATCCCTTTTCTTGTTAAGTCATTAAATCACATGCTTACGAACACTACGAAATATTTACTTGCGTTAGTTGTCACTTTGCTTCAGGATTATCAGTACATTATGCTTAACACCAAGGATAAGTCGGATGACAACGTTTGAGTTGCCTCTCAAAGGCACGCCAGAAAAACACGAGATGACTGTCAAGAAACACGTAGGTGGTATGAGAAATTTTCTTTCGAGGTTGGATTTAATCTTCGCTTGTTTTCTGAAGCCTCCCAAAGTGGAAAAGGATATTTCACAGAAAAAATAATGGCGAAATGTGATACAATATATAAAGCAAACATTTGAAGTGATTTTTTGTATTATTTTTCCTTTTTTTTTCTTTCATCAGAAGCGTATAGAAAAAAACTTTGTGAATCACGTTTCGTAACTCACATAAACGTGTCGAACAAAAATCAAAATTTTCCACCCTTTTTTACATTTATTGAATTACTGTAAAAAATTATTTTGCTCAGTTGTAAAAATGGCAAATCTAGAGCAATTGTCTTATCGAGAGAGATATCACTGATGTCACAGCAGTCCGTCTGACCGGGAGGTCCTAGTTTCGAGTACCGTCTGTGGCAGGATTTTCGACACTAGTTTGTTAGCTAGGTCGAATTCAGTCTGACTGGAGGATAATTCTAGCGGCCAGCTGCACTGATAGGTAGTTTTTCGTGTGTTTTTTTTCCATCAACACCATGCGAATACTAGAGCGGTACTCTAACAGAAGGGTTACGTACCGTGCGCGATCTCGCCTTCCTCTTCCTTGTCCTATCCTCACTCCTTTCACATACACTTGTACTAACACTACCACACTTGCTGAGAGACCCGTCAGTAGCTGCGAGCTTGTCCCGACTGGGGCGGTGGGAGATAGCTGGTTAGGAAAAAGTCCGTTAGTCGATGGTAGGTCAGCGATACTGTGGGGGAAATATCACCGCCACATCACGATCAAAAACATACACACTACACTTACGGGACCCTGGTAGCGGACGTGCCCGGAAACACTAACCAATCAATCAATTAATCAATACAGCAATTTCTTGAATATCTCGATTCTTCAAACCGAAGGGATTTCAGTTATCCACGCATAATGCCAATTACTGCGTCCATCACAGTTTCGCCGTCTGCGAGCCAATTCGAAATGAGGGCGGAAGTAAGTGGACAGAAGGGGAGAGCAAGAAGGCGAGGCATGTCGCGCGAAAAAGCGGTCCCCTTTAGCGGCTGGCGTCTCTCGGCGTCGTCGTCGTCGTCCTTGTGGAGACGCGGGCGATTTCGGCGCGGGCGGGTATCGCCGGCCGTCGACCTTTGCTAAGCGACGGCAAGCGGGCAATTAGACGTGCCCTACCAGGCGCTCCGCTGCACTTCACTTGTCGCCGGCGCGCGGCGGCGACTGCTAACGAAGCGTCGGGTGAACTGGGCGCGAACTGGGACGGAATCGCCTCGCACATAGCAAACACATTGGATTGAATGATTTATTGATTGTTTTGAGTTAGCTGTCGCGCAAACAGGCTCAGGGTATCAACTGAGGTTTACCTCTGATTGGGAGGACCTAGAGGTCGAGTCCCGATGGCGGAATTTTTACACGGGCGACATAGCTAGGTCGAATTCAGCCGTTGTTTTCTATCCTTTCCGGAGGTTTCTATCCTTTCTCTAATCAACGACAGGCGAATGCTGCAGCGGTACGCTAGCAAATTGGCCACGGACAGTGCGCTATCTTTCTTTTCTCTTCCTTGTCCTATACTCAGTCCGTACTTACACACATACACACACTCACTACCACTACCACAACCACAACCACTACCACAACCACTACCACAACCACTACCACTACCACTACCACTACCACTACCACTACCACTACCACTACCACTACCACTACCACTACCGCGCGTGCCAGGATTTAGGAGCTTGTCCCGGCTGGAACGGTGCCCTGCTGGTAGGTGATACCTGGTTAGGGAAAATCCAGCAAGCCAACGTATAGGTCGACGCTGGATCACTGCATTCAGTGGGGGAAGATCACCGATAATCATGCATTACTCTATCAGATCAATGACCTTAGCAGTTGCCGTGCCCGGAATCACCAATCATTTCGTGTTTTCGGGTGTGTCAACTATTGCTTTGTGCTCCCCCCCCCCAAGTCTATTGAAAGATTTTATCAAGGGAGGTGGAGGAGTTTTTCCCCTATTAACTGTTCAAAGACGAAAATTCATAATTTTCACAACAAAAAAGTTCAATTTTCTTATATTTCAGAAATTGCGATAAGCGTTGCGATGGTGTCTGCTACTACGAAGAAACAGGAGGGGGTTGAGATAGCTAATTGACGAGTAAATCCACGATCATCTTCGCTTACGCAACACAGTCTAAATACCTCCAACGTATGTTCCTGAAATAGTTTTTTGTCTCATATTCTTGATTAGGACCTTCTAAAGAATGAAAACCAATAATGAGATACTTATATATGGATTGATTGGGTTGGATTGGATGACTTAGATACGGATGTTGTCATTGACTGGGGAAAATCAATAATTTCCCAGCAGTGGACATCGAAATTCTCCAGCAAGGCCGATCTCCGGCGGCGATGGTGTGACGGTTAGCGTACCGGACTGTTATACCCAAGCTCGCGGGTTCGAACCCGATCGAAGCCGTGGATTCTTAAGTGCGAAAAAATTCTTCGTACGTCTTCCTTCGGAGAGGAAGTAAAGCCGGCTGTCCCATGTTTGTAGATTTACTTGCATGTAAAAGATCCTCAAGCCTAAATGACGCCTCTGGGTTAAATTCAAATCGCCTGTTTCTCGCCCAAGAAATACCTCCTTTCTCTACTAGTTGATGAAAGGAGCGTAGCAAAATTTGCGTGGATGGAAGCCTGATGGACCGAGTCTCGCCACGTAAAATAAGGCAAATTCAATTCAATCTCCAACATTCTCGCTGCAACGCGCCACCTGGACGAACGCATTCCGTGGACGCAGCGAGAGCATCGCGCTCTCGCGAAAAAATGAGTGGCACGAAAAGCCTGATGGCGACTGAAAGGCGCGGAAACGCGATTACACGGTCGCGGGAGAAAAGACGCGACTCGTGTTTGCTCGCCAAGAGACGCGAGAGCTGCTGTGTAATTGGCGGTGGCGGCGGCGGCGGCGGCTGGCGCCGTCAGTTGGGCGTCGACGGAGGCGCTGCCGCAAATGGACGGACGACCGCGATGACAGACGCGCGGTGGGGGAAGTGAATGGGACGCGGCAGAAGAGAGGGCGATCGCAGAACAGATTGAAAACGGCGGACGTTGATGGGTAAAAATGCGTAGGCTGTTTTATGTACAATAGAAGGCATGTGGACGGGAATGGGTTAGTTCTATCGTATTACGCCTGCTCACATCTTTTATTTTTAAACCGTTGCCAATTAATTTTTTTCTCCGGGTGTTACGAACATTTTCAATGCAGAGCGAGATGTGAGCACATTTCATCGTAGGCTGTTTGAAAGAGTGAGATTGTGACCAGGTGTCTTATAACTCACACTTCCTCTCTGTGCTGAAGAATGTGCGATTTTGTTATTTGTCGCAACAAAAGAAGTTGGTTTTATGAAAGATCTGAAACAAACGATCAGGATGTGTTTGATGTATACAGTTTGTAATAGGAACTGATATTAGAAGGAAAGAATTCTGGTGGCTGGATATAACGCAGACATTCACGCAGCATATGTTGATACCTCACAACTAGGAAGCAGTAAAGGGGATCCTTTATATGGCGCGATAATTTGTCGAAGAGTTGAAAATCACCCAGAATACTTCTAGTAAAAGGCGATGAATGGAATTGTGTTTCCGCTGAAATCTGACTACTATTAATCCAGAACACGTTCAGTTGATTCGCAAGCAGAACTAGAACCGGAAATTTGGATATGCTGGCGCAAATTAGGGAGGGTCGAGAGCAACGCTAGCGGCCGACAAGCGCCAAAGTGAAACAAGCCTGCAGGCCGGCGGGAGAGGTCGGAGGTTACGGGGGCAACCACATTAGCACCAGCAGCTACAGTGATACGCTCCACGACCAGGCCGAGACGCGAACGCTTAATGCCCTGCAATATAATACACAGACCGCCCCGCTCAGAGTGCTCGTTATAAATTCAACGCCTCCGCTAGTTAATATGCCAGCGCCGCGATAAAACTCGCTCTCCCAACCTCTTTTTTTTATTTTAATTAAAGTGTTGTTTGTGTTCCTTTTGTTCGAAAAAAGAACCCGCATTGAGGTGTCTCGCTTTTCAAGCGGCTAGCGAGCGTACGACTGGGCAGGTGGGTAGGAGGAGGGGAGGGCGGAATGGAGGAGGAAGTTGGGGATATGGATGATTTGCTCCACGCACGAAAACCGCGTTTGCGGTTGCGAAACTAGGTCGTGTGCGAGGACAGCCTTGCGGCATCTGGCGGTTCTGATCACGTTCGTCGACTTGAAATAATTTTTTTCTTTGTTCCATTCTTCCCACTTCAGGCGGTACTGTAACGGTCAGAAATAGCGTTCTCCTTCCTAAATTTCCACTGTGCAAATTTGGTTTTAATAATGGTCGGTGGTTTTTCCACGAGATTTACAATTATTTCGACGACGACAATATTGCACTTCATTTTTCATAGCCAGCGAATTACTTATAATTACAGATTCAATAGAGGAAACTCAAGTTAGTAGCTTGGCCCTAGTTTTAAAGTAAAGACGCAATAACTAATTTTTATGCTAAGTCGTTTCATAAATTATAACTTGAGTTATTTTTTAAAATAAAAAGTAAATGAAAGAAAAGGATTACTGCACTAATATAATAATTGGTTTTATATTTGAAATGGGGTGGATGGATGGATAAGACGAATTACTTATTGGAACAAAGAGAAAAAAAAAGAACGTATATATAAAAATATATTTATAAGTAGAAAGATCAGAAGATTCTGGATTGTTTATTATACTCTCCATTGTTATTTTTGCTCTCTATCCTGTTTCTTCAATGGCACACGCAGAGATTTGTCATGAATGGAAGGTGCAAAAGGAAGAACGTGAGGTAGTCTTGGAGTATATGACGCGAGAGGGGATGAGTGGAGAAGAGAGGCGAGGTGGCTGCCGGAAAGAACAATGGCGTGGCGTGGCGTGGCGTGGCGTGGCGTGGCGTGGTGTGGCGTGTGGCATGGTGTGGCGTGGGGCGTGGTGTGGCATGGTGTGGCGTGGGGCGTGGTGTGGCATGGTGTGGCGTGGGGCGTGGCGTGTGATGAGGTGTGGCCTGGCGAGGGGCGTGGAGTGGGGTGGGATG
>BOPP01000020.1:10342345-10366101 GCA_017312745.1 Gryllus bimaculatus
GGTCCGCGGTGTGGCGTGGCGTGGCCGGTCGGGTTTCCGCGCGTGGTGTGACGCGCGCCGGGCCCGCCCCCTTCCTTCCCGAAGGACCGGTGCGGTCCCGCAACGCTGTGCTCCCAAATGCACCGACATGTATCCTGTGCGGGGTGATTCAACGCAGCACAACCTACGCAGGAGCCATCTAAAGCTAGCAGCGCTCGAAAACCAAACCATGTCCAAAATTAAAGGCTAATTAACTGCTTAATTACTGAATGTTAGTCTCTTTTGGGTTTCCGAAATTCGTTTGGAGCTGCCAGCGTAAATACAGCAGCGTCCATTTAGAAAATACAACTTTTCATCATTACAATTCAACGACCAATCATCCAAAATTATAGGATAAATTTACGCTCCAGGAAGAAACTGTTTCCAATAATCAGGGATGTACAAATGCAAATAAATAACTTGTTATTAAGGGCTAATAAACACTATAACGCAAAAATCTCAGAAAAAATATAGCACTTCTTCAGTCTACAATTTTAAATATAGTTTGGTTGTATTCGGGGTTTGGATATTGCCAACTTTAGGAGGGTCCCAGTCAGACCTACAGGGCGTGAGTGTGGGCGGGTGCCCGTTACCTGTTCATAGCTAGCGCGTTGCGGGTTGCGAAGATCTGCATATCTTATTACGTCTGGTTGAACAAAGGTCGAATAATGAAGCGCACGTTTCATTTTTGCTTTGCTGCACAAGGTCTGACTCGAGGTGACTCCTTGAAAAGAAAATTGATGTCGAGACCCACTTCTTAATATAATATTGTTATTAATTTGATTTCTGTTTAATCTTTTAGAGTCTTGTTGATCCCATACCTTGCTCCCTGATTTCGCTAGCAGCGGCAATGAAATCGCTAACACGCGATAAGAGAGCTTAGATTTTACCAGACACCTACAAGAAGCTTTACGCGATGATTATAATGCGCTGGCTTATATGAACATAGCTCTTTTGAAGCATTTCAAGGTGTACTATCATACATTTGATGATATATTAAGAAATGTCATTTATTCTCCTAAAACTATTTGAATAAAAGAAACTAGAGGAACCTAATTTATATTGTCTATTGACTCGAGCATTCTCAGAACCTTTTTATCATGATTGTTAAACTGTGTCCTGTATATATTGCTTGTTATTCAAAACTTGATAACCACATTATGCCTCCTCACTTACGTTTGTCTCTAAAACTAAATTGCAATCAATGTCATATAGAGTGAAATAAATAAGAGTAAAAAATAGATAAAAAAATAAGAAAAATTAAAATTGATAAAAGGTTTCTGCACATTTTGAGAATATAATAAAAATGTCCTTGTTTTGTTTATTATTTACTTTACTCGATAACGCGTTACACTTTTTCATAATTTTTGTCGGTTTAATTGAGAAAATATGTTACTAGAGGTTTTGATATCATTTGGCGGCATTGTACTCCACTATTTTTTTATGCGATAATGAAATAATTACTTATGTGGGGTGGCGTGGCGTACTATAAGTAATGGAGAGGGGTATCAAGAAATATTTTAAAAATAAAAATGAAAATTAGCACGCTAATGAGATTGCACAATGGAATATCTTTGATTTACAAGTGAAACTAGACACTGAAAACAAAGGACAAAAGATAAGATTCTTCCTAAATTCACTTCATAAAGACATTTAATACGTATGTATTTATGGGGTTTACATAAGAACACTGTTAAATATAAATTATGTGATGTATGTCATTAAAAAATAATAACAGAAATGTCCCCTCACGTAAAGGATAAAGCCAATAATCTAGCGACGTTAACTCTTATTCAGGCCCATTTAGAAGCCACCAAGACGTGGTTGTTCCTAGAGTGAGGAGGTCGGAACGACTCGGCACGGGCCTTAGGCTGCTAAACCTTGTAAAAGAGGAAGTTAAGTATTCCACGCACCGCTGCTGCGTCTTGGTGTCTTCTGCCGACGCGTAGTCTCGACCGCGTCAGATTGCAGTTGTTTTTCGTCAACCCACACTCCGCTTTTCCCGATTGTTCAGCGCCAGTGTGACCAACTGTTGTCGGAGAGGAATGAACTCACTAGTGCCACTTGTTACATACATGTAACTACATTTCTGGTCAACTCATATTTGCACTTCTTGTTACTCTAATTTGCAAATTGTAATTATTCATTAGACGCAGACATCCTCAATGAAACACATAAGCAAGTTTTTTTTTCATATCTGAAGGCCTGATGTCGATTTATCCGTGAAGCTTCGAAACTTCATCTAAAACCGTGCTTTGCTGCAATATGGTGGTGATAAAGTGGCAGGCAGAGGCCGGTGTAAATCAGACGGTGTAAAGTTTCCGGGATTCTATCACGACTCAGGGTAAAGAGTGTGTCGGGTGCCGAACAGTTGTTCAGAATGAAGACGAATCGGTGGTTCTATGGCGTACGCAAAGGAATAAATGCTGTTTTTTTCTCTTAGTATTGTTATTATTCACGTTTCAACTCGAATATAATACGTATCTTAAAGTACTAATAATTTGTATACCAATCGATATATTTGCAACATGAACAATTCATTAGAGCTTAGTAAATATTTTAGTTTAAACCATTATCTTGATATGACATAAGTCTTTTATAATTAGTTTTGATTAGAAAACAACTGTGTAAGAACGTTTCCAATAGATATTTGTCTCCTGAATAATCAATAGTGCTTTCACTTTTGCACATTTCGGTGTTAAGTCGATCAAAAATTTCATGGTGCATGTTGCAATTTCGTACTTTGTTCAAAACTAATCGAATAAGAATTTTATATCGTCCTTCACTTCTGTTTATCGCATCACCGTTGCTCTCCGAGGAAGGGTTCCCCAGTACAGTCTATGCGGTAGGCTTTAGATCGTGCATCATTAACGTCATGCCCCTCGTATATCATGCAGCCTTGTACTTAATCGATTCTAACGCCTTTATGAGAGTTATTACGCGACGTAAGGATAATAAACAACTGAGGGGGGCTGGTGTTCTTGAACTTGGCCGACAATAGGAGTTACGGGTAATACAAGAGAGCATTATGATGCTTATTAAACTTTTTTGTAATTTGGGCTCTGAATTTACCTAGTAATTCCACCATTAGGGATTTATTATGATTTATTGCAACATTTGAAACAAAGTAAGATTGTAAAAGGTAAAAGAAAAAAGGTTCGTGTAGAGACGATGAAAATATGCAAACTTCCATTCTACCTTTTGTCATTAAATAATTTGTTGGCTGCCATCATTTGGTTTCTGTTGCTGTTTTTGTTCAATTGTCGTTCAAATTTGTTCTTAAATTTTACAAGACAAAGGACAACGCAATAGTGAAGCTGGTTCATATGTGCAGTGTCGTCTTTTCAGAATGCAGGCAAGTCTCCACCCAACATTATCGTATCATGTTCTCCCACACGACATTTACGCCTGTTATAAGGCTGGACCCACTACGTTCAAACAAGTCGCAGATAGCGATCGAGAAAGCGGGCGAAATTTCATGGTACTTCAGTCTTTCGTGGTAATGCGCAGAGATCAAGTTAACCATGCATATATTTATTACTCCAAGACAAATACCACAGTTTAAAAAGTTGTTTCTTTTCTCAAATCCTAACAATGGTTGAACGTTTGGTGACTTTATAATCCAAATGTTTCATATTATTTTTTGAAGTTCGAAAAATTGCATTTGAACCTACGATATGTTCACTCCCAAATGCTGCTTGAAATCACTAGTTTGTGGGTATGTGTGTGTCAATACATTTGCGTCAATATTACTTTCGTTACAGATTTGACTATTATCTCGTCTAAACTCCAAAGCTTAATATTGCATGTTCGAAGACAAATGGTAATACAATATCTGTTTGGGTTAGAAAATTTTACGTCCTTCAATCATCTTACCTAATTACTATGTAGATAGACACTTGCCACAATTGCCAACAGATTGGTATTTCTGCACTATAACTGAGGCTGTTACATGGACAGAGCTGCCGAGGGCATGCAGACTTTAGATTATACGATAGGGCAACTCAAAGAGATATAAACTCGGAGAAAATAATTTTGACGTTCTGGGTCGTATACGGTGAATCAACGAAACACTTTGTCGAGTATAGATGCAGAATAGTTTAACAGTAAGATAATTGTCATAGAAATTCAGGAATGATGTGCAATGGATTTACGAAGAAACCACTAATGGGGAATTTTGTCTCGGGCAGATCATCACCGGAATAAAACAAACGAGCACAATACCCCCGAGCCTTCAAAACGTCGCTCCCCCCAATAAAATGTTCCTCAGTGGGCACATGGAACCAGACTAGATACAGGACCACCTAGCATGTTCATACGCGTCCCGGCCCGGATAGCCGCCGAGGGAGCAGGAACCGTTTAACGGCGTCTGCGCAGGCCGAATGGCCGTGTCGCAGCTAGTCTGCGCCGCGCCGCGTGATGGCCGGCCGTTTGTTGCGAGGTCCTTCCCCGGTTTTTCTCCTCACCCACTTTCTCGAGCGGTACGGATCATCTAC
The DNA here is from genome assembly GCA_017312745.1 of Gryllus bimaculatus. NCBI lineage: Eukaryota > Metazoa > Arthropoda > Insecta > Orthoptera > Gryllidae > Gryllus > Gryllus bimaculatus. The sequence continues at coordinate 10,346,860 of BOPP01000020.1, forward strand.
GCGCGGGTGACCGGTTCATCGGGGCGCAGAGGCACGTGCGCTCGCCGGGGAGGCGGGGGCGGTGTGGGTGGCCGCTCGGAGGGTACCGTTTATGAAAGTGGGAGAGCGGTCGTTGAGAGAAGTACATCGCGATGTGGACGCCGTGCCATGTGCGGTATTCGGGATCCAGTAGCAGGATGCTGCCAGCCGGGTTTCCAACCCATTTCCCCACCAACCCGATTCGTCATATGCCACTTCTTCTTCGACTTCGACTTCTTCGTCAACATCTTCTTCTTCGACTTCTACTTCTTCTTTTACTTATTTTTGTACTTCGTATTCGACTTCTGCTTCATATTCGACTTCTGCTTCATATTCGACTTCTGCTTCATATTCGACTGCTTCTGCTTCATATTCGACTGCTTCTGCTTCATATTCGACTGCTTCTGCTTCATATTCGATTGCTTCTGCTTCATATTCGACTGCTTCTGCTTCATATTCGACTGCTTCTGCTTCATATTTGACTGCTTCTGCTTCATATTTGACTGCTTCTGCTTCACATTTGACTTCTTCGACGTTGCATTTGACTTCTTCGACGTTGCATTTGACTTCTTCGACGTTGCATTCGACTTCTTCTCTTTCTCCTCCTCCTTCTTCTTCTTCTTTAGCGACATCGCCTTCTTTTTCATCTTCGACATCTTTAACTTCTTCGCCTTTTCTTCTTCTTCTCATTTTCTTCTTCTTCTTCTTCTTCTTCTTCGTCGTCGTCGTCGTCGTATTCAAGTTCAAAATTGTCAAATCGCGAAGAGTAAAAGGTGGGGGGGGGGGTAAAAGTCTTTCCAGTTCAATTTCATATAGGCTTTGTAATATTTTCTATGACTTAGAACGATTATATGACTTAGAACGATTGCTTTAACTTCTGTTCCTGTCGATATTTGGAAATACCTTACATAAATATAACGGCAAATCCTTCAATGAAAGAAACCAAACATTTGTAAAAATGTTTTCAAATAGAATAATGCAAAAAAGGAGGAACATTTTAATTTTACTCCGCTTGATTTTGATTCTCCGACCTACAGCGAATATTAGTAAAAAAGGAGACACTCGTACATATCACTCCATCGAAATAAACTTACATAAGATTTTTATGGCGATTAAAATACCAAATTGGCCCCATCGGGAACACCCCAAGCGCTCGTGTGGCATTGCTTCGATCCGTGGTGCGCGCTGGTGCGGGGACCAGAGTCACGCCAGACCACGCGCTGGTGATGGGTGATGGGTGATGGAGGCGGCGGTGACGACAGTGCCTGCTCAGCCCAGACGTTCTTCCCGCAGCTTTCGTTGCGCTGAAGCAAATTGCAGCTTCGGGGAGAAATGACTTGGACCCCCCATGCAGGGTGACGCCGGCTGCCCTCCATTTAGTGGCCATCCGCTGTGAATGGAGAAAGCAAGAGAAGGGACACGCCTCTCTAGGCGAAACGCCGGTTATTATGAATTGAGCCGGGGTGTGATTCAGAAAATGAATAGTAGGTGAAATTCGCGTGATGGGTCCGTATTAAGGCTTGTCCTAATATGAAAAGAGCGTGAAAGAAATGCGCAGAAAGTAGTTTTTGGATCTCTGAACTACAGAATTAGGGGAAATCAGACTGATTTTCTAGTCAGCTTATGTGAGCCCGTTTCTTTACCTTAATGCGATGAATCTTCTCTTTGCATATTCTGGGTAACGTTTTGTAAATGTAGGTAGTAGAGTTAAGGATACCTGCTTTTACTTTTGCCTGCTAAAAAAATAATTTATTGACATATTTCATACATTTTTCTGCATTTGAAACAATGTAAAACCTAAAATAGGATTCGATTCACATACACGTATTGTTTTTATTATTTTTAGTGCGTATTATTTTAGTAAAATTGTAGTTTTTATTAAAAAAGTGCAAGTCGTGTACATCTCAGGATGTGATAATGACTGGAAAGGATTAAGATAAAATTCTGAAAACATTTCACTTAACGTTCTCTGTCGCTTTCCTAGCTTAACTCTCTTGGATTTTAACAGGTTCCCCTACGCGACCAGTTTCTTTGAATCAACCGGACGGCAAATGTTACAATATATTTAAAATTATGCTATCATAGACAGCTGTCAATTGCTTTAAAGAAGATTGGAGTCTAGTTATTAGCATCCGGCTTGACAAATGTTTTCTTTCATGCTTCACACGCTGATGACACGATACGGCAAGAACCTTGCTTCACGCCGAAACTCAGGTGACATTCGATAGGTTTTCATAAATTAATTCTTGTTCAGTCTCTGTGAGAAGTATGGGAGACCAGAATTTTCTTTTAATTCGTTTTACAATAGTGTTGAAAGCAATGTTGAGCGGTGTAGAGAAATGTTACAAACTTATGTATTAAACAACACAGTTTATGAATACGTATGCAGGATTTCACATCATAGAGAATTTGGTAACTGACTATAAGGAGTTTTTAACCAGATTTTCTGCATCTTAAACATACAACTTTTCAAGTGTGAAGAAACCTTATAAGGTGATGAACGAATTTCACCGATGTAATATTTGTCTACACTGATCAATTTCATAATACGTGCATACATTTCTTTAAAACCCTTACTCAAAGTAATTGCTTGAGATTTCTAATAAACCAAACGCGTACACATATAGGGCACTGACTTACTGTCTCTGCACTAAATATCTTTGCCAGTAAGAAACAAATCATAATCCTGAGAAAATTATTTCAATTGCCAATTGAGTCAAAACAAAAACATTCACACCCTACTTGTTCTGTAAAAAAATCAACTAAAATGGCCGCTGCTCGCAAATATGTCATGTGTGCAGTTATAGATGACCCGCAAATTTGTGCAGAATATAAAACTATTAATTAACAAAAATTTCACTCTTGGTCCAGATGTTTTAATGTAATCACATTCAATGAACTTGAGAATATGAATATGAATTCAATGAATATGAGAATATGTAATCGCATTCAATGAACATTGCAATGACAAAACTAAAGATAATACCGCTCTTCAAGTCCCGCACCGCCGATTATATAATCAGTAAAGATATTACACATGGTTTACGTTCTATTATTATTTCTTCTCACTTATTCCGAGTGTCCCTTGGTTATTTGGAAACCTCTTTTACGTTGTCCCACCCACTTATTTATCATTAGTTAAATAGGCTCGTTAGATCTTATAAATCAACTCCGGGAGCAATGCACCCTTGGGCGGGTACCTGTTTGTTTTGCCAATTCTAAACTGCCACCGGCGGGCTTCCGCCATGCCCATGCTAACCGCAGGCGCGGCGGGTCTTCGAGGCTACCCACCTCGCGAGAGCGGTTCGAGGAGCTGGAGGAGGGGAGGGGAGGGGAGGGTATCTGGACCTGCGTGGGAGTAACCCTCGGTAGCTTCCACCGCAGTTTGTCAAGGGAACCTCAAACGCTGTGCCTCTAACCCTAGAATTAGAAACGCCAACACGATTTTCGTCCGTTTGCAGTGAGCGGAAAGCACGAGATGTTGGCTGGTTTGAAAAATTTGAAAACTAGTCCGTTTTCCGCCTCCGCTGACGTTGAAATATGTCTGGATAGACCTAAAGAGATACCGAGTAATTGGCTGTCGTTCCTGTAGATGTGGGGTGTCGCATCATGGTGCGTCAGTGCGAATTTTTCGTGCCTGTCGGGCGAAACGTGCACATCAGCATACCTATCATTTTGATTGCTTACAAATTTAAAACGCTTATGTCTGACGGGAGTTTTGTGAGGTGTGGTGATTTTCGCGTGGATAGGATGTAGAAAGTGGAATGCTAAGTAAATGTGGTAGTTGCTCGGCGGATAAATTAGAAGTAGTAGTAGTTTTCACGTCGATCTTAATGATGCTCAGAACCATCCCTGCACTGATAATTAAAATAGATAAAAAGTCAGTGGTAAAATTCTTAGTCGTGCTCTGTAATAATTGAACGCCTGGAGCTTAATGATACATCAAGAACAGTTTTTATGATGGGTGCGATATGAGAAATAATGAGTCTATTTCGGTATTGATTTTTCAGCTTCTAATTATTACGTCTACGAAATGAACACCAATTTAAACAGTTTAGAATAGTAATTATGATTCATATTCCTTTTAACTACAAGAATGCTAAAATGAAATTAACTTTACGAACTACTATTTCCAGCAGAATTAAATCCTAAATCTCTCAAACGTCTTTTAAAATAGACAGATTTCAAGTGAAGTATATTGAGCAGAGTATCCAAGAGTACTTTATTTAAAGTTCAAAAATCAGTCAACAATAATTATATTCTTCAGGTACATTATTTGTAAATGCATTTTGATGATTTGATGGTATTGAATGATTAATGATTTTCTCTCAAAGGGAGAAACAGTTGAAAATGTTACGATTTTTTTACTGAAGAACAAAAGAGTGCGATGAAGTCTTGGTAATTTCACGAAGAATTAGGTTTTTATCACAACAATCACACAGTTGAACTACATAGACCAAAAATATAATTTAAAACTATTTTTCGAATGGCCCCTTTTTTTCTGAAAAATATTATTATTATAAGGCGCGAAAAGATACTTGAATAACCCATCGGGAAAGACTAGGCAATCAAATGGTAGACACACACTTCTTAATATCACAATTCAGGAATGGAATTGTTCCAGAAATCGGGGAGAATTATCTTCCCATGCCATCCCCCACCTAATAGCGAATACATTTCATGAATCTGCATCCCTATCCTGCAGCTTAACGCGCGCGTTTCCGCCTAGCTGTTAAACTCGCATCGCGCAAGTCTCCGCCCTGGGCCTCAGAGCAGCTGAGCCGCTGAGCAAATTGTCTGGGCGGCCGCAGGGGCGTCTAAGCCGGCGCGGCGCAGGATTAGCACGGTCCTGTTGGCACAGGACGTTCTCTTGCTTGTCCCCCCCCCCATCGCTGTTGTACGTGGGCCGCTGGGATGTTCGGAACTCGTCGTTATGGAATCGAGGGACACCGGTATCTACGGGACGTGCCCGCACCCTAGTTGCGGGCGGCGGAAGTTTCATGGTGTCGTAAATGAAAGCCCGCTGTGCACTTTGACCCGTGGGCGGGTTGGTTTACTTCCCATCCGGTCTCGGGTTGCTGGAATATCTGCAGCGCACGCTAGCGACTATTCTGCGATAGCGGTCCAAAGTAGACTTGTTTGGTCATACTCGTGGTTGTTTTTCTGCTTATCGCATCATCCTTCGTGAGCGACCCAGAATTTCAGTAATTCGTGAGTAATTTGCTTGTTAATGCCTAAACATTCGTAACCATATTATTTGAATTCCGTTACATATCTAATTAAAAAAGTTTTCATCATTGGTTGTAATGAAATAATTATGTACAATTTCTGAGCGAAATATCTTTGACACGAATGTGCTTTCGATCCCCTTAGCAAAATAATAGTTTAGAAACAAATACAGAGAGATAAGCAATATTACTCATGGATTTTTGTAAAGTTCCTCCCTCACATTAAACCTCGACTTCGTACAGGGCATGACTGCAATATTACTTGTATATGGATGCATAGACTTTAAGAGAAGTAGATCGAAATTGTATGCCACTTAACGGACTGTAATATAAAACTCTGTGAAGAAAAATGAGATTGCATACTTCATATTCTTTGACGAACGTGTTGCTGCTGTTTTTGAGGGCGCCATAACTGTAAGAAAATGGAGAGTGTAATTGATATTTCCGTTCGGGACATTTACGGCATTAAAATGGCTGATTATTTTGTAGCGTACCACAGTCGCGCGAGGTGTTCTACTGCCACTTAGTACTACTAGTGCACTATTAGTACACCACTATTAGTACAATGAAACTTCAGAGATTGAGAAGTCACTTAACACAATTGTTAATGGATTATGGTATTTATTAATAGCTAATTCCAAATACAATTATAATAGCGCAGCGCTTCCGCCGCAGAATGACTCTTCTTATTAAGTGCATATAAAATACTTAAAAATCCAACCCAATTAACCACTCAAGACCTGAAGGTAGAGGATATTTCTTCATTAAAACTATGTTAGATGTTGTGGTGTTTGACCAAATATGAATCTCTGTAATAGGCCAGTGCTGCTCAAGTGTGAACCGCTTACTTGGCGTGCCTTGGCCCAACGCTTATAGGGATGGCTTTCTGCTTGTCTTGTCAACCCAAATGGAGGGGGGGAGGCGCTACTTGCATAGTTGAATGTAGAGGAACTAAATATCACAGCTGAAAGAAGAATGCCGCCCCAAATTATGTTTTCTCGTTTGAGGCAACGTTTGATTGCAAATGAATCATTGCGGATCACTCGACGTACGGATTTCATATCTATAAAAAAATACAATTTCCATTTCGAATTATGTATTCGTACAGGTTAGTTCCGGTGCTTTTTATTTGTTTCTTCTCGGAAGAAGCCATTTCGGGAAGAGAGAGGGGGAGGAAAGAGAGAAGAGAGAGAGGGAAGGACGAGAGAAGAGGGAGAGAGGGAAGGACGAGAGAAGAGGGAGAGAGGGAAGGACGAGAGAAGAGGAGGAAGAAGGAGAGAAGAGAAAGAGAGGGAAGGAGAGGAGAGAAAGAGAGGGAAGGAGAGGGAGAGGGGAGGAAAGAGAGGAGAGAAAGGGAAGAAAGGGAGGAAAGAGAGAAGAGAGAGAAAATATAACGACAGACGCAACCTTCCGTCCACCTGCTAGTCGAAGACGGGGCGCGATCGGCTCTCGTCTAGCGAAGGACGCGTTTCTTCCATTGAGCGGCGCCGCCCGACCGCCGCGCGGCGCGCGCCGAGTGCCGTGTCGCAAGGCGGAGCGTCGCGACGCGTCGGGGCGGCGCTGCAAGGCCGCGCTGTGCACGCGTACGGCCAATGTCACAGTCAAGGCGAGCGCGCCGGCGCGACGCGGCGAGGACGTGGGCGAGGACGCGGGCGGGAGGGCAGGCAGCGGGCGTTACGAGATGCGCCCGATGAGCGCGAACGCTAGGGAACGGATGGAAACCAGTTCGCAATTCGGAGGACGCCTCATACCTTCTTGTTGGGAAAGAACTGGGTCAATGCCCAACCAGTCATGGGCACAATGTAGTGTGCGTGATCCATTTTACAAATCGTATCAAACTTTATTAACTTAAAAGACTGCATGTTTTGAAGTGGTCTTATCACCGGAATATCTAGATCTGTCTATTCCGCTCTCAAAATTAAATCCAATACTGTTATACATATAAAATGCCCCCAATTTCTATCCGATTTTTCTTACTGCCTCTCCGTACTGGCCAATGATAATCATCGGCTCATGTACCTTATTAGGTGGTATGGCTTGATCGCTGAGTTAATGTGCAATAAACCGCGAATCTACTATAACATAACTTCTTTGATTTGAATAACATGCTGTAAGATGTTTTCAATAATTGGCGTATTTTTGAACTCAGTTGGACATAATTTCGTTTATGCTAAAGTGCTTTTAAATACCATTCGTGCCTTGGAAATTCTCAGATAAATCCCCACCTCACTTCGCGAGTCTGGGATTTCTCGACAATTCCAAAGCACTTGGTATTACGTGGTGTTTTCTATGATATTTATGTTTTGTTGATTTTTTTCATTGAATTTAATATTCATTGATATTGCATATCTCTGATGAGCGTTCGTAAAGTTTTCTTTATATTAATGATTGGTTCCAATTAAATTTATTGGATTATGAGGTAGTGGCAGACCCAGGGGGCATGGGGTGCAAGGAATATATAGGGAATGAGGAACTGAAATTGCCTCATCTTTGAAAAAGTTTCTGTGTCCATCCCTGTTAATGGGTTAATGTATTTTCAGCTCTCGTTTACTCGATTAGTGGCAGATGCTGAGACACATTTTGAGAATCGGTTTTATTAGAACAAGGTTATGGGGTAAGAAACAAAAGTGCAATTGCTACAATACACAATTATCCACAATGTGTATTTTTATCGATTAACTGAGTTTTCACTTTCAATTGCAGTATACGTACGCTAAGTTTTATTTATAACACGAGTTTTTATGGTGGTATTTAAACAATGCAGTTACGTTACTTTTTTGAATAAGATCTTTAATATCTACCAGTTCTGAATTAAGAAATGAAATGATGTATCCTTGGAAATGTGTGATAAAATGTTTACTGGGTAACAATATACAACCATTTCATTCCCATACTAAATCATTTTATTCTTCAATCATCAGATCGGTTCAAATTTTATCTGGACTGGTTGCAATTCGCCCCGTCCACGGCGAAAATCAGCAAAAAATACTACCGTGGCCAGGTGAAAAGTAATGAATGAGCAGAGACCTTTCCAGCCTGTGCCTTTAAATGTGTCAATACATTTATCAAATCAAACATTTAAGGATCATCAGCTGCTTTTAAATGAATGATCCTGGAATTTCTTTCTCCTAGTAATGGAAAACTTTGCTTCTTTCGTTTCCATTGTCACTGATTATATGAATAATTTTCCTGAAGACTCAGCCAGAAAAGTGTTCAGTATGTATATTAATATTTAGACACAGCGAAGTTTCTTTTTGAAAAGATCATGTATGCATACGGCATATACATACAATTTATTCATACGATGCATAATCCATGCCTCAACTCACCCATATATCACATACAATATGATGGTAGTATATTTTATTGCTTTAAGCCTCAGATTCTACGAACTGAGTCTTGCGTTCAACGAACTATGTTCATTATCATAAACCTGAAAGGACAATTCTATATTGTTTTCTTCCTTAGTAAGTTGACTCAATATTTTTGCTCTGAAATGAAATGAAACTAGATGAAATTTTGATACAATAGATTCATTTTACATATCTAAAATATCTTGCAAGTAGTAAATAATTACGGGAATGTACTGGAAAGAGCCGCAAAAGTTTTACCAGTGTTAGGTTCGTAATTTCCCTTTCACTACGAGTTTCTTTTAAGTGAAGTAATTTATTTCTTTCGTGAATGAGAGAAAAGAGGGTCAAAGCAATTTTCGTGGACGAAAAGTTGAAAAAATCTTTCTCGTGAAATCTCTTCTTTGCTGTGTATTTGTAATTACATAAAATTTCGGTTGTCCTTTCAGGTGAAAACTGAAAAGCACCAGAATAGGCTAAGAAGTTATCCTCTTGTGCGTAATTTTAGAAAGCACGAAAGTTACTTTGTGATTCAGATGTTTACGACAATTTGCCAGGATCAAAAAACCTTCAGGACAGTGTCTCTTGTCTATTTGCCTGTTCAGCATTCTCTATTAGCTTAGTAACGAGCCTTGGCTTGGAACTTACAGTTCTTATTTCTGATCAACTCAACTGTCTAGAACAATAATAGTAAAAAAGTGGATATAAAAATTGTCATAAAATGAAGATACAATGGCCAAGTAGGCGATTAGACACGAATGGTTGAGAGATTGCAATAGGAATGTGAACGAAACATTATTTAGTTATTGAAGAAAAAAATACTATGACCTCAAAATTTAGGTGAACACAAATATTGATTTGTGTTTATGGTTAATGGAAAAGGTGATCTATGGCATCTGTCACTTTCCGAAGAAATTTCTAATCTTTACATCACGGCAACCATTTTACAATAACTTCTGTGAATAAAATCATATCACATCTATTCCATATCCTTGCTCTATGCCTATGCTCTTAATATCAGTTTCCCTAATTCTATTTTATTTTAGAGTAATTTATAGATGATACACGATAAAGTGTTATTTAAATATCTAAAGAAATGTTTTTAAAAACATTTAGTGTTTGGATCGGAGCCTTTTCCGCTCAACTAGTGGGATGACTGCAGACTTGTTAAACAGATCAATTACTTGAATCCGAACCATTCTCTTCAGAGCCACTAATAAAGTTAAATCGATCATAGTTAGGCTGCTCCTTGACCAATAGGATCTCACTGGGTCTTACAATTATATCTTGAATCGTCATGTGATAGTTTTATAGTATAAGAGTCCGTAGGTTTTGACATAGGATAGGGAGAATAGGTACAAGAGATAGAGAATATAATTTGAAATAGAATTGAGTTTTCCATCAATAAATAACATCTGAATCCCATTGCATCCGTCAGTGTTATCTGATACGGGTAGGTGCTAAAAAAGGCAATGTAAACACTCCACATGGATATGGTCATCAACGAACAATAAATCTTTGGTCCTGCATTTCACCTTTTCCAACAAGCACAACTTTGACAAGTATTAACAGATAATTTTGAAAAGTGGACAGTTCACGGAGAAAACGTTGATATCAAATGCTAATTAAGTAAGGCAATTCAAAATCGGATTATATTTTCATTATCATTATTCTATATTACGAATCGTCTTTCCATCTAAGCTTCAAATTTTCTATAATATTATTTTATATAATACAAAAAAATTTAAAAAAAAAAATTTATTATGAGAAACTTTGGGGTCTCTTTCAAAATTTCCATACACCCCCCGTGCTTGCGCGTCTATAAGTATTTTTTCAGGGGCAAGTGTCGCGTTCTGCATTGCGATGTGAGTCCCTCTGCGGTGGGACAAGGCTACGTCCCATGCACCGCGCACGTGCCGGCCGTCACGCCTCGTTGCCCCGACCCCCGGCGTGTGTGCGGGGAGGGGGAGTCGTTCCCTCTGCGACAGCCTCGACAGGTAGGTTTTTTTAAAGAACGAGCGTCCCTTGCGAAACATAGACGACCGAGCATCAGAAATTAAAACAGTGAATCCTGCTGCAACGGCAACCTTGATTAAGCGGTCACCTCATATAACGGCCATTCAATCGAGAAAAAAAAAAGATTATTTTTTTCGATTGATGATCTTCATAAAACAAGTGCAAATTTTCTTCTGATGTCAACTGCTCTCAAGTTTCCTCAGGGTGTACAATTGTAGCTTTGAAACTAGGGAATCACCTTCATTTATGGAAAGAAACAAAGAGTTGTGTGAAAAGAAGAATGCAAATAATGGCATTTGAATGATTTTTATATGAGTTTCATGAGGGCACATGCCAAGAATAATCTAGAATTATAACTTTTTACTCTAATTTGGCAAAAAATGTTTGAGAAATAATTACTTTTTACCAAACTTCGAAACGTGGACGTTGAAAAATTACTTTCCAAATTTATTTCAAGAAAACTCATTTATCTTAGGATGGGTTCTACGAATGAGAAGTTATAGTGACATTTTCTTTAAAAATGAATGTAGAAGTTAAAAGCCCATTTAATAACACGAGTTTCTAGAATAAGGTGCTTCGTAGAAGCCACATAGATGGTCATGGTGATGAGTAAGAAAATGCAGAGAAATTAAAACGTCATCAACTTCTGGCTCAACTCAAAATATTCAATTACTGGAAGAAAGTAGATACTGTAAGGCAGAACATCTAGTTCAGACGTGTCCAATTTGCAAGGCTTCAAAAGCCACAACTAAAACTTTAATATTGTTGTGGGCCGTATTTTCATTACCATATTGACTTCCTCGTATTATTGATCTCGGCAGATTGCCCGGCTGCTCTGAAACATGGAGTGGAACAATGCGTGATATGAAGCCGTACCATGCAAGACGCAGTGAAACAAATTGAGATAATTTTGAAAAAAATGTTTAAATTTAAACAACCTATTTTTACATTAAAGGGGAGTTGACACCCCCCCCCCGTTGGCTGTCTATCCTTTCGCGGGCAACAATAAATTGCACTGCGTACCGCTAGGTGGACAACCCTCATCTAGTGTACAAGTATTTACTTCATTAATTAGTATTTTTACTTACACAAGATAGTATTATCAAAATTTTAAAAAGTTTTTATATTATGTTGCGCTAAAATATGCCCCAAGTAAAGGAGTAGATCCATGGAAGTTAAGAACTATCGTGCATCCGGAAATCAAAATGTCTTCAATCGTATTTAACTGATAATGGGAAACTTCCTTACATTCAAATGGTTTTTAATTATTTCACGTGAACACACAGTGTGTAATGTTTCATTTACATACATTTTCATTGCGTAGATCAAACTTTTGGTCAAACTTTTTAGGAATATTTCTATGAACATACTTTAAGTGAAAACATTTGATTGATTATTGCGTTGTACCGGACGCCTTAACCGATATGGTGTTAGTCGCGTACGTTTAGTGCATGTTTTATCATGGTATATGGCGGTGTTCTTTCCCCGCTAGGTTGTATGGGCTAGATGGGATGCATGTATGCAACAGAGTGGCACTGCCCCAGCACCAGCTCTAAGCTCCCATCTGCTCTCTTTACATTTATGGTAGTGAAGTGCATGTAAGTGTAACTGTGTGAATGTAAGTATAAGTGTAAGGGGTGAAGGTAAGACGAAGAAGGGGAAGGAAACATCGCGCGCGGTCCACGGCCCGTTTGCTAGGGTACTTCTCCAGCATTCGGTTGGTGTTGATCGGAGAAACCAGCGGAAACTATCAATCCAGCAGCCGGCCGCTGAACTCGACCTGGCTATCTAGCTAGTGTCGAAAATCTTGCCACCGTCAGATCTCGAACCGTAGGACCTCCCAGTCAGAAGCATCAAGTGATGCTTTGAGTCACCTCAACCGGTGGGAAATTTGACTGAAAACTTCTAATGATCCCGTAAATATCGGGCATGTAACACTGCCCGAACCGACGACGGCTAATACTGGGGGTCGCGAAGCTGTCTCGCTAGGAGCGCACCCTCGGCCTGGCCATCACGCGCCGCTCCGCGTCCTGTCGTCTGGGAGGCGACCTGTCAGCGGGATGTGGGTTTCTAGAATCGCAAGGTCGAGATCAAAATAGGAGAAAGCGAGAGCGCGTAAAGCAGTCCCCTCACGTGGGCCTCTTAACAAGTGCGCCAGTCGTAAAACAAAAAGCGAAGACTTGTACGTGAGTACCGCTTTTTGTGTGACGCGTCTTGTGCATCCAGTTTGACAATGTTGGTCATTGGCGAGCGAGTCGTAGAAAAAAATAAAATAAAAAAATAAAAAAAGAACGCCTCCCGCGATAGTGAGAGTGCTTGTCAAAACGCACGGCTCATCAAAGCAATGACGTTCGATGTCAATATTTGTACCTGGTTGATTTTCACTTTATATTCTGCCGGCTCGTATTAACACTAACGTTTTTTACGCTTGGTTGAATCGCCAATCATGGTAGCTCCAGAGATCTGAATGTGAATGAAGGCTTTCCAGGCAAAGTTCATAGCAAAGCTGGTGTATTGCTGGGGGATGGTGTCTCTGCCGTGGTGATAAATCACCTCACCTGTATTAGTGTTATATCATAAGTCACAGGATGATGACTTGTATTAGTGTTCATGAGATTCACTCATTTGTGATAGTAATGTTGACAAGGCGGCTTGATGTCTCACATTTATTCGCTAATGATATGTACGTAAATATATAATGAATTTTCCGTTGCATTTTCCGAATAATCCAAATGATATTAACAATTATTAACTTTTAGCTGTTCTTATTAAAAATTTTAATGTTAGAAATTAGTTGCTGTAACTACCATACATGATTTTTGTCCTACTACATGTCCCATTAAAATAAAATGGAATATGTAGAAGAATGGTTTCCCAAAAATAAATAAATATTCCAAAAATAAATAGAATACGAAGTACGTGCAGCATGATATTACATCATACACTTAACTACTCGTTCATACAGAATAATACATTAATGCAAGTACATTAGTGTGGTAACCCAGATACCAGTTACTCTCTTCAAACTAATAGGGTTAATATACACTTGAACGAAGCAGAATCAGACCGACACGACCAAATAATTACAACCCGATTAAAATGGGTCCCAGGAAATATCGAGAGCAAATCATTATCTTGTAAAGTGAGTGGGCCTGCCAGGTCCTCAATTGCTTTCGTAGAACGTCTGCGAGGGAGCTGTGCAGGCCGAAGCAGATGGTAATGGCTGTTTTGCTCTTTTTGAGTTCGTGTTCCGCTGGCGAGCAGCAAACAGCGCGGCGCGGTGCGGCGCGGCGCGGCGTCCAACCTCACTGTGACTAGGCAGGGAACCGTTTTCTTCTCCCGCCGGCCACGCCGTTCCCTTTCTAGCGTTTATCGGAAGACTTTCTTCGTTGTTAATGCATTTGCTCGCCGAAAACTGCTATTAAACGGCAGTTACTTCTTTCCTTCCGCCGCAAAGAGTTAACAATGGTTGCCTAGATTTTGAAAGTTGGCTAGTTGTAAGAGAAGATGAAGTATATTACTTTTTTATTACTTTTTAAAACTTTTTTTACGTATATTTTGTAAGCAATATATCCCTCTCAGCACCCATTCAGCTTTGTATTGTAACCATGTACTGCGGTTGTGTTAATTGTAGAAAACCAATGTTTTAGTGTTATTTGCTTTAAGCTCTTTTGTAAAGTAACTTCATAAAAAAGTTGAAAAGAAAGATATGCTATTATTACATTATTGTTATCAAATATTGCTAGTCCAAGTGTTTGAATTGTACGAATTTAGGAGTTTATTGTTAACTTCACAACAAATCATTAAATGAAATGTCGCTTTTCTACTTTGGTATACAAAATCATATTAATTTATCTCGTTTAGAATCTGGTATAACTTAATTTTACTACCTGCGAGACAGCATTTGAACGCACCGATTTTGATCTTGAACAAAATTAACGTTTAAAAAAAGGTTTCAAACTTCTTTATAAAAAAAAGAAGAACAATCGTTACGTTAATTATCCAAATACTGGCTACCGTTAAAGGAGAAAAGCCCTTCCTAGTGTCGAGGCGCTTCTTTTTTTTTCTCTCGCTTCGGCGTCGGCTGTTTGGATAAGCTTCCCTCAGCGCCTCCAATTACGGTTTTCCTAACCACTTATTAAAAGCCCCGGAAAATGAGAGGGCAGAGGCCGCGCTTTTCTTACGTCATAGGAGAGACGAAACTACCTCACGCGGCGCTGGAGGGGGAAGGCGTACCGCAGGGATGCGAGGAAAAGCGGCTGGGGATGGGCTAACAGTCCCATAAATTAGTGAGATCCATTTTTTCCATCAACATGAATATCTGAGGTGGTAGATACTGTGAACAGGCGATGCTGAGTTACCTTGTAGGAACAGAGAAGGTTATGTGGCAAGGGTGATTTGAGAAAATATTTAACGGGGTGCTATAAATTACAGTATGCACTTTTAAAACAATTAATTTATATGTAGTCATCTGTGGTGTAATCAGGATTTTTCGGTGACCGAGTGTGGCCTACCTACTAATTTTCTTACGAGAAATACTATATCATTTGTACTGAATTTAAAACTTTTTGGATAAATGGTTATTTACAACATGTTCAATTGAGATACCGAATGACTTTCATTTTTAAAGAAATTCAATAAAAACTGTATTTGTGAATGTGATTGCGTTGCACGTTGAGTCTCACAATATTTGGTGCACTTGTGTTCTTAATTACTATTAAACTCACACATTACGTCCAGTGTGTACATTCTTAATACAAATATTATGACCGTGAACAGATAAACAATATAACATTCATATGTTTGGGATGACCGATAGAACTAATTAAGTGGGAGACAACATAATAAATAATATACTTTAAACATCATCAATTATTTAATAATAGTAGAAATAGTTATTAAAAAAGGAAGTTATCATATTACGAATGTTTTAAACTTGTAAATAGTCATTCCCTTACATTTTCACCCTCTCCGCAGACGATGTGATTTCGAGAAGGATAATGATCACGGGGGTAAAGTGGTAAAGATGTGGGTAGCAGAAAACCTTACCAATAGTAACAGTGATATGTGATATACCTAGTGAAGTACGGTGGTACGATAGTATAAGAGTAAATTTTGTTATGTTCGATTATTTTTGCTCTAAATACATGGAACTAACTAACTAATAAACACTGAGCGGATATGAATTTCATTAATCGATTTAGCTTTCTTCGAGTAATACATTAACGAGAGTGTTCAGTTACTATGGAATTGTCGACTATGTATACACTATGTACACTATGCCATATACTATCGACATCGTTGAGATAAATTGAATACAGACTTTTCCCTAAGCTTGCTCACTATTCAGGAACCTGCTGGCCCCTGAAGAAAAATCGGCTTTCAAATTTTACATGCTTAATAAGAAGGATAAAAATTGGTTTCAAATTCATACAATTTCGGTAATAAGTAGGTAATAATTCTGGAGACATTAAAAAATAAAGTAATTATCAAATTGCTCCGAGAATCTCGTGTAGTAGATTTACTGACCGTAGAAGTAAGTAAGTTTTCTTAGCGAAAAGCACTGCGCAAATCTGAGAAGCAAAATTCTCCAATTTCTTCAACACCACTTGTTCCCAGACTTCCTTCCTCCGACTGCGCCCCTTTCTTTTTTGCTCGTCTACCTCGCTGCATCCAGCGCCTCTGGCGAGGCTTCTACATCGTCGCCGCCACCATTAGTATCTCCATCAGCATCACCACGACCACCACCACCACCACCACCACCACCTCATCCAACACCTTTTTCCTCCGCAACTGCATTCACCACCACTGCTATCACAGTCACGTCATCCCCGACCTCACCCATTGTCCGCCCCCCTCTCCCAAAACCTCATCCGCCACTATCACCTACTCTGTACCCCCCTTTTCCCCCTCCCAGCCCCCATCCCACCATGTCCCGACCATTGCTTCGGAGCCTATCCCGCCATCGCGACCACCACAAACACCCTTATCGGCCCCTTTGCTTTGGGGCAGTGCTTTATCTCCCAACGTTCCACCCCGTTGCTTGATGTGATCCGACCCCGACTTACACGCCAACTTCCAGAGATTCCCCCACCAGTTACCTCCCTCACAGAGACAACACTACTCTAGCTTAACGTGTGTCAAATTCCGCCATTGTCGTCGGCATTTGATCTCTAGGTCCTCTCGGTCAGAACCGCTGCAGACACAACTATCCCTTCACCTATCCACACAACCAATCAGACGCTTACTCGCTCCTGCATCCTCCTCCGTCACCGCCACCGTCACCGCCACCGCCACCGCCACCGTCACCGCCACCGTCACCGCCACCGTCACCGCCACCATCACCGCCACTCCTTCCCCTCCCCCCATCCCTCCTTGCTTCCATCATTGCTTCAGAACCTCCCCCTCTGCCCCGTTCCCATCTCCTCCTCCTCCGCTGGTGCTACCGTCACTGCT
The DNA here is from genome assembly GCA_017312745.1 of Gryllus bimaculatus. Lineage (NCBI taxonomy): Eukaryota > Metazoa > Arthropoda > Insecta > Orthoptera > Gryllidae > Gryllus > Gryllus bimaculatus. The sequence goes on from BOPP01000020.1 coordinate 10,363,928, forward strand.
ATTGAAATCACCACCACCACCACCACCACCACCACCACCAACGCTGCCGCCTCCACTCCAATCCTTCCTCCGCCGCATCCCCATCACCGTAACTGCCGCCGCCGCCGCCTTCGACAGCTGCGCAGCGGAGGAACCACCCGAGGCCGAATTAAGAATTGAGGGCCGCGCCGCGGGCGAGGGCCGGCCGCTCCCAGGGATCCTCGCAGCTTTACCGCTGCGCCCCCCCCCCCCGGCGAATGGATGCTTTATTTAGAGCTCGGCCCAACGAGAGTACTTCGTTTCCAACACCCGTCTTACATTCGGACGAGAATAGCTAGTTCGTTTCGGGTCGATTCTGTTGAAATGGTGCAACATCGATATCTTGGATTTGAACGGCTAAATAAAAAATAATTAGGCCTACACACTTGTGAATTATTTTGCATTACAGAACATTACGTTATTTGGAAGGGTAATAGGTAACGAAAAAGATTTCAAATCTCTAGGAATACTAGGTACCAAGTTTAGAATTTTCGGGATTTGCACATTTTTTTATTTAAAGAAATAAAAATGGAGTAAGTTGTAGTGGAAGATATCTTAGGAAGGTATTTCCATAGCATACACTTTTATAATTTATTTAACAAAGTTCGTAGATTCATTTGATTATAACAGTAAATCATTTTTTACAGAAATGGAGAAACATTTATTCTTTGAATAATTGTCTATTATCAACAAAGTGAACAAAAACATATTTACTTGTCTCATGCGAATCTATGTTTGAAAGTTACCCGTTCTTTTGCATTGAATCACTTACCACCAAGTAAATTATTAAATAATTATTCCGCCACATTACAAATCAATGCCACTTAAAATACTGTGCTGCTCAGCCGAAGAGTTCAAATACTACATACTATAGAGTTACAGAAAACGTAACTTCAGCAGACGGCAAAAGTTGTTATTGAATGTGTTCACACATTTTTGTGACGGAGAAAAATCTCCACGGCTGCCGTCCCATTCTCTACCCTGAATGTCCATTCATCGAACAGCACTCCTCCGAGGGAAAACGTCCATTTCGAGCGCACAAAAAGTCGGTTTGCTCGATCGCCTTTGCCTCGGAAGAGAAGCTTTTATGTGACCATTGCCCGTATGTCAGGTATCGTTAAAACCGTTTGCTTCTGAAGAAGAAATAAAATATTCTTATACGCACTTCCAGTTTTTCTTTTTTATAATCGCTAAATTCCTGGACTTGTAAATAAATGTAACAAAGTGTACTGTTATCAGACAGTAAGTAATGCGTATAACTTACGAACGACATTAATATGTGCCCTTTTTCCAAACTTCAACTCCGTACTATTCAAGGATGAAAATATTGGCTTCATTGAAATCACGACATATTCTTTTTTCTTTATTGTTTTATTTGTTTTTACTTATTTAGTATATTTATTTATATTTCATTTATTTATATTTCATTTATTTTAATTTCAATTTTTATTTTATTTATATTTTTCACTCATTCATTCAATTTGTCAGACTGACAATATATTATTTCATTGCATATGGACTTTGCCTTTTTATCACGTCTAAGTTTTAACTTTTGCAAATTCTCCACGCTTAAACTTGCTACGAGCTACGAGTCTCCTGAGAACAGTGAGGTACCTCTACTTCCACCTCACAAAAAGGCAAGTCCGCCCGCTGCCCAGGCTTCCTCGGGTTTTGTGCGTCGATCGCCGACGCGCCGCCTGGGACTCGCATCCGGTACTCCCACCGCTCCCGCCCCCGCAGCCGCCACCCCCAACCTGCACGATTTGCGTCACGGCCGCCGCCTCAGCCGCTGCCATCCAGTGCCCTCACTACTGCTTCCACTGCCGTCACCATCACGTCCACCGCCCACGCCACAAATACGTTGCCACCACGTTCATCTCATTTTGCATCTTCATCGCATTAACCACTTTCACCACGTTTCCGCATTGATGTGCACCATCACTCACATCCGTTCCTAAAATCACAGCTGTTATTACCGATGTAACAATAATTACCACCATCAGTATCCACTGCCATAATCATCACTACCTGTCATAACTATGAATTAATATATCTGCCATCATTATCGTCACCAACATTACAACCATGCACAATCCGCACCGCTGCTTTAGCCACATGCACTGTGTCCCCGGCCTCCTCCGAACGCGCGTGAGCTT
>BOPP01000020.1:10375451-10385995 GCA_017312745.1 Gryllus bimaculatus
AGTCTCATCATTAGAATGCAGCGGAGTTGCTTGACGTAACCTGTCTAACTGTATGAGGCGAAAATAGATGAAGAGGTGTATCTTAAAGGTTATCAAAAACTTTGACACGGTTTCCAGATAGCTGTTGGCGCCGAGAAGAAAGATGCGCAGATGTCCGAGCCAATTTCCTATAACTGTGGCTTATTCATTTAAGGTCTGGGAGAATCAATTATAATCCAAGGCAAAATATGAGTTTTTGATGCACTTGTTTTGACGAGCGTTAATATTTTCTGCTCTCTCCTGAGACTATTTTATGAAAGCTTTAAGCATGCATTATTTTTTCTAATGTATTTAAAAGGATCTAGTGAATGTCTGTTAAAGTGTGTGGAATGAAATGCCATTCAGGCTTTTTTAATAATATTTTCCTTCACGTTTGACTGTCTACATATGTCGGAACATGTTATATGTCTAAAACTGCTCTTTAATCTGTCATGTTCAGTTACTAACTGGTTATATGACGTGTACGCAGCTAATCTAATAACCTATCTTCCTATATCTCTATCAGCCTAGCTATGGTCTCTCGTTCATAGATTTAAATTACCAATCCCTGTGAGCACTCATATTATCTTATTAGTTGTTGATTTCTTCCATGTATGCCATTACGTCATCAATTCGCAGTTATTTCAATCATTGCCAATTCTAGAAATCGGATCGTGGATTCCCCAATGAGATCGGGATCTTAGAGTTTAGTAGCTCAATAACATATCAGGAACGAAAATTTCTTCACGACTTGTTTCATTGGGCCTGGGCCGACCTGGATGGCCGACTAAAAATTTTACAGACGCTTTGGTGCGAAGCGTCGCTGGTTCGACCCCGCCTTGCGGACAGTTGTTGTCCCTTGTTCTCACGATATGTGCTGCCGTGCAGCCTCACTTCTGCTGACTCAGCATCGTAGGAACCCGCAAGTGCATTACGTGTCTAGTGTTTGCTCAAATTAAGCATCCCAACACGTTAAAGGTAACGCTGTCAGCTAAAAACAAAAGCCCATAGAAGAATAAGAAGATTAAAGTGCCCGAACAATGTTTCAAAGAACGTCAACGTCTCAATCATATCAGTGTGACAACAACAATATTAATAACAATGTATCCACACATGAATTCAATCGCCTTCTCCAGCCAAACGTGTCGATACAGAATTCTTACAATAATCGAAATAAAAAATGTATCCCATCCAGTAGTGCTCCTTCCTCGCTCAACCCTCTTACTCCGCTTCCACTGCGGCTGAGCCGCCTGCGTCACCGCTTTCTGAGAATCAATTAGGCCCTTTCGGCGGGGCGGCGCGGCGCCCGATAAAATCGAAGATTCCCAGCGCGTGCGAGCAGCGCGGCACGCGGGCCGTCCACGCCCCTCCCCTTCCCCTCCTCCCCCTCCTCTCTCCTCCCCCCTCCTCTCTCTGCCCGACCGCACCGCCCCAGAAGCCGTTCATAAATCAAGATGCTGGTGAACGATGCGCAGGCTTCACAAAGCGGGCAGGAGTACGAGTAATGCAAGAACCTCCCAAGATATCACCGGTCCCTCGGTGGCGACCACGCATTGAATTATGCGTGTTGGAAATTGTTACTTATATTTGTCGAAATACTGATGTATAGACAGTTACAAACTTCTGAAATGTGTTCAACTCCTCTTGCTGATACCTAGCATTTCAGTTCCTGTTCAGATGCGACCACCAAATTATATGGATTGAACCATCGACGGATATTGATGTACGAGGATGTTCGGCCAAGGTTCTGTAATGGCACAACCTAGACCCACAAATACTGCGTGTGAACTCTGTACAAAAAATCCTTCCTCAGAGCGAGCTACACGACTTTGAAAGAAGCTTCTACCCCCACTATAACCATGGGCTATCAACGAGAACTTCACTTGGGTCGTTCAACGGAATTCGCCGTGCGTTTGGGGGCTGTTGTTCCTATTTGAACACGACTGCGTAACACGCATAGGGAATCGCTCGGAATCAGATGCACCGTCACACGAAATCAGTTCCAGAGATTATGCCACGGTGAACGAGCGCGGAGGGAGAGACAGTCCGTGTAGGTCTGAGCGAAACACCCCGTCCTCACGGTCGTTTTTTACACGGCACATCTCTACTGCCTTGCGTGTGCAACGTAGAATGATGAAAACTGTAGAAAAATGTTTTTAAACATTAACCAAGGATCGTCTCTTGAATATTTTTTTAAATATTATCTACAAATATTACACAGAATCAAATGATCGTTTGATTGATTGATGAATATCTTTAACATTCGTGAAAATTCTGAAACCGTCTAAAACTCTGCCATTTTTTGGACCTTATAAAATTAAATGAAAACTATTAGGAGAAATACCAATAGCTACACTCCTCCATGTCTTTTAATAGTGTGATTTCTAATAAAAAGCCTTAGGAATATGTCAAATCAGTAACTTTAACATATCACAAAAAATGACAACGGTCTTGCGGTATTAACTCCTTTATTTCTTTTATAAAAAGCTAGATAAATAAATCATGTAAAATACGATGTTCATTTTCGAAAGTAAATCTTTTGGATGTCTAAATGGTATATTTTCACGAGGTTCCAGAGAGGTTTTGTACAAGTGCACTCTTGTACCTTTGTACAAGTAAGATTGTGTACAAGTGTTGAATGAATGAGCAATTACTTCCTTTAAGGGTGTGAGTTCTTGAATACTAATGCCAAGCCTGTGTAATGGATTTAAGAACAGAAAACGATAATTGTAAAGAAAGGAACACTAAAATTACCGTGAAATGAATTTGTTAGTTATCTAATTTAAATTGAGTAATGTTAAATAATTTTACCATAATTAAGTAGTTGATTATAAGTACTACTTGTAATGGGAATTCTTTTCTGTGTACGATTTTCAGGGAATTGTCTCGGGACCGACTTTGAATCCGAAAATATTACCGTAATTACATTTTGTGGTGTAGATCAATCCCTTGTTTTGTACGTAAACTGCAATTTTATTAAAAATACTTGTTTGTTTTTCTGACGTTGAATATGATATAGGCAAAGTGAACTGAAGTCGCGAATAAGTACATTCTAGTCTCGATAATAATATTGACAAATCTATAATAATTACAATTAAAGGAAATCAGATAATAAACTCTAAGGAAAGAGACGAACCATTTGAATACAGCACGGTCAATAAATGGAAATTATACGAAATTATGTGTTCTTACCAAACTGTGTACTTATTTTCATTACAACTAACCATTGCCACAATGTTGGAAGAAAAACAGCAAAATTATAAGAAACTTAAAACTTCTACTTCCAAATTCACATTGCTTTGAGAGCTGCGCCCCACACCTACTCCCGGAAAATGTCAACCACGGCTACAGGATTATTGACGGCAGAGGCGTCCGGGATATCGGTTCCGTCGGTTGCAACGGCGTTGTAGAGGAAGGAGGCGGCGTCTGACTTTGAATGATGCAGCCCCACTGCCCAATCGGTTCCCATGCAATAAAATAATTTGTGGAAAGGCGGCTTTGCTTCTGTGTAAACCACAGCCCACCGGAGGACTTTTTTTTCCTGCGCTTCTCAATCGACCCCCGCAGAGAGGGACGCTGTTCGTAGCCCTCAGACAGAAAAGATGATGGTCGCGCCAGGAAAGAGCAGTATATAATGCACTACGATCCAGCAGTAACTCCACCACAGCTGTAGCTTGGTGTGTAAAAGTCCATTTTATCTCTTCGTAGACTGGCGGGTTCTGAGAACAATAATGATACTGTATAGGAAATATTCTAGAAACTGGCAGATCGAGATTGGAATGTTTTGTTTTTGTGATCAACTATCTAAGGTACGTAGATGTTGTTTATCGACTATATCTACGAGTAATTTGTTTTAGCAACTTCTAGATTCTCAAGTCATACGAGAAATACGATAAAGTTGATAAGGGGTAGAAATCTGCTACTTTTGAAAAAATAATCAACGTAGGAAGCCAAAATAAGTTATTGAAGCAGTGTTAAAACACTTCACTAAAATATCAACAACCCTGCGTATTAATTCTAGGAAAATACCACCAACGCTATTCCGGCCCCAGACTGCGCACTTTTGTCTTCTTCCTAGTTTCTGTCCTCATTCCAACACAGACAGAAAATCGGATATGTCGCGAAACTATTTGACAGGTTGAGATAGAACATCTGAGAAGGTTGATGCTCTGGGGCACATATGCGTCTGGGGTACGTGATCTCGTAGTTTCGAGAGCCGGGAGGAAAAATACGAGTGTTCGTGGTTACAATTCCGCGGGTATCTCGAATAAAACCGGTAGGTTGATGATTATTGATATTTTATGGGGACTTGTTTGTAATAAAATGTATACTGTTTGTCTGTGAACGTAATCATCTGTCCGTCAAAGCTTTCTTTCAGTTATAAAGATGAACTTTGTCTCGATAAGCACGAGATGCATTTTACTAATACGGGTAACTCCACCTGACAAACGTGTGTGTATGGGCTTCTGTAGGGACGCGTCGTGGAGGGGAAATCTGTATTCATAGTTCACTTCTAGCAGATGAAAGTTACGTCAGGTTCCAAAACAGTAGAGCACGCCGAAGGCGGTTTCGCTACGCCTAATACTTTCTTCCAAAATCAAGTATCAGTTCGATGAATGCAGTTTGAGATTAGGATCATTTTCACGAGTGATTAGTTCCTTCGAATATCCCCATGTTTTTGAATTTATATGGATCTTATCGAAAAGCAAATGAGAAATTGAAGTGAAATCTCTGTTAGGGTAATAGAAATGATGACATGCACGTCAGCTTCCGCGGCTCGAATCCATGAATTCTGAATTCTTCATCCTAAAAGAGGCTTTAGAAATACACATACGTCCGCAAAACATCAACGCGGACGCAGGCCTTTCTCTTAGTCATGCCTGGAAATCCCTCGCTCCATCTATTCGGGACCGGCAGGGGACTCTTCAACACCGTCCGACTACGGGGACGTCTGGCGCAAGGCCCACTGTTCATCTCCGTCCGACCACTGGGACCTCTGGCGCTAGGCCCAGGTTGGCCCAGACCGCCGGTCAATCAGGGAGACCTCTCCGCCAATTACAGCGCACCTGCCCCTCCCGAGAACCCAGGCAAGATAGTTTAAATCAACGGGCGCGTAGCGCCGCAGTGTCACTACCCTGAGGAAGCCTGCGAAATGTCGGGCGAAACGTCGGCACCGCAGCCAACGACGCGGCGTCTCCCGGATAGCCGAGAAAACATGCACGTCGACTTCTGATGGACAGTTCACTATCACAGGAAGGCACATTTCAAAGACCCCACGCTATTCAATTGTATCATGCGTTTAAATAAACTCACAATGTCTTCTTTTATTTTTAAAAAAATCATGTAAATGGTATTTATAAATAATATTTTTAAAAGTGTCCTTTCGTTGAATTCTAGCACCATAGATAAATTGTCATGCGAACGTACACAAGTACCAGCACAGCCTACGGTTGGGAAATAAAAGCAAATAATTTCGATATGTTACTCATCGAACACACTTCAAATATGATTCAGAAGAAATGAGTGTGGAAATAATAGCTCGCGTGATTAATCGCGATTAATTAAGTATATACTGGCGCGATTGCGTCGTGACCACCGCTCAGAACTAATGCTGGTCATCACCAAAACAAACACTATCCCAATGTCAGTATATACTGTGGGGCTGTGACACGTCAAAATAACAATTACTTGGATCCTTGCGAACATTCAGCACTTTGTAAATCATTGATGGAGGATTGATGATGATTGGAATGAAACTTCAAACGATCCCAGATCGTAAACTGTGGTACAGCAATATTTGAAGACCTGCTACTGTGCGTGAATTAACAATATTTTATTGTGAAGCGTTGAGATTAAATTGTTGAGAAAATCAGATAATTCAATTTAATTTTACATAGAATTGAGTCTCTTTTCGAACAAAGTGGGGGGAGGGAATGCAATGAACAAAACATTTAAAAAATGCATTATAACGACAAAAAAGTATCATAATGTAGCTTTGGTTAAAATATAACTTCTATCCCCTTAGGGCAATGGAGATCTGATATCCGTTTCCGAGTTTTGTAGGATGGTGTAAGGTGTTGGTCCGTGTAATACGGTCCCACGTAAGCCGACTGGTTCCCTTGCATCACAATCGACGAACTTCAATTTTTTTCTTAAAGATCTTAAATTTTTGACCATAGTGGAAAATTCTCTATTAAGCTGTTCCGCGCTTACGTGGTTTTGAGTCGATCGTTTCTTGAAAATGGTACATACCCGTTAATTTTTAGTAGCTTTACACAGGGGAGAGAATCCTGTAGGGCGATGATATCCAACTAGTAGTCACATTATCACGTAACAATACCTAAAACCCTAGTAGAAATTGATAATTAAATAATTCTATCAGCACCGAAGCATTAAAAAATCGTATTCAAAACTCTCTTGGAATAGAACTTCAATGTTGTTATACTGTGTCTGATTTCCATTCTACTTCGTGAAAATTTACCCGATTGTCTTGTTATTTGTGTATAAACAACATACAAAACAAATAGAAGAAAATATATCTTGTTAATATATTAACACACGTAGGACACGCTTTCTTTTATACCGGGGTTCGTCCTATTCGCCAAGGATGGCCCAGTAGTTCTTTATGTATGAACAGCTTGGAGCGAAAAAAGAAAACAAAACAAATTGGCAAATACCGTCCAGTTGTGTTAGGATATCGGGTACAAGTCGCGTCTTCTTTCGGGAGCGGGGATGCTTTCTCCCTGATGTCACATCCTCGTGGCCCCCCGAGCCGTCTCCGCGCGGACGTACACTGCCGGTCTGTCCTCGGCCAGGCAGCCACGCGCGTGCGTCGGCGGCCGCCAGCCTCCGGCGCGCTCCCGTTCTCCCGCGCGGGAGACACTCGTCTTTCGCGAGATCTGAATCGGCGACCTCCCGCGGACAAATACTCGCAGACGTTACGGGCGCGCGCTCGCAGTCGCTATGCAAATGTTGGAGGCTGTCTCCGTCACGGCGCTGGTGTGTTCTCGGACAAACGAGTTGCCTCGCCGGGTGAGAGATTCTTGGAACGCGCTTGCGATCGTTTGCCCGCTGGTTGGGGCGTACCGCAGGGTTTCATTGCGCGTCGCGTTGATGGTGACAGTGATCGCTTTCCTACGTTATGTGTTAATCTAATCAAAGATATATACAAAAAATGGAAATATTTTCTACTTTTTTAACAATTTATGCAGGAAATATTTTTTCATTTGATTATATAAAACAAAAATTGGTTATAATACACTTAATTCGAAACAGAATCAGAAAATACTTTCAGAAGCTTGTGATCAGAGGCACTGTCAGGCGGAGGTTTGCTCTTGCTTTTTTTGTGTTCATTCTAAAGTTAGTCTACGTGCAGGCTGATTGTTCGAGATCTCCCATCCTCAGTTTTCATGCAGATCTGGACTAAATGTAGAATTAAAAAATACTAATGACGTTTATTTTATTATTTATAATTAGAGTTTCCTGTAAATAATTATTTTAAGTACTTGATTATAATTTTTTAGAATGTTTCAAACTGATACATTACTACAAAGATACTACATTATTACTTGACATACTATAAATGAAATTGTAAAGGACTTTAAGATTTTTTTACAATTTTACGCTTTTCTTACGTTACAAGTAACTCTTAATTTTATTACTTGGTTTGTTTGCTTGTTAATTGAATTCCCCTTTTCCTCCGTCAGTTTGATTTTCTTTAAATTCTCTTGTGCGAATAGTGTACGTTTCTCTGGGCGCTTATAATTCCCGACACCGTGGCTATTTCTATTTGCAAAACGAAACAAAACATACTCATCCTCCTTCCATCTCTATGAAATCATTACGCAATCGCGTCATAAATCTTGTGCTGTTTATCAGCGCAATTTATGTTCATGCCTCTGACAGACTATGAATAATTTAAGTGCTGCAGTACATGTGCGGCTGCACTCGTATGGCTTGAGCGTTCTTCCCAGCTCGGAGAATCCAGCTAATCGCCAACCTTAGCACAATTGCTCACTCATTCGCACACTCACCACTTCTCCCGCTCTTCTGCTTGCTCATTCATGTGGCGTGTGTTCAGTGACTTGCTGTATAGACTGCTCTGAGCGCATGCCCATGTTTTCCCCAGCACTCGTAGCTTTTTGTGTCACTTTCTCCATAAATGCCTTAGTAAATGACACACTATGGGGCATTCATGAAGTGTGTTTTTTTTTCATATTTTGTCGAGAGTATGTGGAAACGCTACGCACCTGCCATCTTGACCGACAATCCTGTAATATGACAAAGCTATATATGTTCAAGAAATACGCCGTTCAAGAATGTAGCATAATGTCCTGCTTTGTAATAGTACTTCCTTTTATGACTATATGACTTTCTACATCGTTCTGTGTTGAAAAGAAGAACATTAGTGTGAATATGTGGAAAACTTGGAATAGCATTCGAAGAAAGCGTTGTAAGTTCTCAAACCCCCCTCGGTTTCTCCATAATATTGCAGTTCTGCGGTTAACGGTGTTTCTAATTTGTATTAAGAATATTTTGAATGCAATAAAACGACATACATTCGTGAAATGACACATTTTGAACTTTATTCTGAAGAACTGAATTGGGTACGGTGGTATACTAGAAATACATATGTTTGGCTAAAATGTACCCTATTTTTAGGCTTCCGCAAATGAATTAGTTTTTATTGCAATCACATATTGGAGCCTTTGTACTTCCTTTATAATTAACCACAGATCATTATAAATCACATATTTACATTAAAATTAACTTTTAATTTTAATGAAGGGAGGTACAAATTAAGGAATCTTATATTTTCGAGGAACATTGCTAATAAAAAATAGGAAACTTATTGTAAGGAATATTAAACGTGTTGATTAAATATTTTAAATATTAGCGTCGAAAAACCAAAGACAAACAGATCATATCTTGGTTTTCGTTTTTCTAATAAGTAGGAAAGTTCGTTTTTTTACCTCGTTTCTGTAAATCGCCGCTATCTGTTAAATCAATTCATTGTTAAAATTATGTCTCACGGTATATTGCTTGAAATGTTTCATTAAGTCACTGAACACTCGCTAACATTTCAGCATTAGGTGTCTTAGTACCGAACTATAATAAAATGTATCATTTACATGAAGGCAACACACTACTGAATGTTTTAATATAACGGTAAGAAAGAAATTAGTATCTAAAATTCTTTCCCCGACCAGAACACTAAAAGAGGAGAAATTTTATTGGACATACGAATCACTGTTTAACAGTATTTTACCACCTTGCTCAGCTAGACCGGCCTACCGGAGTCGAGCGCCATTGAGCGCGCCGGTTAAGAACCTCGACGACAGGCCGCGTTGCCGTGAACTCTGCGTGTGTAAATCTCACTCGCTGCGCATCTCCTAGCTTTTACTACCTCTGTTGATTAGCGTACCTCAAGGCCTGCGCCGGCCGAGTGTCATCGCTTCCTATGCACCCTTTGCGGTCAGCGGTGAGCATCTTCTTCGTCTCCCCCTCTTCCGATAAATATGTATGGAGGTTCAAGCGGCGTGTATGCGTGCGCGCGCGCTTACAAAACCTTCGACCGGGAGGCGCTTTCACGGCGTAAGGCGTTTCCTGGATGTTGCGTTTCCTGGCTGCCTCCGGTCGAAAGCCGTGTGCCGGCGATGGCGGCCGTTAAGATTCTGGACGACATTCTTTCGAGGAAGAGCGCATTGCGTCAAAAAAAATACGACCCCACTGGAAGAGACGGGTATTGAGAAAGGGAATCCTTTCAAGTCTATAGTTCTCCTGAAATGAATTTGGTCAAAAATTGGCCAAGAATTTCGACGCTCTTTTATTGCTAGTAAAGTGACGTACCTGTGAGTCTTTTGCCAGAAATTGATATATAATGAAGTTTCATAAGAAAGCGAAATATTAAAAAAATTGAACCATAAAATGTGAAACGTTTGCATTCGAAAATTCAAACGTTTCTTTCCATTATATATTTTTCCCAACATTAATACTGACAGTCAAAATGTTTGCGAAAAAATATTCATTTAAAGAATACAATATCGAAGTCAACATTGTAGAATGTATTAGAGTGAGTTCTGTACAATTGCAAAACTCATTATTATTGAGAGTGCACAAACGCACAACGGGCTAAAGTCGTGTGGAGAAGGGAAAGATGAGGGAGATGACGATGGGAAATTAGGACAGTATATAAATTAATGGGGTGATGCAGGGACACCGGTAGCGGTGGTGGGACGATGACGATAGCGTTGGTCAGCCTATGATGAGGGCGATGGAGGGATGAAGACGAGGGCAATGGAGGGACCATAAGTGTGATGTAGGGACAATGTCGTTAATAGATGGACGAGGGCGACTAAGGGGCAATGATGAGGGCGATGGAAGGGCAATGACGAGGATAATAGAGGGACGATAGAGGGACGATGAAGGGACGATAGAGGGACGATAGAGGGACGATAGAAGGACGATAGAGGGACGATAGAGGGACGATAGAGGGACGATAGAGGGACGATAGAGGGACGATAGAG
>BOPP01000020.1:10386020-10426553 GCA_017312745.1 Gryllus bimaculatus
ACCACCTGCCCCTCCGAGAACCCAGGCAAGATAGTTTAAATCAACGGGCGCGTAGCGCCGCAGTGTCACTAACCCTGAGGGAAGCCTGGCGAAATTTCGGGCGAAACGTCGGCACCGCAGCCAACGAACGCCGGCGTCTCCCGGATAAGCCCGAGAAACATGGCACGTGAATTCTGTATGGACAGTGTGCGCCTATTTCACAGAAGGCAACATTTTCAAAAGACCCCACGCTATTCAATGTATGCACGCGTTTAAATAAACTCACAATGTCTTCGTTTTATTTTTAAAAAAATCATGTAAATGTGGATTTATAAATAATATTTTAAAGTGTCCTTTCGTTGAATTCTAGCACCATAGATTAAATTGGTCATGCGAACGTACAACAAGTTACCAGCACAGGCCTACGGTTGGGAAATAAAAGCAAATGAATTCGATATGTTACTCATCGAACACACTTCAAATATGATCAGAAGAAATGAGTGTGGAAATAATAGCTCGCGTGATTAATCGCGATTAATTAAGTATATACTGGGCGCGATTGCGTCGTGACCACCGCCTCAGACCTAATGCTGCGTCATCACCAAAAACAAACCACTAATCCAAATGTCAGTATATACTGTGCGGGCTGTGACACGTCAAAATAACAATTACTTGATCCTTTGCGAACATTCAGCACCTTTGTAAATCATTTGATGGGGATTGATGATGATTGGAATGAAACTTCCAAACGATCCCAGAATCGTAACTGTGGTTTACAGGCAATATTTGAAGACCTGCTACTGTGCGTGACATTAACAATATTTTAATTGTGAAGCGTTGAGATTAAATTGGTTGAGAAAATCAGATAATTCAAATTTAATTTACATAGAATTGGAGTCTCTTTTCGAACAAAGTGGGGAGGGAATCAATGAACAAACAACATTTAAAAAAAATGCATTATAACGACAAAAAAAGTATCATAATATAGCTTTGGTGGTTAAAATATAACTTCTATCCCCTTTAGGGCAATGGAGATCTGATATCCGTTTCCGGAGTTTGTTTACGATGGTGTAAGGTGTTGGTCCGGTAATACGGTACCCACTAAGCCACTGGTTCCCTTGCATCACAATCGACCCAACTTTCCAATTTTTTTCTTAAAGATCTTAAATTTGTGACCAAGGTTGGACAAATTCTCTATTAAAGTCTGTTCCGCGCTTACGTGGTTTTGAAGTCGATCGTTTCTTGAAAATGCGTACATACCCCGTTAATTTTTAAGTAGCTTTACACAGGGAAGAATCCTGTAGGGGATGATATCCAACTAGTAGTCACATTATCACGTAAACAATACCTAAAAACCCTAGTAGAAATTGATAATTAAATAATTCTATCAGCACCGAAGCATTAAAAAATCGGATTCAAAAACTCTCTTGGATTAGAACTTCAATGTTGTGTATACTGTGTCTGATTTCCATTCTACATTCCGTGAAAAATTGACCCGATTGTTCTTGTTATTTGTGTATAAACAAACATACAAAACAAATAGAAGAAAAATATCTTGTTAATATATTAAACACAACGTAGGGACACGCTTTCTTTTTATACCAGGGTTCGTCCTATTCGCCAAGGATGGCCCAGTAGTTCTTTATGTAATAACAGCTTGGAGAGGAAAAAAAAAAAAACAAATTGGCAAATACCGTCCAGTTGGTTAGGCTATCGGCTACAAGTCGCGTCTTCTTCGGAGCGGGGATGCTTTCTCCCTGATGTCACATCCTCGTGGCCCCCAGAGCCGTCTCCGCGCGGACGTACACTGCCGGTCTGTCCTCGGCCAGGCAGCCACGCGCGAGCGTCGGCGCCGCCAGCCTCCGGCGCGCTCCCGTTCTCCCCGCGCGGGAGACACTCGTCTTTTCGCGATATCTGAATCGGCGACCTCCCGCGACAAATACTCGCAGATGTTACGCGCGCGCGCTCGCAGTCGCTATGCAAAATGTTGGAGCTGTCTCCGTCACGGGGCTGGGTGTGTTCTCGGACAAACGAGTTGCCTCGTCTGAGAGATTCTTGGAACGCGCTTGCGATCGTTTGCCTGCTGGGGGGCGTACCGCAGGGTTTCATTTGCGCGTCGCGTTGATGTAACAGTGATCGCTTTCCTACGTTATGTGTTAATCTAATCAAATATATATACAAAAATGGAAATATTTCTACTTATTTTAACAATTTATACAAGAAGTATTTTTTCATTTGATTATATAAACACAAAATTGGTTTATAATACACTTTATTTGAAACAAATCAGAAAAATAATTTCAGTAGCTTGTGATCAGAGGCACTGTCAGGCGGAGGTTTGCTGGCTTGTTTTTTTTCTTCATTCTCTAAAAGGTTAGTCTACGTGCAGGCTGATTGTTTCGAGATCTCCCATCCTCAGTTTCATGCGATCGGACTAAATGCTAGAAGATCAAAAAAATACTAATGACGTTTAATAAATAAATTGATCTTGATAATTAATAAAAGTTTCCCAATATTTTAAGTACGCATTAATATGTTTTTAGAATGTGTTTCAAACTGAACATTACTAACAAAGATACTACATTAATATTACGTATTACTATAAATGAAATTGTAAAGGACTTTAAGACCTTTTTACAATTTTACGCTTTTCTTTACGTTACAAGTAACTCTTATATTTATTACTTGGTTTGTTTGCTTGTTAATTGTTTCCTCCGTCAGTTTGTTTTTCTTTAAATTCTCTTTGTGTGCGAATAGTGTACGTTTCTCTGGGCGTTATAATTCCCGACACCATGGCTTAATTTCTATTTGCAAAACGAACACAAAACATTACTCATCCTCCTTCCATCTTTCTATTAAATAATACGCAATCGCGTCATAATCTTGTGCTGTTTAATCAGCGCAATTTATGTTCATGCCTCTGACAGACTATGAATAATTTAAGTGCCTATGCAGACATGTGCGGCTGCACTCGTATGGCTTGAGCGTTCTTCCCAGCTCGGAGAATCCAGCTAATCGCCAACCTTAGCACAATTGCTCACTCATTCGCACACTCACCACTTCTCCCGCTCTTCTGCTTGCTCATTCATGTGGCGTGTGTCAGTGACTTGCTGTATAGACTGCTCTGAGCGCATGCCCATGTTTTCCCCAGCACTCGTAGCTTTTTGTGTCCACTTTCTCCATAAATGCCTTTAGTAAATGACACACTATGGGCATTCATGAAGTGTGTTTTTTTTCATAATTTTGTCGAGAGTATGTGGGAAACGCTACGCACCTGCCATCTTGCGA
Source organism: Gryllus bimaculatus (assembly GCA_017312745.1). Classification (NCBI taxonomy): domain Eukaryota; kingdom Metazoa; phylum Arthropoda; class Insecta; order Orthoptera; family Gryllidae; genus Gryllus; species Gryllus bimaculatus. The sequence goes on from BOPP01000020.1 coordinate 10,389,288, forward strand.
CAATCCTGTAATATGACAAAGCTATATATGTTCAAGAAATTACGCCGTTCAAGATGTAGACATAATGTCCTGCTTTGTAATAGTACTTCCTTTTATGGACATATGAGTTTCTACATCATTCTGTGTTGAAAAGAAGAACATTAGTGTGAATATGTGGAAAACTTTGGAATAGCATTCGAAGAAAGCGTTGTAAAGTTTCAAACCCCCCTCGGTTTCTCCAAAATATTGCAGTTCTGCGCGGTTAACGGTGTTTTCTAATTGTTATAAGAGTATTTTGAATGCAATAAAACGACATACATTCGTGAAATGACACATTTTGAATTTTATTCTGAAGAACTGAAATTGGGTACGGTGGTATACTAAGAAATACATATGTTTGGCCAAAATGTACACTATTTTTAGGCTTCCGCAAATGAATTAGTTTTTATGACTACCACATCTGGGACCTTTGTACTTCCTTTATAATTAACCACAAGATCATTATAAATTCAAATATTTCCATTAAAATTATCTTTTAATTTTAATGAAGCGGGGTACAAATTAAGGAATCTTATATTTTCGAGGAACATTCTACCAAATATAAGAAATAGGAAACGTATTCTAAGGAATATTAAACGTGTTTATTAAAAATTTTTAAATATTAGCGTCGAAACCAAAGACAAACAGATCATATCTTGCGTTTTCGTTTTTCAATAAATAGGAAAGTTCGTTTTTTTACCTCGTTTCTGTAAATCGCCGCTATCTGTTAAAAATCAATTCATTGTTAAAATTATGTCTCACTTATATTGCTTGAAATGTTTCATTAAGTCACTGAACACTCGCTAAACATTTCCAGCATTAGGTGTCTTAGTACCGAACTATAATAAAAATGTATCATTTACATGAAGCAACACACTACTGAATGTTTTATTATAACGGTAAAGAGAGAAATTAGTACTAAAATTCTTTACCGTCCACAACACTAAAAGAGGAGAAATTTTATTGGACATACGAATCACTGTTTAACAGTATTTTACCGCCTGCTCAGCTAGACCGGCCAACCGGAGTCGAGCGCCATTGAGCCCGCCGGTTAAGAACCTCGACGACACGGCGCGTTGCGTGAACTCTGCGTGTGTAAATCTCACTCGCTGCGCATCTCCTAGCTTTTACTACCTCTGTTGATTAGCGTACCTCAAGGCCTGCGGCCGGCCGAGTGTCATCCGCTTTTCTATGCACCCTTTGCGGTCAGCGGTGAGCATCTTCTTCGTCTCCCCCTCTTCCGATAAATATGTATGTGGTATGCGTACGCGCGCGCTACAAAACCTTCGACCGGGAGCGCTTTCACGGCCGTAAGGCCGTTTCCTGGATGTTGCGTTTCCTGGCTGCCTCCGGTCGAAAGCCGTGTGCCGGCGATGGCGGCCGTTTAAGATGTGGACCGACATTCTTTCGAGGAAGGAGCGCATTGCTGTCAAAAAAATAAACGACCCCACTGGAAGAGACGGGGATTGAGAAAGGAATCCTTTCAAGTCTATAGTTCTCTTGAAATGAATTTGGTCAAAAATTGGCCAAGAATTTCGACGCTCTTTATATTGTCAGTAAAGTGACGTACCTGTGAGTCTTTGCCAGAAACTGATATATAATGAAGTTTCATAAGAAAGCGCAAATATTAAGGAAATTAGAATCATAAAACGTGAACGTTTGCATTCGAAAATGATAAAACTTTTCTTTCCCATTATATAATTTATTTACAACATTGAATACTGACATCATAATGTTTGATTAAAAAGTAATCATTTAAAGAAACAATATCAAAGTAAACATTGTATAGAATGAATGAGAGAGTGAGTTTGACAAATTGACGTCGTTGCCTGGGTGCCGACGTTTGCCTGACATGTCGCAGCAGGCTTCCTCAGGGTAGTGCAGTGTCGACAGAGGTTCGGACGAGACGACGGAGGACGACGGAGAGACGACGGAAGCGGTAACGACGAAGAGGGAACGACGGAGGGGACGACGGAGGGACGACCGGAGGGCACGACGGAAGGTCGACGGAGGGAAGTCGGAGGAAGACGGAGGGACGAGCGGAGGACGACGGAGGACGACGGAGGACGACGGAGGGACGACGGAGGACGACAGAGGGACTGACGGCAAGGGAAGACGGAAGGGACGACGGTAGGGACGACGGAGGACCGGAAGGGACGACGGAGGGCACGACGAGGGACGACGGAGGACGACGGAGGACGACGGAGGGACACGGAGGGACGGAGGAGGGACGACGAGGGACGACGGAGGGAGACGAGGGGAAGACGGAGGGAAGACGGAGGGAGCGGAGGTCGACGGAGGGTCGACGGAGGGTCGACGGAGGGTCGACGGAGTCGACGGAGCGGTCGACGGAGGTCGACGGAGGGTCGACGGAGGGGTACGACGGAGGGTCGACGGAGGGTCGACGGAGGGGTCGACGGAGGGTCGACGGAGGGTCACGGAGGCGGACGGAGGGTCGACGAGGTCGACGGAGGTCGACGGAGGGTCGACGGAGGTCGACGGAGGGTCGACGGAGCGTCGACGAGAGGGATGACGGAGGGTCGACGGAGTCGGAGGTCGACGGAGGTCGACGGAGGGTCACGAACGGAGGGTCGACGGGAGGGAAAGTCGGAGGGAAGACGGAGGGACGACGGAGCAGCACGAATGAAGGCGATGAAGCGACGACGGAGGGTCGGCCGAGGCGTCGCCGGAGGGGTCGAGGGACGCCATTATCGCAAGGCACTGCAGGTCGCCGGAGGGTCGCCGGAGGGTCGCCGGAGGGTCGCCGGAGGGTCGCCGGAGGGTCGCCGGAGCCACATCGAAGGACTGCCATCGTCGGAGCGCTGGGGAAGACCGGGTGACGCGACGCGATCCGTCCGCATGGGCCGGCGTTCGCGGGGACGTGCTCGGGCAGAGCCAAGGCCAGCGCACAAGAGCGCCAGCGCCAGAGGCAGTCGGAGGGCGTGGGCGGGGGCCGGGGGCGGTCGCAAAGCGAGATCGCTGACGGGTTCCTTATTACCTCGCGCGTCGCAATCCAGAGGTGAGCGAACGAGCGACTTCGCGCCATCAATAGACGGTGCCGGAACAGAGCGAGCGCCGGGCGGCGAGACGTCACACACAACTCCGCGCCTTTTGCACGCTTGCTTATTTCGCTGCACGCGACACGGAGGTCGCTCGTTTGAAGTTCGTTCTCTGTTCGCCACGCTCGCTGCTCAAGAGGCCAACAAGAGGAAAGGCGAGTTTTTAAAATGTGAAAATTGTCTGAAGAAAAGACGCGAAGCAGAATCTATTTCAAACAAGTTCCTAGAACAGCTTCAAGCGCTAAGGACATATTATTTACTTGTTTTCCTTTCAAATTGAAGTGGTACCTTTTTTTAAAATTTACAGAAGCTGTATTTCGATTTATTATGCCACTTTCCTTTTTGGCAGTTATAATAAAAAGCCGAGAATAGGTTATGGCAAGTTTTAATTCAATATACTTTGTATAAATACGAAATGAAAATACTCAAACGGAATTCGTAAAATAAAGAACATTTCGTCATAATCCTTTTTATTAAAAAAATATTACGAAATATAGAACGAAAATATATTTTTTAACTGCCTTCATCTACTTTTTCTTACAGTTGTCACATTCATTTGATCATTTTCCATGTCTCGATACTAGCTTAATTACGTTCCACTCTGTTATAAGACTGCCTCAAAATACATTAAGTTCGAGATGATCCTACATTGCACATGTACTACGTTGTTGCAAATCACTTCAGAAGTAGTCGTGCAACAGTAGAACAATGGACTTGCCCATCGGCAAGTGAGTTCTCTCTTGAATTATTATTATTATCATCAATGAAACAAATGTGGACAGCAGAGAATCGCATCGCCCTAATCTTTGATCGTCATGGACATCTGTTTCTCATCTGTTTCTTTATCCTTTAACATCACTCACCTGTTCCTCGCAAAGGATGTGTTCACAATATGTTCACCGTAGCACAAGTCACCAATGAACGTCAGATCTAATACTTTACGTCGGCAAAAACAAAATCAGGCTCCGCTGCACACTGCGACATTTCCAGCTGTGCATTGTGAAAACTCGTTACACTCACAATGTGAATAGATTTCGGCATCAAATGCACCACACAACTGTCTATATCACGGAACAAAAGAAATGAATGATTGATTGCGACGAAACAGTTGCAACAGCTGAATGCGGAAACATTTTTTACTTTCTGAATGACCCGTGAGTTCTGTTGTATTCATCCTCAGAATGTTTGTCACAATTGTAACGTAGTTTATTCGTTCCGCGTACCCTAACAAAATAATGGTCGCTGATGACATTTGTCGTTCCAATTCGTTAATTTTTCTAGAAGAATACGTATTATAGCTTCACTGTAACTCGGAATATGAACGAGAAAAGTGAGGCATTGGTCACGGTACCGTTTGCATTTGACTCCTCACGGAGCTGCAGAGCGTGGGTGAACGGGTCTACCCGCGCCTGACTCCCTACTGGGAAGAAAGTGCGGAGGCGTCAGCTGAAGGAGTGTGACGAGAGATTGAATGATTCGTTCGTCAGGCTTTACAATCACCTCCTATTGTGAGAGTACTGCCCATAACGCCAATGAAGATTGATACACGAGCCTTCAACAGAGATGCTTCGTAGGAGAGTTTTTCTTCATATTCCCTCGACAGGCTCACATTTGATCAATCAACGTTCCTGCAATTCCGTCTTATTGGTCAAATTTCATTTTTAATATCTTCAAATCACCTCTAAACAATCAGAGAAATAGAGAATATTACTCTTCTGATTTTCATTTTTTTAGTATTAATTGGATTGAATAGGATATATTTGAAATGTGAAATATTCATTAATTCTGTTTAATGAAATCTATTCTTCAAAAGTAGATGTTTAAATAAGATATTTAAATATGAAAATGTGCAATTTATTTTCAAAAACAAGTAATTTTCGCGTACTCTGGCGTGTAATAAAGGCAATTTTATAATAAATATTTTTTCAAAAACGGCCCCACTTTGTTTCTTAACACTTTTTGAATGGATAGAGATAAATTCTCTAAATAACATTACGTAAACTCTGTTTTAATCTAATCTTTTAATTCTCCCCCTCCCAAAAGAAAATACAGGAATGAATGTTCAAGCCATATTTTGCTATTAAGTATCCATTACAAATAATGCGATAATTTCGTGCTGTTGTAGCACCACTAGTTATATTGTGTGATTCTAGAAGCCTCCCCGAGTTCGCCAAGACGCCATACCGACACATCGTCTTCAGGGTGGCTAATTCGAATCCGGATCAGGGCCTGGATCTTCGTCATTTGTCCCTTTGTCATTTGTGCGTGTCTGCTTCCATAAAGAGCCCGAAAGTACCTAAAGTTTGGTTAGAGATGCCCTTGATTTTCCTCCAATTTACTTTGATTCAGTGAGTAAATGTTTAGATGCACCTCCCCGTCGTCACTGACAAGTAGAGTTTTTTTTCTATTATTCTCGCCTTTACGTAACTGAATTTATCAATAAAATGTATTTATGTTGTGCATATTGAAGTTTATTTTCAACGTTCAAGTGAAAAGTGGAAAGTATATTTAACGAGTGTGTAAATGTATTACACGGTGTAGAAAGCTTTCGTAAATCTCTCAATACATTTAGTGATTTATACAACGACTGACAAAGTAATCCCCCTACATGTTCTCGTGACAACTGGAAATACCAACTGGAAGCTTTAAAGGAAAGTTTGATACCGTTTGAAAAGTGCAGAGGTTGAGATTAAAGCCAGTAAGTCCGCCAAATACCAGGCATCCGGCGGATATGTCAGTGAAAACGTGTGAACGCCGGATTTGCTGCTCACTCGATAGAGTGAAAAGGACAGATGCCCTTTCGTAGCTGGGAGACATTTCCTGAGAGAGAAGTCTGCCGCCACATGTCCGGGATACCTATGTCGTATAACTTACGAATATGTTTCCGTTATTTTGTATTCAAGGGAGTTTTCTATTATTGGAATGATCTCATATGTAATGTTTTCGTTTGCAATTTTATATAAACATGAATCCATGTCGGCTAAGATCATCAATCTTGGATGAAATAATTACAAAGAAATCTTTCATCATATATGTTTCATCAAAACTGTCACTCAAATATGTTTTCATTGCTTTGTTGACAACGTTGCAACAGACGGTGAAAATGAAACCCCTAAATTTGTTTTATAAAATATGTTTGTTAGATACTTTTGAATTTCCAGACGCAGTAAATCTGAAACTAATATTAATTACTTTAAATTAGCTTCGAAGTGATTTAATTATAAAGAGCGGTAACAATACAGTCATGATTGCACGGGTTATGAACCCAGAAAACTGTTAAAATTATTTGTTAGAAGCAATAAAATTTCACAATATTCTATTATAGCTATTTGTGTAACAAATCAGAAACATAGAATTTGACATACGATTGAAATGTTGAAAGAAGCGGAGACGATATGAGTCAACATATACACTTTCGTACGTGTTGAATACTTTGTTAGTAATTCATGGAGTATTACAAGCATTCTTGGGATCATTTTCAATAAGCGAGGAAGCAGTCATGTTGATTCGTGTCATCTCCTTGTCAACTACATAGCCCTTTGCGACACGGTACGCAAAAGTCTACTTTGCCGAACGCATACCACGAAGAGACACTTCCCAGTCAATAAACAGTGAAGTTAAGAGTAGTACTATTTCTATGCGCGAGTGCTAAAAATTATATATCCCCGCTGTAAAACATTCTCAAGTTAAGCAATAATTTTAGTTAATCGCCTTTACCCTCAAATATTTCCATCGGCCCGGCTGAACCGAACTCAACACTGATCAGCATCTGGCCGACCAACACAGCATACACGCGGGATGTTTCGACGCCGAAAAACACGCCGTAAAATATTTGGAAATTGCGGGTCGTCAGCGCAGAACACCGTTTGTCTCGGCGCGGAGGAAAACAATGAAATATTCATAGCGGGCGGGGGGCCGGCGGCGCGGCGCCCTCTCCGGTCGCTCCATCATTCACGCCCTTGCCGGCCGCCCGCCCGGCCCTCGCGCGGGCCCTGGCCCGGGGGGCGCGCCAACCCGGACTACCCGCCCGCCCGCCCGCCGCCCACCCACCCAAAACGCCCCGCCTGCCCACCCAAAACCGCCCGCCTGGCCCACCCAAAACCGCCCGCCTGCCACCCAAAAACCGCCGCCTGCCACCCAACGCGCCAAGCCGCCCGCCCCACCCGCCACCCACCCGCACCACCGCCCACCCAAGCCCGCCCACCAACCGCCGACCCAACGCGCACGCCCCCAAAACTGCCCTCCCGCCCTTTGAAGCGCCGAGCCACAGCTGCAATTCTCGGAAAGCGCGGGTGAGAACAAAAAAAAAGGTCAACGGGTATGGGTGGTCTGATGAAGGGGGGGGAAACCAACCCTTCCTCCATTTGAAAATGTACACTGTTGAAATACTTTTTTTCTTAAAATTATCATTTATTTTAAAGCATTATATTGAGTATTTATTTTAATAATATCAAACAATTGACCTATCTATAAATAACATTACACAGACCGCAGCTCCGTAGGCACAGCATGCGGTTGCCGGCCGACATAGTTGCTATTCTCCTCTGGGCGAAATGAAGGTTCGCCAGCCCCCAATTTGGGCGGCCAAAAATGGTGCTGGCCTGCTACCTAGAGCGCGGCGTCTGCCCGGACAGGGGAAAAGTTACGACTCCGGCAGCGGAAGTCTACGCTTTCACATTATTTTCTAGTTGTCTCGGAGTTCAAATTCAAACTTCTTTAAGAATATGTAATTCTAACAGAAATATGTATAAAAAACATCGTTTTCATGATTTATTTCTCAATTTTAATATATTATAACATACAAATTAAAAGTAATATTTAATATTTCGTTATGGGGCTACGTGTGGAATGCGCACGAAGACATCCCACGCATATTTGGGTCTTTTCAATCATTGAAAATGACTTTTCTCATTGTCCACAGCAACATATACTGGACTTGTAAGCGACAACTGACATATAATCTTGCTGATCGGGAATCGAACCTGGGTCGCGCTAAGAACAGGGATTAAACACTGACCATCTAAGCCGCCAGGGCCATCAGTTGTTCCGCACTAGTGCAAAAGAAATTGAACCTTTTACAACGGTTTGCTAACGTGACTGCTAAATGAAGACATTTTTGGCCCGCCCGGTTGTATTGTTCCCTTGAACATTTCCTCGTCCACCGGGTGTTCGGACACATATGACTCCGGTGACTGCCATTTCCGCTTCTCCATCAGCCCTTCTTCTCCGCAACTGCCCGGTCCAGCGGCGCGACGGGGCACTGGGGCCTCTGCTTGCCTCCGCGGAAGCACCGGCCGCGCGCGGCCGTTTGCCAGAGGAACTTTCCCCTCGAGAGGGCCTTCGGCTCGCGCCGGAAATTGGCGGTGCAAGCAAGGGGGCGGGGGCCCCGGCGGTGGCGGCGGCGGGCCCGCCTGCCGGTGGGAGAGCGGCGGAGCGGTGGCGGAGGCGGAAGGTCGGACAGGAAGAAAGCCGGCCTCCGGAGATGGCGGCGGCGAGGGTGGAAATACGAACCAATCGTTGCAAATTGCAGGGGCGAAAGGTTGATTGTATGTAGAAGTGCGGTGGAATCGGGGGAGAGCCGGAAGCTGCGTTTCGGAGAAGAGGCCATGCTGCCGTGTGCGACCCACTTCGACTTCGCGAGCGCCTGTTAACCAATCAATTTAGTTGAATATTTGCATTATGTTTAATGGAATACGTTAGCAGAGGGGAGGCTCTTGGTGAGATTCGGCAGATGAAAGTAAGTTGCACTCGGGGTCTTATAACATTGTGTTGGCAGAAATATTTGAGATGGAAATGACTGGGATAGTGGAGCAGGCAATAGGTAGATGGTAGAAGCGACCGTGTGTGGAAGGGGCGGTTGTTAGATAGGAAATGTGATAGTGATGATAGTGGTCTTGCGATGTGATGGAAATAAAGGCGACGAGAGTGGAAGGCAAGAAGACGGGTGAGTTGGAGAGAGTGGCGTTGGAAAGGCGTGAGCCTGGAGGGGGTTATGGGAATGGCCGAGAGAGTGAGCGGAGACGTCGCGGAGAGGGGGGAGGGGCGTGGGAGAAGGGGGCAGAAGTCAGGAGAGAGCGGGGACGAGGGGCGGGACGAGGGGGCGGGTACGAGGGGGCGGGTTGAGGTGGGCGGGTACGAGGGGCGGGTACGAGGGGGTGGGTACGAGGGGGCGGGTACGAGGGGGGCGGGGTACGAGGGGGGCGGGTACGAGGGGGCGGGTACGAGGGGCGGGTACGCGATGGGGGCGGGTACGAGGGGGCGGGACGAGGGGGCGGGTACGAGGGGGCGGGTACGAGGGGGGGGGTACGAGGGGCGGGTACGGGAAGGGCGGGTACGAGGGGCGGGTACGAGGGGCGGGTACGAGGGGGCGGGTACGAGGGGGCGGGTACGAGGGGGCGGGACGAGGGGCGGGGACGAGGGGCGGGACGAACGGGGCGGGACGAGGGCGGGCGGACGAGGGGGCGGGGACGAGGGGGCGGGACAGGGGGCGCGGGACGAAGGGGGCGGGGACGAGGGGGCGGGGACGAGGGGGCGGGACGAGGGCGGGGACGAGGGGGCGGGGACGAGCGGGGACTAGGGGCACGAGGGGGCGGGGACAGCAGAGGGGCGGGGACGCAAGGGGCGGGGACGAGGGGCGGGGACGAGGGGGGGGCCGGGGGCGGGTACGAGGGGGCGGGCGACGGCGGTGAGGGCGGGGGGGGCGGGTCGAGGGCGGGACGAGGCGGGACGGGCGGGACCGAGGGGGGGACGAGGGCGGGTACGAGGGGGCGGGTACGAGGGGGGCGGTACGAGGGGGCGGGTACGAGCGGGGCGGGTAGGGAGGTCGAGGGGGGGTACGGGGGCGTACGAGGGGTGGGTACGAGGGCGGTACGAGGGGCGGGTACGAGGGGGCGTAGGGCGTAAGGCGTAGAGGCGGTACGAGGGGCGGGGACGAGGGGGCGAGGTACGAGGGGGCGGTGTACGAGGGGCGGTACCGAGGGGACAGGGCGGGGACGAGGGGCGGGGGACGAGGTGGCGGTGGACGAGGTGGCGCGCGGGACGAGGGGGCGGGGACACGAGGATGGTACAAGGCAGCGTTGTCTACAAGACTGAAGTAAGGTGGAACGACGATGTCTGGGATGACTCTTCATCCTCAGAGACTCACAGAGAGCGGAAGTTCATAATGTGAATGCGAGACCTGAATACGAGGAAACAACAATGTTGGCGACACAAAGCTACTAGTTGGAGAGTAAGTCCTAGATACAGTTACCGTAGAGTTCAAGTGGAATCCCTCTCCATTGGAGGCGAGAACTTCCTTATGGATAATTCAGAGTGGTCGAGATCATGACGGAAATAAAGACATTGGAAACAAAGAAACATTGGCAATCACCGTTATTTATCCAGAAGAGCGTTCGAGGTACCTTTGTGATTGTCAGCATCACTCAGTAAGAGATAATATAATGTTGGTTTGAAAATTAGGCAAGTCGTCAGTGATAAATATAATATTGCAACAATTAGATATGAAATTGGCGTTCACGTAACATCAGGAGATTTTTAGTACTTGTTCTCATGTTAAAGAGCGCTGTCACGTTAATAACTTCTTTCATTTAATTGCATCAACTAAAATTTATTGTAATTTGCTGTAAAGGAGGTAAGGTCTGTTTCACTATTTTCAGTTACCTTCTAGTTCTCGCAAACACACTAATGATACTGCCAAGAGATCTTGCTATTACCTTGGTCTGAATTATTGTAAACTTGCCTCCGTAAGGTCTCTTTATTTGGATGCATAATTTGGATGGGGTAAAGGTGCATTATTTTTGGGTTTATTACCTAGACCATCTCGTTTAAGGCTTTTACTATCACTCAGCCGGCGTCATCCACTGCTTTTGTCGATATTGAATGTAATCGGGCGCTTTGTCTTCGTCAGGGTGGCCACGATGGAGCACAATTCATCCCGTTCGCATCCACCGACGGAAGCATATTCACCCGAGCGCACAATAGTCCATTTCGTCACGTCGGCGGCTCGTCGCTCGCACTCTTAAATTCTACACGCAGCTCTTGACATGCGGAGACAAAACCATGACGCGCAGTGGGCCAAAATAACACCAAAAGTACGCATGTCTCACTTCGTTGGTTCTCTAATAAATGACTGAAATGAAAATCTGGGTAACGTTTATGTAAATTAAAACATCACATCTACAAATTTCTTTCAAAGTTTCATTGAATGACATTTGTTAATGGAATGAAGTTGCCGAATGACGAAAGTTGTTTCTCTCTTATATTATGAATAATGATCTCGCAATCAGTTTCGCAGTTAACTCTCCGACAAACTCTCTTACTAATTCCTTCTTTGTATAAAAAAATATTTTTTTCTTTCGAAGGATGAATCGTCACCTTTCTGTGTGTCAGTACTGTTAGTGACAATGTTAAGGTAACGAGTTTTACGTGTTAATTACATTTCTCATGTCTTCTGTTCCTTTCTTATTTAGTATGTTAGTTCTTCATTTTCTTCAATATCCGTCGAGTGATTAATAAATAGAACTACGATGCGACGTTTCGGAGCAGTTAGGACCACTGCGCGCGGAGTTGGCTCAGCCAGCGTTCCGCGTCGCGATGACCGTTAGCCGTCGGGGTGGCGTCGCGACGCCACGTTCCACGTGCATACGTGCGCGACGAGCACGTAACAATGGTGAGACGCTGGCCGCCGATGGGTGAATCACGAAGAGATTAATCGACGACACACGCGCCGGCATTCGCGTGATGAAAGAACTCGTTCGCGCTTTATTTAGAGCGGAGATCTCGCTTTTTGCGAGAAGCCCGAGACGTGAATCTGTTTGCATGGAATAACGGTGCGAAGAATGGATCATCCCTGATTCCCCAACTTAAATATTCATTGGACGTGTCGGTAAAACTTCGCTTACAGGTGAAGTGAAGAGGTGATACATTCGAAAGGAAAAAAGAGAACTATTCGATTGATCTGAATGGACTACTGAAGTTCAAATGAGAGAAGATACATTTGTGTTGGTCTCTTTCTCCGTTAGAGATTCCGCTACGTCGTTATTGAAGGTAATCTGGAGTTTTCCGAGGTCAGGGATTTTTAATATAATCGTTTTCATAACTAAGAAATGAACAGTGTTGAATTAATAATGGATCTTCATTCAAACTATTGAATATTACATAATTTGTATTCATGAATTAATTTCATCAATAATTCGTTTTTTTAACAAGAACAGCGCAAAACGTTTTCAGGCAAATGAGACTGTCACTTCCTCAGTTCGTAGACGACAAAAAAATATTTGCTCTCACTTATTTTACTACTCACGAATTAATGCCGTATTTTCAGATGATGTAGTTCCGCGTACGATATCAAACCACGAATTAAAAAATTCGCCCGGGTTGATAGAAAAACGGTAGCGCAAATGCGCCGAGAGGCAAAATGGATTGTCGCCAGCTTGGCCACTGCGGCAGTCGGAAGGCGCGGAAGGGGCGTGGGGTTGGCCGCCTGCCATTAGAAAATGAATATTTTCGCTCGGTTTTTTGGCGCTGGCGCCTACCCACCCGAACGCCCACCCTACAAACTTTCCCTTTAACCGACCACCCACTCTACTGCCCTCCCGACTACGGGCCGCCGCGACTCCCCACGTCGCGATCGCTGCGTTGCAAGCCTGTCCGGACTACTAACCGTTCGCGCTACCCCTCGCTTATTCTACTGCTACGTGGAGAGGGCTCGGCGGGGATGGGTGCAGCGCGGTTGGATCTGACGCAGGCAGGCTCTGGGCGGGGATAAGAGCGTTCATGTGCCGGGCGAAGCGCGGGGACGGGGGTGGTGCGGGGACGGGAAAGAGCGCGGTGACGGGGGTTGGGCGCGGTGACGGGGTTGGGGCGGTGACGGCGGTTGGGAGCGGTGACGGGGTTGGGGCGGTGGACCGGGGTTGGGGCGGTGACGGGGTTGGGGCGGTGACGGGGTTGGGGGCGTGACGGGGGTTGGGGCGGTGACGGGGTTGGGGCGTGAGGACGGGGCGCTGAGTGGGTGGTGACGCATCGGCGGTGACGGGGGTGGTGGGAGGGTTGGGGCGTGAGGGCGTGAGGGGGTGGGCCGGGAGGGTGGGCGTGGTGACGGAGGTGGTGGCGAGGGGACGGGAATGGGGCGGGGCGGGGTGGAGCGCAGTGACGGGCATGGCGGATGGACGGGCGTGCTCTATGAGCGGCCGGGGTGAGGCGGGGAATGGGGTGGGGTTCGTGATGGGGTGGTCGGTGTGCGGGCGAGACGGGCGTGGGGCGGAGATGGGGGTGTCGCGGTGACGGGAGTGTTGCGGGGACAGGTGTGGCGCGGGGACGGGCGTGGCGTAGGGACGGGCGTTTTGCGGTGACGGGCGTGACATGGTGACGGCCGTGACGTGACGGGTGTGTTGCGGGGACGGGCGTGCCGTGGTGATGGGCATGCCGTGGTGACGGGCGTGCCGTGGTGACGGGCATGGAGTTGGCCACGGACAGGGCGTGAGGATGGGATGGTTCGGTCGCGGGCACCACCGGCACAGACGCGGGCATGTGGCGGTGCAGACGCTTTTAACTCGAAATGGCAAAAAGGAGGAAGCGGCCGTTTCGAGTGGAACCATCGACCCACTCGTAAATCGAAGATGCTTTCGCCCGTGCGGCGGGGCGCGTCCTAGCTGGGGGCGACCCGCCCATTTCGTCCCCGCTTAATGTCTCCCGCGCCCTCGCTCCGCCCCATCTCTTCGCCAGCTCCTCCGGTCCATCAGGGTCCCGCGATCTATCGGCATCGCCGTCTGTCGATGGCTGATCCGCGATGTACTCGCTGGGAAGAGCGGAGCTCCTGCTGAAGTTGGAAGATCCGAGGATGGGATCCCAATTGAAAGTGTCCGCGTTTTAAGTGAGGAGCTCCCTTGATCTTTCCCTTCCATCCGTTTTATTTTTCTTGGCAATTATCCAGATTAATTCAATCGCTCTCAAGTGGTTCCAGCTACATTCCCTAATAAAGTCACAAATTGCATTTTAATTTCATTTGAACAAAAAAGATAAGACCCTACTTCAGTTTTGGGGTCTGAACTCTACTGTTGACACCGTCCATCTTTTAAATTTATTTATAATTTTGGGCGCAATGTCACCTCCCCAACAATATTGTTTCTTCAGTTCTTTGACATGGATTTAAAACTATCGTTTTCTCTCAACCATTCCGCTTATAACGAGCCTGCATTTTAATGATATCCCCCGCAATTATCACAAACTTGGCATAATTTCGCGTCTCGCCCCCCCCTCCTCATTCACCGTCTTTTCGCCTTCTTCCATCGCCTCCACCAGCGCGGCGGCGTCGCGTGTTCGCGGGCGCTGTATAATGCGCAATTGCAGGGAGATGTTGCGGCCGGGCCGCGCCGCGCCGCGCCGTCTACCGTCTGCTTCCGTGGCCGCATGCGCCGCCGCCGCCGCTCCGAGCATTTGAAAGTCTAAAAGGCAGCGGAGGCCGCTCGCGGTGGCAGGGCCGATGGAACACGCTGCGGGCTGATGGTAGACGCGGAGGGCTGTGGAAACGGCGTGGATCGGTGCATGGCAGGGTGACGGCAGGGTGACGGATACGTTACGTGCGAGACTGCGCGTGACAGTAAATTGGCAATGGAGGAGAAGGAGGAGGAGGAGGAGGAGGAGGGGGGTTGATCGCACTGGAGACGCGATTTGGGATCCGGAGTTTTTATCATGTGAAATTTGTGAGGTACAAAGCGAGTTCGCGTAAGGATTTCGCCTTTTCCTTCTCGCCTTTGCAATATACCTTTCCTAATTAAATTATGCATCAGACATTTCACCTAGAGTGGAGTCACGGTAATCCTAGCCTCGCTTATCCGAGATTCCGTGCAACCCGAGGTGGAAAAAAAAGCGGGCTGGCTGGCAATCCTGCATCGAAGGTCACGTGTGCGCGGCCGGTGCCAGTGTCAGTCTGTAGATCTGCTAGATTGTTGTGGACGATTTTCGCTCATGTATTTATATACCTGTAATTTTCATAGCAACTGCAGTTAAATTTAACTTCGTTATACATTCAAGTTGAAAATTGCATATTTGTTTTCTTTTTTTTTCGTGTAATCAGAGGTTTTGTAATCCTAGGTACCATCAACCCCAATTATCTGGAATTCTCACGACCATATTGTATTCATCAAATAATTCATCCAAAGCTGATGTCACTTGCTCACGTACTAGAGGCGAAATAAAGTATAATGGACGGAGCAGCAAGGGTCTGCAAATGCGCTGGTGTCGGCGACAGCTGCAGAAGAGGCCACGGCAAAGTGGGAGGTGACGGTGCATTGACTTCCACTGTGGGAGCAGCAATAACCAGATTGATGGAGAAGCAAATGTGATTTGAAAAGCAGGGGCGAAGATCGATCAGGGAAGGTGATCTTGCGTGTCATTTGCTCCTTATTTCGATTCGTGTAGGAATAATAATGCAATGGTCAAACGTCTTGGTTGAGTAGGAGAGAGAGAGAGACTGCAGATGAGAGTGTGGTAGTTCGGAGGCGATTCAGGATTACGGTGATTTACCTATCTCCACTTTTATTTGACTGAAACTTCAATGAACATTTCATCTTGCGTTCATTCCGAATTTTCCATCTATGCATCTCTCGTTCTTTCGCGCGTGTGTCCATCCGTCTGCCTGCCGGTCTGTCCGTCCGAACGTCCGCACGTTTGTCCGTTTTCCTTTGGTTATTCATTCGATTACTGTATTTGCTCATTTATTCATTTGTTCTTTTACCAATTTTTTGTTCTTTTACCAATTTTTTGTTCTTTTACCATTTTTTCTTCTTTTACTCATTCATTTTCGTTTTTATCCATTCATTTTCTTTTACTCACCTATTTATTCATGTACTCGTTCACACAATTGACCATTCATAACATCCCTCAACAGAAGTCGAAAGCCACGAGAGAGCAGAGAACAAGAACCCATGCTGTAGGTGCATTGATGCGAAAAATACGTGCCCCGATGATGGCGGCGCGGCGGTAGCGGTGGCGGCAATGGTGGTGGCGGTGGTAGTGGCGGTGGTAGTGGCGGTGGCGGTGGCGGTGGCGGTGGCGGTGGGCGGTGGCGGTGGCGGTGGCGGTGGCGGTGGCGGTGGCGTGGCGGTGGCGGTGGGGCGTTGGCCGTTGGCGTGCGTGGACGGTTTGGGGGGGCGGGGGGCGGGTTTTTTTTGGCGGTGGCGGTGGCGGTGGCGGTGGTAGTGGCGGTGGTAAGTGGCGGTGGCGGTGGCGGTGGGCGGCGGCGGCGCGGCAGTGGCGTTGGCGTTGGCGAGGTTGGGCGTTGGCGTTAGGCGTTCGGCGTTGGCGTTGGCGTTGGCGTTGGCGTTGGCGGTGGCGGTGGCGTTGGCGGTGGCGGTGGCGTGGGGTGGTGTTGGCGTTGGCGTTGGCGGTTGGCCGTTGGGCGTTGGCGTTGGCGTTTGGCGTTGGCGTTGGCGTTGGCGTTGGCGGTGGCGGTTGGCGGTTGGCGGTGGCGGGGTGCGGTGGCGGTGGGGTGGCGGGTGGCGGTGGTAGTGGCGGTGGGTAGTGGCGGTGGTCAGTGGGCGGTGGTAGTGGCCGGTGGCGGTGGGGTGGGGCGGCGGCGGCGCAGTTGGGTTGGCGTTGGCGTGGCGTGGCGTTGGCGTTGGCGGGTGGCGGTGAGCGGGTGGCGTTGGCGGTGGCGGTGGCGGTGGGGTGGTGTTGGCGGTGGGGTGGCGTTGGCGTTTGGGCGTTGGCGTTGGCGTTTGGCGTTGGCGGTGGGTTGGCGGTGGCGTTGGCGGTGGCGGTGGCGGTGGCGGGGCGGTGGCGTGGCGGTGGCGTGGGCGGTGGCGGTGCCGGTGGCGGTGGCGGTGGCGGTGGCGGCCGGCGGTGGCGGCGGCGGGGGCGGCGACGGTGGCCGGTGGCGGTGGCGGTGCGGTGGCGGTGCGGTGGCGGTGGCGGTGGTAGTGGCGGTGGTAGTGGCCGGTGGTATGGCGGTGGTAGTGGAGCGTGGTAGTGGCGGTGGCTAAGTGGCGGTGGTTAGTGGCGGTGGTGGTGGCGGTGGCGGTGGCGTGGCGTGGCGGTGGCGGCGGCGGTGGGCGGTGGCGGCGGCGGGGGCGGTGGCGGGCGGCGGGGCGGCGGCGGGGGCGGTGGTCACCGGGCCTCCCTAGCTCCGAGCATCGCCCGCGTGCGCCCCCTCTAGCGCCGCGCCATGCTGCGCCGTGCGGCGCCGTGCGGTCACGCCCGTGGAACATTCGCGTGCTCCCAGCGCGCGTGTTGGAGAGCTGCACGCCCCGTCCTCAGCCCTTTCTTTTCTTTTTTGCTGGTTTTACTTTGGGAATGCTTTCACTTCATCTTTTGTTCTTTTTTTAGGTAAATTAACCTGGTTGTTTTCTTCCGCTTTCGTTTGCCTCTTTTTATCGAGCGTCTGTGATTTAATTTTTATAAATGATGTTTTTCCTAAACCTGTATTCTTCGTTTAACTTAAAGGCAGAATCGTACTATTAAAGAACCTTTGACGATGTTAAAGCGTGGAATTTATTTAACATTTTATCACATTTCCGTAACGATTTGGAAAACATCTTGTCCATATTCAAAGTAATAATTCTTATTTTCACTATTCTCTTTAATAAAATTTATAAATATTCATCACAAAAATTCCATATAGAGATATCAATGCATCAGTCCGTTTTTTTGAATAAGCTGTACATTTCTATCACAAAATATTTTGTCTATTCACAGATATTTGAATAATATTAATTTCATATATTGAAAATTGACCACATTCAACAGACAATAAAAATACAGTGCAAATACAGAAAGTGTATTCGAATACAAATCTACCACTTATTCTGAAAAACAGATAATTATATTGATATGTGTATGTGGAGTTTTCGCAGCAAATTATTACGGATAATTTCCACGAGAAGACCAAAAATACAAATTATCTCTTTGAATACAGAAAAACTGTATTTTAAAACATTTTTTAAATTTGTATAATACGTGAAAGTCGTGAAAATAAAGGATGTTGAATTTTAACAATTTCAATACATTAAATATTAGTACACATGCATTTCACGAAATGTGGGACTTAATGCGTAATTAATAACACAAAGTCTATTTTGATGATTTATTTTATTTCCTTCAAGAGAAGTAAAACGCTTCAATCGTTGGACACAAAATAATAGTAACAAAGTATCTGACACACTTCTTCGCAACCAGCTATCCTCTAGAGGGTTTCCTTGCGTTTTTGACCAGTTATTTATCAGCGTTTTAGTTATTTATCAGCTTCATAGGAACTCATCATTTCTCGTAGACGAGAATTCATAATGCGTCATTTGATTACGTGCAATTCCAGCTTCGTACCAGTCTGTGCAGGAATGAGCCGTTTTCTTCTCACTCATCTTTTCAAGCTTTCATTCTCTTTTGCTATTTTTTTGTCTTATATCTCTACTAGTTGAAGTACAGCTGACTCTGCCTTTCCATTTCTCGTCCAGACTTCATAAAACAATTCCATTCCTGATGATTTACACCTGCTACTTGCGGTTTGTGCGTGGGAGTTGCGAGCATCCCATCCTACGTGTCCGTCGGGGATTGGGGGATTGGGTCTGGCGACGGCACCCATCCCGTCCCGCTCCGCCCCTCACTCCGCTCTGTCACGCCCCGCCGCGCATCGCAGGAGTTCGGCCCCGGCGGGATGTCGAGCCGGATATTGTATTTTCTGTTAGTTCGCCGAGTTTCCGATACAAACTTTGTCCTGCGTGGGTTCGGTCTAGAAAAGACAGATTTCTTTAAAAGATCTTCAAAGCACCCTCGTAGGAGAACATTTACAATGCAGGAAATTTTTCTGAATATAACCTGTTCAAAAATCGCTCAATATTTTTTTTCAAATTTACAGGATCAGTTATGAGAGTTATAAAATATAATTTTTTTAAGTATCATAAACAAAGGGTATGTTTCCATTTTAATTTTTATATGTCATAATGAAGAATAATTTTATTTAATAATATTATTATGTACTTTTATTAAATAATATAATAAAACATATGAACTCAAAACTATTGTGAAGTCTTGTTTAATTGAAGGAAGTGTAACATATTAAGACGTAATACGTTTACTTAATACAACGTGAATTCGATGATATAAAATCGAAAGAAATATCTAAATCATAGAAGCGTATCTTCTAGATATTATTGAGTTTGGTGGCTGTTGGTTCGTTCACAAATTTTAATTCACTACGATAATTCACTCTTAGGTCTTTTCCACGAAAACTGAATTTATAATATTTTAAAAATTAAAATATCATTAAAACTGGCATCATATGTCGGTAATTGTTGCATGTATTTTTCGTGAAAAGTCTGCAGTAGAAAAAGCTAAAAATTCGCAAGAAAATCTGCAGGAGCCAGGCGGCCGTTTTCGAGCCCTTTTACGTAAGCTTTCAGGCCCTGCCAGTAGCCCAACAAAGGCGGAAGCGTTACAAGGGCCTCGGAATGCAGACGTGGCTTTGTTGGAGGTGGACTGCTGTCTACCGAACTCTTTCTCAAAAGGACCTTTCATCTCCGGATAATAATGACTTGACCTCCACCCTGCTTGCCCTTTGGGCTTAAATACATGTCAGGGATCCATACTTATCCTGCCAAGAGACTTCTTCCAACATAAAATTAGCTTTCCCTCGTAAAAGCGCTGGTACTGTTATAGGAAACCGGGCAGTTCAGAGTTTCGGAGATTCGCCGAATAGCGTTAGCGTGCGTTGATCACACAACAAAAGCTTTTAATTTCGCTGTGTTGAATGTACGCGGTAATAAAATGTGGTCTCTGCTTCGATGAAGGAGGGTCAACAACGTGAAAGCTGATTTCGAATAGCAATATCGATGATGCAATCGACAATGCATCGGCAATCGAAAATTTAATTAATTAGCAATCGCTATTCGCGCCGTGAGAAAGTTAACATCGTAAATAACGAGCTGCTGCAAACATATCCCGTCTCATGTCAGCGAACGAGCATCAAAACAAATATTGAAGTTTTCGATTGGATACACATGAAGAGAGATTGTATGCGTCCGTAGGTATCAACCAACGAGCTATGCGGCGAATGCATCAATAACGAATAACAATGGTTAACTTCCGCTTTATGTGCATTGTTGGCGCGTGTGAGTTGTGGATGGTGATGCGTGCTTTGGAGATGTAGTTCACGAGGGGAATTCTCGCGATTCTCGTGCAGTAAATATTCCGATAGAACTATATTTGAAAACACTGAAATACTTTTCTGTATAATAATTTGAAATCTTCGTAAAAAATTAAGGGACCGATAAGTGATAACTGAAAGTGAGAATAGAAGAGAATATTCCAATGAAGATAGAAACAGTATAACTTCAGTCTCTTCTCAACTGTTTTCGTTGGAGTGTTCGTCATTTTTACAGGAGACTATCTACAATCGACAAACCTGTATTTTGTTTAACCAATTATTAACCACGAGCATTATCTATATATATGTGGTTTCAACTCAGTTGTATTGAAGATTTGTAGATGTGTGTATTTGATTCGACTGATTAAAAATCAATGTAACTCAGTGGGATCTCTCTATTTTATTACGTTAAATTGTTTTATCAATTAATTTTAAAAAAACATATCAAAATTTTAAAATAATACACAAATGTAAATGCTGAAACAGCTATGATTTTTCCATTTAGAATAATTTTATACAGACAACTATCTTTCTGTTTCAACGCATCAGCCTGATTGTGTGATAGTACTTCAATTAATAATAAGACTTCGTCTTTTGTTGACCGGGGTAATGCAGAATTTTCATTTAATTCAAATTTCGATTCTATTTCCTGGGTAGGACAGCTTTTGAGGCTACTCCCCTCTGTTGAATTAAGCCGAGCTGGGATTTTTACGGCAAGATGGATAGACATTTTAAAATTCTAACGGTGAAACGGGCATTTTAGGCACTGTATAAACTTTAAGTACTATATAATGTAGTTTCTGGTGTGAGAATGTTATGAAATGCGGTTCTAAGTAATAATTTTGAATTGATTACGTTAGTAAGCAGTGAAATATATATTTGTTGAAAATATTACGCCCTGTGATGGAAAGTGTATGGTCGGTTCGCAGAAGCGGATGGCGCCTGCCCGTGCTGCATAATTTACATCTCTAATACACAAAGCGCGAAGAGCCTCCCTCCAACCGATCACAGCGCGCCTGACTGGCCGCTGCACACTGACTGCGTATGGCACGATGATGAAATATATCTTTCAGACGATTGTAGGGCCCCTTTAAAGGCGATGCTCGATTACCGCTTCGTCAAGCTGATATTACAAACATTCATGCAACTTCAGGGAGTGTACTTAAATATAGAAATGTCAACAATGCGTAATTATGTGGATGTGTTGCTTACATTTAAATACAGTTGGTGGTTTTTCGCCCATAGCGCTGTGGCCAAACAACCGCTGGTGACCGGGTTTGATCCCAGGCCTTCCAAGTGGAAGTTGAGGTGAACAAATCTTGGGGGTACTCACGTTTCCCTTGCCAACACGAATTCTGCTGGTGTGCTCAATTATTTCCTACCTTGTCTAGTAATAAACCATCATTCCGCTGAGGATCCATGGATCAGAGTGGAGACTAGGCGATAACCAAGGAACTAGCTGAAAAAGCCCACGGCTTCCTTAGCGGGTTATTGAGAGCCTGGAAAACTAGAAAGAGGGGAAATGGAGAGGGCGTGGAGGACGCCCCCTCCGAAGACCCTAGATATAGCAGAAAGTGGATGTAATGCCAGGCGGGATGAAGGAGACAAGGCAGTGCGTGATCTTGGCTGTCCGGGTCGCTTACCAGCTCTGAGGTAGACCACGACAAGATGGTCGAAACGTCGGCAACACAGCCTTCGACGCGGCGTCACCCGGACAGCCAAGATCACGCACATGACTGGCTGCGGAAGCCTAGAGATAAAGCAGTGTTTGCCAAATGGAGAAAAAAATAAATCAGGGCTCCAAAATCTTTCGATTTGGGAAGTTTTGTTTTCTTTTTATAGATGCTGGAACAATGGCGAAGTGTTTAGTGTGTTCGAAAAAAACTGAAGTATGTTAAAAAGTTCAACCTACGCAGTACACTACGCAGATTTGCAATACACAGAAACCCGCGATTTAAGAATACATTCTGGGAATTGACAGGGATTGCAGACTCAAAAATAGATTCTGAGTCTGCAATCATCAGCAGATAGAAGATTCTAGAAATGGTACTGAAAACCACGAGAATTTCCATTTTCAAATATAATTAGGAATGAAATCAAGCTTGGGGTCCAAACTCCCTATGTGACATCCTTATGTCCCTAATTAGTTAACATTATTTATTGTTTCAGAACGAACCAAATAGATTACATGATGTAACATTTTATAAATATTATTGTCCTGATACGTTAAAACTGTCTCAAAAGTGAAATTATAGCGCTGGCGATGATAAAGAGACGGCAATTGCTTCGAGTTACTTAATGATCTATGTTCTATTATTTATTTTTTCATTTTTTTATTGCATCACAAACATTCTAAATAATAATTACCATTAAAAAATGTTAAATATCGATTTTCCAAGCGATCATTTTCCCCCCATCATCGGAACACTGTATGCCCGCTGTCGCGTCGGTCACATCCATTGCTCCGCGGCTCGGTTCGGAGCAAGGGAGTGGATTTCTGTGACGCCACATAACATTGAGTTCGCAAGCTCTGGGATACAGCTTTGATTAATCTGATCTCTGAAGTGGAAAAAGATAGTTTTATAGTTATTCATGTATTTTCTAAAACAAACAAAAAAACAAAAAACAAAAACAAAAAACAAGGGCTGGGCATGTGGAAATGAGGTGTGGTGGGCAGGCCTGTGGCTGTGACGGGGGTGTGGCGAGGGGGAGGGCAAGGTGTGGGGTGGGCTGGCATGGCGAGCGGAGGGGGGGGGCTCGCTAACCGGCGCGTTGGCGGCGGCGCTGGCAGGAGAAGGAAGACGCGCGCCGCCCCGCTGCAAAAGACTGATGGACGAGACCGGTAATTTCGTGAGCTGCCGCTGGCCGCTCCGCCGAGACGGCTGCGTGTGCTGCAATTTGTCAAGGCGAGCCGGAAACTGGGCCGAGCCCGCGTCCGCGTCCGCAGCCACGCAAAGGTCGAGGAGTGCGTGATTCTCCACAGCCTTGGTCGGCCCTTCGCATTACCACATGCTTCCACAAACTACTGTATTATTGTTGTTTTTGCCTATGACGGTGCGTTAACCACTGAATTTCACACCTGTTCTGGTGTTGTTTTGAGCGTTCGAATGAAACGCGTCCTCGTATGCATTTGTAATAACATTTTACCCATGAATATGAGCGAAAATTAATTTAATTTTACATTTGACTGCCAATATTTATTAATATTAGTAAATATTAAGAGTTCTGCAATGTTTGATGCAACTAATTTTAATAAGATCTTCTGAGATTTATTAAAAATGTTAAACAACATTTTTTCAATGCTTCACGTAAACGCCAAATAAACAAAACAAAAGTCGATATTGTCGAAACAAAAACATTTAGTGTCTAGCTGATTAATACGTTGTAAATAAAAAAAAATACTATATATGTCATTGATAGAACATTTAAAAGATACATGTTTGATTTGGACATCACAACGAAACGAGTATCCCTTCTTGGATCGATCGCGGCCTATGGCCGATGGCCCGTTTGTTAGGATACTGCTTCACCATTGGCCACGTGTTGATCAAACAAAGCCGCGGAGAAACTACATACAAATGCATCCTGTCGTTAGAACTCTCCGGCAAACTACAGCTGAATTCGATATATCTAGCTGTATAGAGTCGAAAAAACCATTACGGCGACCGTCGGAACTCTAGCCCTAGGACGTTCCGCCGATGTCGCTGCAGATTCAGTGGCAATGCTGGCTCAGAGGTACACTGAGCCGGTGCCACCACACTATCCACCTCCGCCAGCAGGCCCTCCGCCTCCGCCACCGCCTTCCGCCAGCGCTCCGCCAGCACCTTCCGCCTCCGCCACCGCTCGCTCCGCCAGGCCTCGGCAACACCTCCGAACCGCCTCCGCCTCGCTCGCCCCGGGCCTCCAGCCCCCTCCGCCCGCGAGCACCTCGCGCCACCGCCCCATGCCGCCCCTCTGTCCCGCCTCCGCTCCAGCCTCGCCTACCGCCTCCTTCGCCTCCGCCTCGCGCCTTCCTCCGCCTCCGCTCCGCCTCCTCGCCTCGCCCGCCTCCGACTCGCGAGCCACCTCCGGCCACCGCCTCGCGCCTCCGCCTCCGCCTCCGCCCGTCCGCCTCCGCCTCCGCTCCGCCTCCCCTCCGCCTCCGCCTCCGCCTCGCCTCCGCCTCCGCCTCCACCTCCACTCCACCTCGCCTCCGCACCCGCCTCCGCCACCGCCTCCGCCTCCGCTCGCCTCGTCCTCCGCCTCCGCCTCGCCTCC
The DNA here is from genome assembly GCA_017312745.1 of Gryllus bimaculatus. Taxonomy (NCBI): domain Eukaryota; kingdom Metazoa; phylum Arthropoda; class Insecta; order Orthoptera; family Gryllidae; genus Gryllus; species Gryllus bimaculatus. The sequence goes on from BOPP01000020.1 coordinate 10,413,756, forward strand.
GCCTCCCCTCCGCCTCGCCTCCCCTCCGCTCCGCCTCCGACCACCGCCCACGCCCTCGCCTCCGCTCCGCCTCGGCCTCCGCCACCGCCACCGCCTCCTCGACCTCCGCCTACCGCCCTTTCGCACCGCGAACACCTCCGCCTCCGCCTCAGCCCCCGCCACCACCTCCACCTCCGCCTCCCCCGCTCCCTCCACGCCGCGCGCTGTCAAGCGCGGACGGCAGCGGACGGCTGCTACTGCGCCGGGCGCACGCGGTAACCTCCACCTTTTCCGCCGGGCGGCGGTGGCGGCCGAGACAGCTTCTGAGGTTGCTGCGCTGCGCGGCGTGGGGCGGGGGTTTCATTCCTCCTTTCTCCGTGACGGCAAAAGGCGCTCCTATCCCACGCGAAGCGCCACGCGGTAGACCAGTGGCCCTCGACCTTTGGCCGAACACGCACCGCCTCCCGCGGCCCCGCACGCAGGGAAAGCGCAGCGAGAACGACTGTCGCGCTGCCCGCCATTTCGGACGTCACGCGTGTGGACTCGGCGGTTGCGTTTAAACAAATTGCAGGTTTCTCCTACGTCAATAGCGTTCTTTGCCTGTGAACGTTCGTATTTAACAATGAAAGGGAAAGATAAACTACAAAACTTCAAAATTTTGCAACATTTTTAATGTAAGAATCAGAAAACACTAGACTCAAATTATTGAGTAATAAGTTCTGGTATTGTTCGAATCAGTTTTCAAAATACGTGCATTTAAATGCGTTTGATTAATTTATTTAGAATTGTTCAGAATTTCAAAATAGTTATTTTAGCTTTTCATAGAAAAGGGAATGATCCATTCACACAACTCTTCAGGACGTATTGCTTTTTTTGAATAAGCCTCTTGATTTCACCTTCCGTAATTTCATTCACCAGTAAACAATACCTCCAAAACACACAAACAGGAGACGACGTTTGTGTAGGCACACATTTACGCTGCTATTGCGTTTGGAACATGATCCTCGTATATACACATCCACCTGCTCGCGCACACTGCATGCAACGTGCTTCAAGAAAGCTCACGACTCCCTAGCGTTGAAATACCCGAAACCAGCGTGCAAGAGAAATCAGAACTGTTCGCAACTCGATCTCCGACTTCTCAGCCAGATTTTCCAGGCGCGCATACGAGCTGGGAAATGGCTACTGCTACTGTACAAATCGCGTGCTATTCCTGGAGCTGGAAGCGGGAATTCGACCCCGCCTTGTCCCGCCGGGCGAACCGGTAGCGAGTGACCGCGACCCGCACAACGGGCAGGAGCTCGGCCGGCGTCGCCCCGCCCCGCCCCGCCCCGCCACGCCACGCAGCCTCCGCCTCCGCGGTTCACCACAGGAACGAAACCCGACGCGCCACCCCGCCCCGCCCCGCCCGGTCGCAGGCCGTCCTCTCCTCCGCTTCTCATACGCGCACGCCTCCCCTGCGGGCGTGGTGGCGGAGAGCTGACGTCGAGTGGTGGAGGACGTTAAAGGGCATCAGGGGAATCGAGTGTATGAGGGCTTTTCATCCCTAAGAATTACTTTTTAGATAGGGTGAGTCGATTCAGGGGATGGAATATAATCGATAGGGGTAATCTAATCGATAGAGGAAATCTAATCGATAGAGCAAATCTAATCGATAGAGGAAATCTAATCGATAGAGGAAATCTAATCGATAGAAGGAATTTAATCGATAGAGGGAATATAATCGATAGAGGAAATCTAATCGATAGAGGAAATCTAATCGATAGAGGAATCTAATCGATAGAGGGAATCTAATCGATAGAGGGAATCTAATCGATAGAGGGAATCTAATCGATATGGAGAATCTAATCGGGTTACTGAATCTAAAGGGTGAATTTAATCAATAGAGAGAATACATTCGATGTATAGCGAATCTAATCCATAGAGGGGAAGTAATCAATAGACGGATTGTTCGTCTTTTGATATCGTCAGGTGTAGTAACTCATCTCCATGGAGACTTTAGCGAACGATGGGTATGCCATTGAAATTTTGTGGAAAAAAGAAACAGAAATTGTAGGTTATTTTCATGCCAAAAATGTATACCCAGCTGCTAAAAAATTTTTCTACAAATATAAATCCCATCAGCGGAAAGTTGGTACAGATAAGTCTCTACCTTTAATGATAAATGTATTCGGATTGTGTACTTGTAAGTAAAAGTGGATGCAACAATTTCTCTTATAATTAGTTATGATGGGAAAGGGAACCGTTCGATTTAGGATGATACATTTTATAAGTTAGTTCCAATAGCCATTAATTTCGTTTAGAATATTCTCAAAGTCTCGAGTAAGAAGAATTTTGAAAACCTTATTACTATGTATAGTGGAATCTACCACTCCGACGTTAGAACATATAGACCCTGTAACATGTAGAGACCTCATTGAATTAGATAACATATTTAACAGAATAGTTACTTTTGAAATAAATAAGTTGAAACGTGAGGCTAATTTCATGTTAGTTAATAGTTTCTTACATTTCATTTCCTTTGTATCGATGAGATTTTCCGTGGGTATTTCACTCTTACTTTATATACTTCATAACGAATCAATTGAAATAATTCTAGTAGCACTACCAATTGTGGGAGGCTAGTATTGAGTTGTCGAGCGAATAATCACAAGGCCAATCAGATGGTTATTATTTATCAATTGAATGATCGATCATTTGCGCCGCCCTACACATGGAGCTGCGTGATGAGCACTTCTTGGAACACTCTCAGAACAGCTCTTCCGAGAAATGTGACGCACCGGTTTATAAATTATAGAGGGTGAACCGAAAGCATCAGCATCTAAGCCTTATTGTATACTGTACACAATTTTACTGAATACATGTCCAGTAATTTCCAACTGCATTCATTCTCAGCATTAACGGCAAATTAAAATGCCTGTAAACCGTTTACAACTTTGTATTTCCAACGATTTTCATCAAAATTAATTTTTGCGCATGTTTTATATGATTCAAAACCAAGATTTTGTTCAAAGAATCTAATTCTTCAAAGTTGTTCCAAGAAAAATCTGCGCGTGATCTTGGCTGTACGGGTGACGCCGCGTCGAAGGCTGTGTTGCCGACGTTTCGACCATCCTGTCGTGGTCTTCCTCAGCGCTGGTATACCACGCACATGACTGGCCGCGGAAGTCTACGACTTCAAGTAAAATCTGCCTTTTATTAGGAAACATTGAGCTTGAAGAATTTACATTCGATGGCATTGTATTATAATAACATTTTCTTCATTTGATCATAAACCTGCAGTTAATTTTGATGTTCTTTGTTACTTTACATTACAAATTGCAAATATTCAAGAAAATAAAAATACTTGCATGAATAGATTACATAACAAATAGCCAGTTTCTACCGAAAACAACACACATCTTTTTCCGTAATCTTCAATGTTGGACAAAATGATGTATGACCACAAATCGAGACACAATGCTCGAAATATATACTGATTCCACAGTAATATCTACGGAATGTCATATTGAATTTAAATTGTTACCTTAACTTCAACCCTTCTAAGTTATGAAAAATGTTAATTTTTAACGTAAACCGTAATTATTTATTAGAATAAGGAACAATGACGCTTTGTAGATTACCATTCCTATGAAGCAACAAGTTGTAAATCATTAAATAATTTTCTCGAAAGACAAATATGACAAGCAAGAAAAAATACATTAAAATGAATTGGGGAACATAAACTTTCTTCTGTAGCTTGATTTGTACACAGATAAACGCATGGGGTTTGGGTCTCTTTTTTTTCTGGCAACGAATTCAAATTTTATAAGCGAAGTCACTGGAGTATCACAGAACAGACCTGGGATCATGAGTATATTATTTCTTTTGTAAACATTTCTTATTTGAAATAGTTTGGATGACAATAAATTTATAATTTAGAAATGAAAAATTGAACACAAAATGAAATTGAAAAACTATCATTAATCAGAAGAAGATTTTTTTAAAAGAAACATTTGTTCAAATTTAATCATTATTCTGCGAATAACATTTTATAACTTGTTACAATGATCATTGGGTGAAGGCATTTATACTCATAACTACCACTGTCATTCAGTATTTTATATAGATTATCGAAAAAGAGTTACGAGTCAAATCAGTACATAGTTTACTGCGTTGACCATTATTACGAATACGATCACATTAATTAAACCACTGTGATTTTACCTGTTTTGTAATTACGCGCAGATATTGGATAAACATACAGTAATGATGGACAAATATGATGTAATAAAGCTTTTTATTGCCGGATACTACGTAATATTGCTGTTTTGGTATGAAACAGTGGATTTCATTGACACTAATTCGCAAAACGTTTGGTCTGCGGTAATAAAGGGAAAAAAATAACACATTTGGGAAGCAAGCAAATTACTGTATCGTTTTCCGCACATAACAATGTACACAAATTTGCGCATTGAATCCAGGAACATGTTGACGGTGTTTTAAAGGGCCTTATCGCACGACACCTTAGGTACATATTTTTTTATCGTGTCTAATGAATTTGAATAAGGGCAGAAGAACGATGTTCAAAATAAAAAAGATTCATTTATTTTTAATTTATATTTTGTATGTATCCTCAAATTCTATAAAATCTTAATGTACGTATTGGGAGAGGTTTAAAATTTCTAGAACTTTAAGAGTTAAAAAAGTAATTAAAACGAAATACAGGTGCCCATTATTTAGCTGCTTATCTTCCCCTGCTATAGAGTAGAACAACGAAATGTTTGGTGAACGTGAATGGAGCGCATTTTAAGATAATGTGACGTAGTGAAATAAGAAATAAATTTCAATAACAAAACCCGGCAACCTTTTCCTTTCAGAACACTGCTTTACCGCAGAAAATACAAGCCACGCGTGATGCGTGCTGTCGGACCTCGGTCCCGTGACAATTACCGTCACATGGCCTGACGCCAAAATTTAACCCGGTCGTGGCGACCGTGTGCCTACAGCACGCGAGATTGTCTGGCCCTTACTCTCCGGACATCTCGCCCACACTCCTACACCCCTTGTACACACGTACAAGCTTCCCGATGCAAACTGAATGAGAAAGCGGGCGCAGATGGCGCCGCGTTAAATAGTTGAGGCTGACACCCCCACCACTGTTCCATAGATAGGCTCGCCGGCTGGCGCGAGGCTCGCAGGCCAGCCTTGGTTTACGCCCCCACACAGGATTCTAGGGGTTGGCTGCCTGCTTCCGTAAACGAGGCTCGCCGGCAGCATCCTCGGAGTTTACAGCCTCCGGTATTTTTGGCTCTGCGGCACTACCTGAGTCAACCGCCCGAGCGCAAACTCCCGGATTTTCAGGCTCAACCCCTTCCTCCCCCGCAGCGTACTTTCACCGACCTAACGGTTCTGGCCCTAGTGTTAACGACGCCACAATAAACGTCGTATTTCTTCACAGTCCATTTGCTATTCGTGAAACAAGTACATCGCTAGAATCGACTTGCCCTGAAAATAGAAAATATTCAGAGAAGAAACAAAAAGAGAATGACACAATTGTGGGTATGATTTTGTTTAAAAATTAATATTTTTCTTTGTTCAGATATTAATGTGATAGTTATAACTTTGTGTTATATACTATTGGGTGGGTCACTACTGACCACGCAACACATTTATCGCTCCGAGACCCAGTTATATTCTATCCTGGAGAGATCAACCTGTGGAATTATCGGGCTCAGCCTTTCCTATGCATCCCTTGCTTAAGACAAGGTTATTAGCCTTGTATATCAGTTAGGAGGATTGAATGAGGTCATTGTTATTATTATTGGCGTATAGGTCATTACTGACCACGCTACTGGATTAACGTGAGCAATTTTTCAAGGATCAGCTTTTCAGCTATATCCCTCAGTATGAAAAGGTTGTTACACCTTGAAGTGTGAATTATGAGATAATTGGATGATGATGATGATGATGATGGGTGAAAGGACAATCACAAATACGACCATGTCTTCGCAGGACTCAAACTTGTAGCCTCCTCGGCGCAGACGATAACTGTTGAAGGGCGATGAAGAGTGAAAGGACTAGGATGATCGTAAAAGGTGTTAGGTGGGGCAGTGGGAGGTGTTCGGGGCTTTTTTGGAACATTCCAGCATTCGTCTTATGACCGAGGGAAACCACGAAAACCCCGGTCGGAATGGCCGGCTCGGGGACCGAACCTGGACCTCCCGATTGCGAAGTCGGCGCGCTACACTCTGAGTCAATTTGCTCGGTTTTGTCTTATATGTGTGTGTCTGTGTTTGTATGTATGTATGTGTGTGTATGTGTGTGTCTGTGTGTGTATGTATGTATGTGTATGTATATGTGCGTGTGTGTGTTTTTTGCAAGCACATTCACTAGATTTCAATCATTGGACGTAAAAAACGCTGTTATTTTTTTTACCAAAGTATTGTAACAAAAGGCTATTCTACAACTATTAATAAACTACCAATAACAACCAATAAAAGTAGAAAATTTGTTCAGAAAATACGTGGATTTTCATAGTTTTCATACATTAGTATCAAAATTGATTGTTTTATCCCAAAATAGTTTGCAGAAGCTTTCCTTTAGATTGCAAATGGCGATGTTAATAGGACTCTGTTAATTCATTCTTATAATTTGAAAACATAATTTTTTTTGTTGTAAAGTATTTTTAAATGGTGTACGTTTATAAAAAGTTGTGCATGATGTGAAATTGAATCTTATACGATATCTCCTACCGTTCATCTGACGCTAAGTGAAACTCCTTGAGCGTTATGCTTTTTTTTTTCACTGTGATAGAACAAAAGAGGCACCTGAGCACTTCTTTTCTATACAATTGCATAAAGAAACCCCTTTTTTTGTTGTCAGATATAATAATATTTCTTTCAATTTTTCAATTCATATTTTATGGATTGCGACTCTCCACAATTGGCTTTCGCCTCAAACTCTTATTATCAATGGCTGCAGAATGAGTTTATTTTTATATTCAACAGATCTCACTCGATGGGACTCGTTTATAGATTATCACTCGATGAAATTCGTTTTACTATGGGTTACCTTATTGGGATGTTATTATAACGCTTTACTATTTTAATAACGTTAGATTCAATTTTCAGTAAGTGGAAAATTAATGTAATACATATTTTACGTTAAATTTGACCTACTGAATCTGCTTTCTGGAATATTAAGACTTTCTCAATCGTATATTTCGCATATTACCGGACGTTTCCAATCACACATGATTTTGGCATTAAATATTACTGTAGATATAGCTGATATTTCTTATACCAACATACGTACTTTGTGATTTTAGCGAACATTAACGGTTTTGTACATGCAATAATGTTGAAAATCAAAGATTATTAACTACAGATTTTCAACAATACACATTAATGCTTTACATAGGCCAAACAACATCATTCTTTAGGTGTTGCTTAGAGTCTTGGCTCTTAGAATTTTGTCTTACAATTAGGCAAGATGAAGAATTGGACCAAAAATGCTCGTCTGGACTATTCAATTTATCTGGAGTTGATGGGTTTGAAGAGAACGTGAGTGAAACACAGGTTATTACAAAGTGTCTTCACTCACGCTTAAGGTATGATATTGTTCAGCACATGAGGCTAGATGTGTTCGTCATTGTCTGATCTACATTTAGATTTAGATTTATTCAGTCAAAAAGCAGTAAAAACTGTATGTGACTTTGGGGATGAGGAAGATTATCTGCGCACATTTTCGTGAGTTCCAGAACCCCTTCCCGTCATTTTAGCTATAAATAGTTGAAATGAGATCTGCGCGTTTCTGCTACTTCCCATGCGTGCTCCTGAGACCTACTGGCGTGGAAGGAGACCTCTAGATGACACACTGCTCCATTTGCATGACGCACAGTCATTCCGTCGGCGCGCTGCCTTCCAGTAGGTCTTATTAGCTCTGAGCTGCACATTCTCCATCGGTGATCGGCTACTGGCTTTCTGCAGTTGCTGTTGATCGTCGACCTAGATTTACTCAAAAGGGAGCGTTTCACTTTCAAACAGTAGACCTTTGTTCGGTATCCTTAGCGCGGATGTCGAGACACAAAAGCACGGCCGTGAGTAAATATTACACCTTGTAGTGAACAAATGGATTAAAAATGGGACTTATTACGATTTCCTCTGGACCATTCTGAAAACGTCGAACAATACAAATTTTTGCGAATGGAAAACAACCAAGATAAAAATAATTCATAAAAATCAGTAAAGGTACTCGGCATGACTGAAAATGCTTTGTTTTGAACAAATTGAGTCCTTTTTTTAAAAGATCGTAGAAATTAAAATCGTGTGTTTAAACAAATTGACCACAATGTTTTCCTAATCGTAATTTTGTTTAAGATAGAGATTTGTGTTTGGTGGTCAGGAAAGTATAAAAAATCACGATAAAAACCATTAACTTCATTATTGAAGAATTATAATTATCACAATGTATATACTTTCCTAAGAATGATTACAGCTTAAAAATATGAACACGCACGTCTGAAGATGACATTAAATCCAAAGTTTTCCGATGAAAAAACCGATCTACCATCCAGCGCCTGGGCGTTAGGTAACTTAACAACAGTTACGAATTCAAAAATTGATATTTTTTCTTTTATAACAGTGGAAAGTATTTTTTCTCGTTTTGAATTTTTTTAAAATAATTAATTTATTTTACACACACAGACACACATTTAATAAGTTGTACTAGATTAGATAGTGAGGTCGATAGATGACAAGTGGTAAGTAGACAGACAGATAAATCGAGAGCACACCTTTCTAAAGTTTATGACTTAATGTTTATGAATATTTATCACGTTTATGAAAATAATCCATTACATTTTTTACAATACCCAAAATAATACAATACATATAAATATTGAATTAGATCACATAGATAAGTAGATAGATGATTATAAGAGAGAAAATATCCGAGAGAACTCATCTGTGAAGTTTATGACTAGAACTTAAATTGTACCCTTGTCAGAAAAGCCCAGTGACACTGACACTCCAGGGCGCCCATTTGCCGCCCTCAGGTACCCTGCGTCGCGCCCTAGGTGCCCCTGGGAGGGGGTTCGAAATCCCCCCTGCCAGCGGGTGGCAGCTGCAGGTAGAGGAAATTATCATGCTCAAATGAGAAGTGATTTCGACTTCAGGGCCCCAACGCGGTGGTCGCCCCGACCAGGTAACACCGCGCATCCTCTCGAAATACGGTTCAGGGCCCCGGTGTTAGCTCTAGGTCATAGTCGCGGATCGCGTGGGGAATCGGTCATTCCGATTCGCTTTTCAGGCGAACGTCGGCTGAACTGTGACCTTTAAATCCATGTATTTCTCTCTGCTCTCTTATTTTCTCGGTATTTCCTTTCTAACAAACTCATTATTTCTACCTTCTTGATGGTTATCGTTTATTACCACTGGTCCAGAAACAGTCGATGGTAGAAGCCCGAACTGCCAGCAAATGATTCCCTAATTAAGGAACTGAATACGTTGTTGAAATATAAACAGCAGAAATACATTATTCGTGATCAAAAGGTTGCCTTGCTTATTGAATTGGCAAACAAATGAAAACATATTCATAAATATGAAATTTAATTAATTGTGTATTGTTAAATATTTACGAATTGCAAACGCGACAGGATAGACCCAAAATGCAATGAAAACTTTTTGTTTCCAAGCAGAAATCAACCGTTCGTTTTAGAATACCTAACACGAGATGCTATGTGTTTGCAGTAGCGAAGGAAATGCTTCAGTTCATTTGGGTACGGTGCAATACTATTTTAAGATTAAAAGTACAGTTGGTGCATGTTTTATGTTGCGGCGCCTCGTATATTCCCCATAACGAGCCTGTCTCGCTTTAAGCCTCCTGTGTAATAAACTAAGGTAGCAGTGTAGCTCTCTCCCGGCGTGGTAGGATAATCCACTTGAGTTCGCATAATGATGAGAAGTTCATATACGCGTATCCGACGTGTGCGCTATTGCGTAACTTGAACTCGACGTAACTTGTGAGGAAATGTTGGTTGGCCTGTTTCCCTCCTTCTTTGCGTGTCTGTCATCATTTTATTCCCTCTTTTTGTGATGCATAGTACTTTCTCACTTTGTGATAACCTCGTAAATTTCCATGATTAGGTAAGTGTTATTGAGGATTAATTTCTGAGAAAGGTTTATGAAGAGAATTGTCTTAAAGAAAAAGTAAAGGATTTACTAACGTTAGTAGTCACAATAGCTGATATAATGAGCTCATTAACATTGACATAATGAGATCGATTAACGGCCGGTCGATATCCAATCATTAAGGACGGTTTAAAGACTGTATTAGCAATAGTTTAAAACTATTGCATAGTCATTCAATTAAACTCTACTATTTTTGACGAATTACTACTAAAAGAGTAAATCAGGAAATAACGTGAGCCAATTCTCTAATATACCCAACAAGCCCAACGACAGTCGTCTTTACAAAATCGCTTTTCGCAGAAATTCGATACTCAATTTGTTTATTGGCCAGTTCGTTAATTTGAAAAGAGACTGATTCAAACGACCTTTGTAGGTAATGATGCTTTTTTTAAATCTGACACAAATAAAACTAAATATTCACTAACTGATATTTAGTTTCAGTTAAAATTTCCCAATATCATACAAATGTTCAAAAAAATGCATTAATTTTAACAATTGTAGTATTTTTAAATTGTCGAAATGTAACTGTTTATGTGTAATGATTTCGACAGGCATGCTCTGAATTCTAACCACTCCGATACTGATTATTCAAGCCCATTCGCGCCCACTGTAAGCAAGTCCACTCCACGACATCCCAAGGCTGTCAAGGCCAGTCCGCGTTGTTGCCGGCCAATTGTACGTGCGTTGAAGGACCCCGGAGCGCCTGGCGGGCCGCCGTGGGGCTGCTATTCGGATGGGCAAGGCCTCCGTGAGCCCCAAGGCGCTGCGTAGGCAGACGGCCACGTAAGCGCATTGTTCTCGGGCGCACCGGGTCCGCGTCGCGACGCCCCGGACGCGGGCGCGCCCCGAGACGCGGTCGGGCAAGGCGCCGCGGCGCCTCCACCGCCGCCGCCGCCCACACGGCGCAAAGCCGCTCGTAGATTTCGCGCGGGATATCTGAGCACTCGGCGACTTAAAAGCGCGGGGGAGACACTTGAGAAAGGAGACACATCTACGCATTGTATCGCTGTTCAGAAAACATCAGGTAGAGTTCTCGCAAGATATCTGTGGTCTCGACGAGAATTAAAACGGTCAGTGAGGCACATGAGAAAGGAGACGCTACTCATACACAGTAGAGCAATCTGCGTAATCTATCGCTGTTCAGAAAACATCAAGTAGTCTAATGCGAATGCGACTCAGGAATTAGTTGCACAGATATTTGTATTGAGTGTGTTAGTAATTTAACATTGTAATTTAGTTAGCGGCATTTATTTTATTGTATGATTTCTCACTATATGTGTAATTTCTGTGTGCTGAATCTGCCTGTCCAAAAAGTTCGAAGTTAATCTTTTGACATGGTATTCAGTTTATAAATCTCTCTCCTCTATCACGTCGGCCGCGTGCATACATTCATCATGCAAAGTCTACGCCATGTCAAAGTGCTAGATATACCGCTGTGCAAAAAAACTCTGGAACTTTTCTCGAATACTAAAAAAACACTTAGTTTAAGGCCGAAAAACGAAAAAAAAACAAGGAGAAACAGGGAAACTAGAATCAGATGACCAATGGCCTCTCTGATGATTAAACACAAAGGACACCAAAAATACCCATACTAGTCCCAAGTGTTCCGCAGTAGATGGTTTGATTCAGGGTACAACCGTTTTTTGCAGGGAACAACATTTTAGTAATTTTTTTTTGCAACTATGCAAAGATTTGCAAGGATGATAAGAAAGGAAAAATATTATACATTCCGTTGTCAGTAGTTTGAGGAAATGCTTCCACATCCATCTGAGATTGATAAAAAGAAACCATGCAAATGATTCATCAGAATACTTGGAGTCTCGTCCAGACAGTGGTTAGATACGTTCCGGCTATTGAGTTGACATTAAAAATTCACCATTGCCACAAAACTTCGCCAATACAAAGAACACATACGCCACCCACATCGAAAAGCTACGAAGATACAGATGCAAATTTAATTTCATTTAAGAAAAAAATATTTTTTATCATTCCCGCCCGATCACATCCCATATTTGCTCAGTCTGGGAATGACAGTCTGGGAATTTCAGAGAGAGTAGTTGTGTCAACTCCAGAAGCGAACATTCGAGTTAGCAAACAATTGATCGCGTTGAACGCCCTGTGCCAAATTCGAAAATGTCCAAAAATAGGACATGTTGAGGGTGTACAGTGGCCATGTTTGCAGAGCCCGTACAACAACAAAAATTATCACTTTCCGCTGCATGATTATAATACATTCTCTTTACTATGTACGTACGTAGTAGGCGAGAAAATAAAAAAACAATACACAGGAAGCAACCAACAAACAATAATAACAATGTAGGTGTTGTGGTTCGTTATCGTTGGCATTTTTCATGAAATAATTATAAACATTGTCATTGCCAACCGTAGTATTTATTGCAAGAGCAGCTTTCGATGGCTTAGCCGTCATCATCAGTGGCTTAGCCATCATCATACTGATCATACTGATGATACAATAATAACAAACCAACAACGCAACCAATTACAAAGCGCGAAAACAGCCAAAAAAATTAAAATAGTACAACCTGCAACAACGCGTGTTTTTTGATCGCTTGTTTCTGTAATCCGGATCATAGTGCGGCGTTGAGGCGCGTCTCTAGCGATCCGGCCCGTGGATGAGGGGGGGGGG
>BOPP01000020.1:10426728-10451543 GCA_017312745.1 Gryllus bimaculatus
TATATATATATATATATATATATATCGATTTGGATCAGGGTGGTGAGAACTCTGTGTAAAAGCATTTTTTGGTACATTGGAAGAGTGAAGATAATAAACCTATTCCATTTCCATCCAGACTATTAATTTTAATCTAAATTGATCAATCGTCAATAGTTCTCCAATTAAACATTTGTTTAATGACGTTTTCTGATGAATTGAATTAGTATTGTCTCCTCAGAGGTAGCATTGTGATTGTATCCAAAAACACTGTAAGTGCTGAAGAAAATCTGTGGAATCGTGAAACTTATGTATGCAGGCTACCTGATTCTTCGTTTCTCATGAAACTTGGGATAGTGAATAGGGAACCAATTGGTGCTCTGTCGCTGTCTAACCATACCGGCTTTAAATACGGTATACCCATAATATCAGCGTTATTTCTTTTACATCTCTATTTCTTTAAACATTTTTTTTTGTTATACAGCTTTTGCTCCTGGAGCTTCAGGAGCGTTTGCTCCTGAAACGTCGTGTTTAAAAACTGGAAAACGTACTTTTAAAAATTAATTTGTATTGTATGAAATAAAATAATTATATAATTCTCTGCTGTCTAAATTTTTTTAAAGGGACTTGTTCTTAAGAGAAAGAATAAACATTTGTAAGAAAAGCAATTTTTCTACGTTGATCATTTCTTAAGAAATTTGATTGAATTTCTCGGTAAATCATATCGATTAGCATATAACTGATTCAAGAAGATGCAACAGATTATCAAAAATATATTTTCTATACTTACCATAGTGTTCTGAACATATTTGCCTTCACCACATTAAGTAATCGAGATGGACACTCACCTGTAAAAGAAAAAGGATATGGATATAATTATTTTATTCACAAACTTAAAAATAAGTAGGTTAAAGTATTGAAATAACATTTATATCGTAGACGTTTTCGATCGAAACTTCAATAACGTGCCACATAATAACTCTTAAAAAATGCTTTTTGAATAGTGTTTCTGGTGACTTTTATTTGGGATTCTACGTGTGACTGGTGGAGAGAAATCAGTGAAAATGGTAGTCCTAACCGAATTGGCGTACGGTTTTGCTTGTGATGCAAAGTACCTGTTAAAAATTCAGTGACCATTACAGTATATAATACCATTAGCTTGTGAATAATGAAGAGAAATCGTATTTTTTTAAATGAGAGTGGATTGTGAGACACGTAATCGAGAAATGTCATAAGAGATACATTCCCAAAACAGGACCGCTGGACACACTTGTATAATTTTCTGTTACCGAAAGTTGTTGATGTCGTTCTCCTACGTTCCAGGACATTAGATTCAGTTTTTATTTTCTAGTAGTGAGACTGACACAATTCTCTGGCATCACAGCAGTTGTGTTGTCCAGGTCAATTCTAAGGAAGGAGACACGTTCTTCAGACACCATGATCATAATTTAGTAAGCATGTCGTGTCGTAACAGTTTCCCAACTCGGTGGAATTGAAACCAAACCGATTCCTTCACTCGGAAGATTTTGTAAAACCACGTAAATATTATATTTCTGACACTGGAGAAAACGACATTTGAAACTAAACTTTACAACACATAATTTAAACCCGTTTGTAAAAATCAATAAAAACTCTCTAATAAAACTGTCAATAAAAACCTGTTCGATTATCATTAGCTGTTGATCTAAAAAAAGAGCGGAATATACGTTCTTATTTTTATTTCATAGAATACTATTTCATTCCAAACGTATTTATGGAAGAATTCTTCTGTCATTTCAATTTGATAAACAGATTTTCAAAAAATGCTCACGTAGGAAAAATGTCGTAGTGCTACCTTGAAAGAACAACGCGCTACTGATTAAATAGTGGAATAATATGTCAAAGAATGCAAATAAACGTATGATCACCGTGCTTCAAATAATGACATTTACATTGTTCTCAACGATACCCCAGGAAATCCGGTCAGAATAAAAAATTCTTCAGAATATAAAAGCCCTGAAATATGGGTGTGTTCTACCAAACATCTTTACTGTGTGATAATGCTAAGGTGTTTTCGCAAATACTATTAACCATGATGTCAACAAAGGAAAATGCAAAGTGGTCGGAAAAGAATTGTCGATTTCTTGGTCGATGAGGCTGAGCAAATTCCTTGTGAGTTGTGCTAATCCACCTCTCTTTGCGGTTAGCGCAAAGGCATTTATGCAAATGAAATTTTCGGCGACGCCAACTGCGAAAAGCGTAACGTGGGCGTTGTAAAACGAACAATCGATTGTCGGGGTAGTGATTGGTGGGACTGTATCTATATCGACTTTTCTCTAATCGTTCTCTCCCAGCGGCTTAGCATAAAAGCGGTCTCGTTAACGATTTTACCCTAGTTCTCCTGTAACTACCAACTCTGTGCCCGTTGCAGCGAGCTGCGTTATCGCTGTGTCTGACTGTACTGTCGTCAATATAATACATCGAGCTGATAGTTTAATTAGAAAATCCTGTATCGCAACTGTGAGACTCCTCTGAAGAGCGCAATTATGCCGTACTTTCTGCAGTAGAAGTGGGTACATTGGTATTATTATTCCTTTTATTTGGAAATAAACAAAACGTTAAAGATTTCACAATTGAGACTACTACTACTGCTCTATTTATGTTAATTCGTTGTGTTATCTTTGTAGCATGGTGAGGAGAGCTTGACAACGTGGGAGTAGGTCCTCCGTGATGTTAGTTATCGTGCAGCAATAGAAACCCATTGCAAATTAAAGTATTTATGTTGAAAAGTTGAATGGTATAACATATTTTTATTGTGCTTATTTAGTTTGAATAATATTTCACACTGAACTTTATACCATTTTAAATAACAAAATACGTAATACGTAATACGTAATACGATCTGGCATCATGGAGGGTTGCTCAAATGCAACATTTCGGGCCCAACGTT
The DNA here is from genome assembly GCA_017312745.1 of Gryllus bimaculatus. Lineage (NCBI taxonomy): Eukaryota > Metazoa > Arthropoda > Insecta > Orthoptera > Gryllidae > Gryllus > Gryllus bimaculatus. The sequence continues at coordinate 10,429,637 of BOPP01000020.1, forward strand.
CCCAGGCACTCACTGCATTGGCTATCGTGCCACTCTCCTTTATTAGACTAAACTCTTTTACCCCTCCTTTCCCCTCAATCAGCAATTCGGCCTTCCGTCCCCTGTTCTCGGGCTGACTCGACTAGCAGCGGGCCACACCGCCAGTTCCGCAGATAAGCGCAGCCGAATGCGCCGCTTCGCCTAGTTGAGCAGCCCTAGTGCAGGGAGAGTCCAATAGACAACACTCACCAGACGAAGAGCGGATAGATGCTTGCTGGTCTGTTGTTTGAAAAGGTTGGCAACAGGTATGACTATAAACCTTTTTTTGATTATGAAATTCTCTTCTTAGTTTTATTGTACTATTTCTCTTAGATTATGGTGCAGCACTCTTAAATAACACATTTCACGTATCGCATTTGTTAAAATAATTAATTATTCTAAACTCGATACAACAAGTTTCAACTCAACGAGTTGTATAAAAGTAGGGAGGATTTGCACCGCTTCGTCATGACATCGACCCTCCACGAAAAAAAAAAAAAAAGCCAAGAAAGCCCGTATAATAAATCGGCTAAAGTAATGAACAGAATCCGCAAGAAACCCCGTGAGCGAAGACGCCTGTGCCGGGCGGGTCGTGCGAGCGTGCGCGGGCTTTGAGCCGCCCTAAACGTGCGGTTTCACGCGGGCATTCTCGCGGACTTAGTCAAGCGGGCGGCGGCCGTGAGCGCGTGACGGCCGCGTCCACCCGTCGCGCATTCCTGCCTCCTTAGTCAAAGCCATCCTCCAGCCGCCTCATCCTCGTCCTAGGCCGCGCTTTTGCTCTTCGCTCAGTCTTCGACGCTCTGAAAACTGGGCCCTCCGGTGCGTTCGTTTGAGAGAAATGTTCTGGCCAAAGCATCAAACTGTTTCAAATAATGTTCTGATTTCTGCAATGAAATATTTCGGATTTTGATTTGTTTCTTTTTTTTACAAAATCATCGCCATTGGCCGCGTTTTTGCCAATCTTTGTTGGACGTAATGAAATATTTGTTCTCAGGTGTGTATCTTTGAAAGAAATGTTATGGCTAAGGGATCAAACCGTTTAAATTATGCCCCGATTTGTATAATAAAGTATTTAGGATTTTTATTCGATTCCAGACGTACATGAAACCACCTTCCTTGACCGCTCTTTTGCCTTTCGACCATCTCCGACTCTCTGAAAATCCTGTTCTCGGAGTGTACGTCGGGGAAATGTTCTGGCCAAGGCATTAATCTGCTTCTCATAACGTTCCAGCATAGCTTTCGCGGTCATTCAACTAGATAAACTAAGACATTGAATTCCTGACTTCCACGTGACAAGGTTCAGGTTGATAGTTGGAGAATTGATGTATACATATCAGAAAATCAGTAAACAGTGCTAATAACATCATAAATTATTGCTACAATGTGAAGAAAATCACACCTCTAGATTGATCAGTTATTCCGTTAAACTAAGTGAACGAAAACGTGTATATACTAATCGATTGATTCAGTATAAGAAACAGACCCAAGAAGTGCTGCCCTAAATATTCTGATTGAAGAGTCGTGGGTTCGAGTCGCTTCATATCATGGATATCTGTGCATGTAACGTTTCTGAATCATCAATTCATAACTCGTAACTCAAATTTATGGTATAGTAGTTGCAATCATAGACACGGATTCTAGGAGCAATTTCTTCTCGAGTATTCACGAGGACACTTCAGTAGACTAGACTCACGAGCATCTCCTCACTGATTAGGAAATATAAGAGTAAGCATCAGCGTCACGATGCTAACTGTGTAACTTCGACCAAAGTTCACCAAAAAATAAAAAAATAAAATAAAAATGGAGAGACGCGAGTGAATGATATCACAGAATAATTGATAAATTTTGTTTTCCACACATACAATGCCTAAGGATGATAAGACTATCGATCCATAAAGTTTGTTGGGTTAAGTACCGCAATGACCTTGAATTCATCTGGATGTTCCATATGATTTAACTACTGTAAACATTAACATTGTACCCAGATAGTCGTATTAAACCATATCCCTTTCAATAAATCAAGAGTTAATTTTTCCAAAGGTGTAGTGACGGGCGAAACATTCTCCAAGAAAAGGAAAGAGTTTACAATGCATTAAGTGTGCAGACTTTATGAACGCACTTGCTCTTTAAATTTAGTAGTCAACCGTCACAGACAGGGTCATGATCTATTCTTTCGAAGCGCAATTACACTGTGCACAGGATATGTAATAGAGGTTTAGATTTATATTACTGGTACTTTAACGACTGTCATCTCGTACAGATGGTATCGACGCTGGAAACGAGCTCGAGATTGAAGAGCAAGCTCGTTTTAATCATGAATAAACAGGTCCAGAGTCCTTCTGCGTCCGAGAATGGATTGTGTAAATATTCCTGCACAAGAAGGCATACGAAGGTGCAATGTTCTCCTGCAATAACGTGCCCTTCATAATTGGTTCTCCGGTTCCCGGTAATTGAATTTTCTTTAAATTCGCACATGCGAGACTTTCCCATTTCTGCTCTAATAACAATTCCCAGAGATGTTAGGTATTTTAATATCAATATATCATACCCAGTTTGTTGTAAGGCGAATCCTTAAGCTTGCATTTCACTCTATGACCATAAAATTAGGAAACCCTTGAAGCAATATACCTCAGAGCGGAATTATTCTATGAGGTTTTTGGTAACTATTATTTATAATTCAGTGCTGCAATTCTGACGAAAGCAGTTTTTATTGCATGGCTGTGCAGAAGTTTCTCATTTAAAATACTTTCAAATACGTACTAAGAATATGCTTATTCATTTCGTATATGTGTGTTCTAAACACAATACAATATTTTGGAACCTTCTAACCATTTATGAAAAAAATACTTATATAGTTATAGGATTATTAAGTTGAAGAAAAACATGTAGTTTCAAAATTATACTTTCATTTATAAACATCGTCAAACATTCTTACAATATTCGAGCTAGTCGTATCGCATGAATAATTATCTCTCAAGAAACCCTTCGGTTTCTGATTTTCCAACCACGTGAATTTCTTTCTTTCCCAGGCGGCAGTATCTTCTAGAGCAAAACAAAAGTACATTTTAATTAAATGAGCGCATACCAAGGCATACCCCACGGGTTCGGACACAGTGCCGCAGTCTCCGTTTTAATTCTCACTAGCGCCACGTCCTTGCACAGCTCCCCCCTCCCCCCTCCAGTAGGGGCTGTACGTTGCTTCCTCCCGTCTGCTCTCACTTTCTCCCCCCCCCCCGATTTTTATTTCTTTTTACTCCGAGAGCGCCACAGCGAGGGGAGAGTTGAGAGAACCTTTAATGAAACACCGGGTCTCAGGTCACTCCTTATACCTCCTCCCAAACAAACTCGCCGGCTACTGTTTAAGTGGCGGGCCGGTGCCGTAAACAACGTGTCGCCGGTCACTCTCATTAGGCCCCGCCGGCCCCGTTCCTCGCCATACAAATGGCTCATTACGGAAGGACACTCGCGCCACCAGAGCGACCTCGTGCCGTCCCGTCCCGTCGACGTAGTAGCACTCGTAAAGGGAGGACGATGCCGGGCTTACCGTTCGTTTCGAAATGCGCTGTCGTAACGGGCCGCATCGCGCGGGCTGACATGTTTACGATCGGGATTCCATTGGATTACGACTATCCGGCGTACGCGATGTCGTACTAGTGGGGTGTCGATGTAAGGCTTTCCGGTTGAATGCTGTGATGATTGTATAATCGATGGGGAAATTCATGTTTGTTGTACAGTTCTTTGGTGTGTAATATATGGTGCCAGTGTCTTTTAATCTTTGATAGGTTGGGAACGTCATTGATACCTATTAACAATATGAAGTGTTGAAGCATCTGTGATGTAAAAAGGGTGGGCAAAAAACGATGATGTTTGGATGTCTTCTCGTATCTCTATTCTCCAGTAAGTAATATTTTGGGTTTATCACAGATACGAAAAGCTGTATTAACAGTCGGCTTTTAGTGATAATCTTAAGCGTGCCGGCCGTTAAAACGATGGAACCAAATCAGTTGAATAAAAGGTAAAAGACTGAATAAAACGAATGGTCCTTATAGCGATTTGGAATCGATTTTCCATAGCTTATTAGCGTACGTTGTTTAAATTTCATACATATTAAATTTCCTGTTAGCTGTTAATATCTAGGGAGAATTAACAGCTAAAATATGTTTTTCGTCTAATATCAAATAAATTGCTTTATATGGTCTTCATATCCAGAAGTAGAAAATGTTAGGACTTTCATCCCTTCCCTCCCCTGAAAAAACATCCCCCAATCTCTTCCATGCACTATTTCCAAGCTAAATATCCCTCTGCGCAGACCAGTCTCTAGAAGCAGCGCCAACTCTGTAAAGCTGCTGCTACTTCGCGGCTGCGTGGGTCGGCGCAATGCCCTTTGGAGGCGAGGTATCGCATTTCCCTAGGGCGCTACAGGCCGCTGCGCTGCTTCCGAGAAGAAAACACACGGCGCACTGCCTTCGCGCACTACAGTAATCTGCAAAGTAGGTGTGCGGCATCGCCTCAAAATCATCGATGTGTGTGAAACAACAACTCCGCCGCCCTCGTCTTCCGCCGCCCTCGTCTTCCGCCGCCCTCGTCTTCCGCCGCCCTCGTCTTCCGCCGCCGTCGTGTTCCGCTGTTCTCGTCATCCGCCCTTCTCGACCTCGCTCTCTCACGCCATCGTCCTCCCAAGCCCTCTCCTCCCACGCACTCCTCCGCCACCGCCATCGTCCTCCGTCGTCCTCGCCTTCCGCCGCCTCATCCTCTTCAGCTCTTGTTCTCTACCGCCATCGTCCTCCGTCGCTCTCGCCCTCCACCATCCTCGATGCAGCCCCTGCTGTCGGCACCCTCTGCCCCCGCAACATCGTTGATGCATTGCCGCTAAATTACGTTCTCGCGGCGAATTCGCTTGAGAAATTAGAGGGGAATGCTGCGCGAGGAACCAAAAAGGATCGAGAAGACAATTTTCCAGACCGCTCTTCGTGGTTAATGCAGATTAAGGTGGATCGTTTTAATGAGATTACGCCTAATTAGGCAAAATTTTCTTCTCGACTTACACGGTTAATCAAATCATAAATATTGGGTGACGCTCTCGGAAAGATTGCATCAGGTCCTCATTGGATCGAAATTAACCCTAAAGATAGCAGACTTCTTTGCATGTTCCTCTTTCAGCCATTTCAAGATTAGATTAAAGGTAAATCGATCAGTTGTGTAAATTTGTAGTAAATGAGAGGTCGAAAATTTACCTCTATAAAAAATATTAACAGAAAACAATTCTAAATTTTGTGTGTCTACTCTTTCTGAAGAGTAGAGCTTATCGGCATTGTCTCTAGAGAAGTGGCGTTATCGATTCAGCGAGAGTAGCTACCTTTTATTATCTTGGAATGTTTTAAATTAAATCGAATACAACTTGATTGCTCTTTACGGCCACACAAGTTTCCTATATTTTCATAACATTTTGAAGTCGATCGTTTATTTTGGTTAATGCAGAAATGTCTTGCTGGGTAGAGAGAAAGGAACGAATACTATTTTATCGGAATCACAAAGACTAATGGCATTGATAGAAATAACGGTCCAAAACCGTAACCATAGATCAGTTTCTTTACAAAATTGGGTTCGAAATCGCAAAACACCTCCCAGTGGCCGAAAAATGTGTGCTATAAACTTCTTGGCAGTAGATGTGTAGGGTCCGTTTGGACCACTTCCACCATCCATCTCTTTCCCTGAAAACGTGCAACGATTCCAAGTGGCAATTTAAAGTGTACCGCGCCCGTAAGTCAAGCACCGACTCCTAGACAGCTCAACAAACGTGACTCGATCCCGATCGAACGTGACGTAATCGGCGCAAGTCGCCGCTCTCCACACGAGTGCGTTCGTAGTCGGAATAATCGAACATCGTTATGTCGCCCCCGCTTTCCGAAGGTCTTCGATCGAAGGAGGATTGCGATATATTGTAGTCCGTTTCCCGCTATTGTTTTCTCCGATCGCCCTTCCAAAGGTCATGACCTCGAGGAGTTTCACATTGTTTTTCTGAAGGTGCTAGGAAAAGTGGTAGTGGGTGGGGGCGAGTGGGCCACTCCTCGTCGTGACCCGATCTGCCCTTCCCTCACGCCGTCTGCATTTGCTCCGTGGAGGTTTGCTCTTTATTCCGTTCGGCGCTGCCCCCATTTCTCCGCCACTCGCGAGAGTGAAATCTATAATTCGATATTGATCAATAAGTCTGTTGAAGTGATAATTACAATAGTCTCTTGCACGTGTTCGAATACGGAAAATTAAAAATTATGTTCAATAGTTGTTAATTTCCTTTAAGAATGTTCTCGTTCGAATTTGTATTTATTTTAAGTCAAAGAAAAAAAGTACAGGTATAAATTAAAATTTATTTTGGACAATCAATTTTAATTTCAAACTCACATTTAAAGCACAAACATTTTTTAGAAAGCATGTAAATCGTCTAATACTAACTGGCTAATATTTCACTGTTTGGTTAGACCAGGTCACGTATTTGTACTGTAATATTGTAAGAAAGAACTAACCGTTCTCGTTCATGAAGCATATTACGACTTTTGGGAATCTCATTCAGTTAATGTAATGAAACTTTGAATGGTCGCCAGTTACACAGGTCCCGTTTTCCTAAACGTAAATGGCTGGCATCATACAAGGCTAACGACAATACGTTACGAGTGTATTAGGTTTTGTAGCACAATTATTGAAACAACAACTTGAATATATCAAATTCGTTTTAAACCTTTGCAAGGAAAGAAGTCCTCGCTATTTGCTCATGTTAGTGTTAAGATAGTTTTAAAACATTTTTGTAACATATTTTACTCTAGAATCACCATTTTAAAAGCTTAAACGCTAATAACCTGCACGTATACCAGAGTTACAATACGATAGTTTTGTTGTCTGAAGTACATCTTGTTGAAGTTGTTTACGATGTGAAATCGTTCAAGAAAGCTTGTCCGAATGTGAAAGAAAACTTCAAATAACAATTAAATACTTTGCAGATAATATTTCTCGACATGAATAATTTCTTAATTATTCATAGTTTGTCACGAATTGCCTTTTCCACTTTCAGTTCTTCAACCTTTCAGTTTTTCCTTCACCACTTTCAGTTTTTCAACTGAAGATGTTTCAGGCATATCTGAACATTCAGAGAAATTCCAACAATGTGCTTGAAGGATATAGGAATTCTCCTCTGATTAACGAAGTAGGTTAAAGAAAACGAAAGACGAATTATCTCATCAAGAACAGGACCACAAACGCATTGTATTTTCTTGTCTTGCTGACAAAGAAAACTTCTCAAACGAGTTTAAAAGTGCAAGACGGTCATGTGGTTTTCCCTTTCATTTTCAGAGAAGTCTCACTTTTTTAGATCGCATCGTTCTACTAACCTTAATGTTACCTGTTAGCTCTGCCAAAGGAAGCGTTGCATCTAATATTCATCAGAATCGCGTATTTCGAACATTGCTTCTGTCTGTTTTTCCATTGCCTAAATTCGGGCTAATGACAAGGCTATAACTTGAACTTAATTAACCGGTTTTTCACAAAACGCGAAACGGACCCTTTGAGTCGGACCAGGACAATGGAACTTCGGCATTCCGACACACTTCCGTTATCATTCGCAGTGCTTAAATCCTCCGGAACTATTCCCCACTCGACAGGCGAACATCGCTCACCCGCTCGCTGAGAAAACGAACAAAATCCGAAAGAGCGCGTTGTAAAAACGCAACAACGCTTCGCGCGGTTTTTGCGGCCGGAGGGGGGAAGGGGGGAGGGGCGAACGCAATTTTTAGAAAGTAGGAAGAGCGTCGGAATGTAGGTGCAACACGCGGGAGTGCTGCGTCGAGCGCGCGTTTCAGATTCCAGCAGCTCGCGGTTGCCGCCCCGCCCACGCCGCCCTGCGCCCCTGCGGTCGCCCCTGCCTCCGGCGTCATGTGCTCGGGGAGAGTTGGAAAGCAATCGATATACAACGAGTAGGATGCTGGGCGAGGGTGGTTAGTCTGGGTAGTAGGTTGTTAGTCTGGTCTGTTGTACACGGTGAAATGTTCTGTAAAGTTGTTTTTTTATTCGTAAATTTTATAAAAACCTAGAATCTATAAATTCAACGCTTTATAACATAAAATAGAGCAGGTCCAAGATTGCTATGCCGTAGCGATCTCGATCCGAAAGATCGTGGGTTCGAGTCCCGCCTCGGGCCATGGTTGTATTCGTCCTTTCACCTCCTATCATCACCATATCACATCATCTTCCCAGTTTCCATATCGTTAAATGCAATAGTGGTCGCTAATGACCTAGATGTTGATGCGACTGTAGATAATTTTAAAAAAGTTCAATTTTCATCAAATAATTTTACGAAAAAACAATCGTCACTCCCGAATGTCGACGGGAGCAATACTACAGGTGAGATATCCGCGAAGCTCACATGACAACCACCTGCCTCCGAGCACAGGTACAACTACGCTCCTCGAATGAGGATACATAAACGAGCAACGAAATCACAAAAGGTATTGGCAAACGAATGACAGAGCATGCACAACCTTTCCTTCTTCCCCCTGACCCAGACATTCCTCTCTAACGTCCAACGAGCACTACACTACCGCTCATATCGGGAGCCTAGGGCTCGACGCGGCCGGGTCGGAGCCCCTCTGGCACAGATATTTGGAGGGGAAATTCCCTCGCAAGCCGAACTGTAGGCTCACAAATGACAGGCGCCGATCCTCGCGCACCACCCAGGGAGAAACACCGGCACCTCCCCGCTGTGGCATGCACTACACTTACGGAACTCACGACCAACGCAACACTATACACTCGGCCATTTAATTTTGTCGTCGCTTCAGTCTGCCCCTCTCTCCGCAAGGTCTATTGATTCGTTGATTGCCGTTTGCAGACGTAAACGGCTAAGGTCATTAAGTGTAGTGCATGCTTTTTTTCGCGGGAGGTGCTGGTAATCTTCCGCCACTAGAGAGCGAGATCTGGCGGAGACCTACACGTCAGCGTACGGGATTTTCCGCAACCAGTCATCTTCCCCCAGCAGGGTACCTCCCCAGGCGAAAAAAGCTCACCTCCCGACATGAGTGGTAATGTAATGCAAGTACGCGTGAGTGAGTATGGGTGTGGATTGGACAAGGAATAGGAAGGAAAGATCGCGCGCGGTCCGTGGCCCGTTTTTACTGCTCCAACATTCGCCTGATGAAGATTGGAGGAACCACGGGAAACTCCCCATCAGAGCAGCAGGCCGCTAGAGTTCTCCTCCAGGCAGCCCAGCTACCTAGCAAGTGTCGAAAATCCCGCCCTCGTCGGACGGGAACCCTAGGAGCTCGCGATCAGAGGCAATGCAGTGACATCGATTGTCGCCGAGAGCCGGTTCGCAATAAAAGAACCCGCCAGCAGTAGCGCGCCCCCGTGCCCGCGCCGCCGTCTTCTTCCCCGTGGGGGCCGCTCCTTATTCATAAGTCGCGAGATGCTTTCGATTTCGTTACATTCAAAAGGCGCGGCCGGGCGGCGGTGCCGCGGCGCCTGTGAAAGGCGCATTAATTAAACGTATCTGGGACACCGAAAACAATTACGCAACTGTCCCCGCCCGCGACGCCGGGCGGTGCAGGGCGCACGGGGGCGGCGCGGGGCGGCAACGCAAAATTTCCACAGTCATCCTGCATGATTAACGTCACAATAGACGCCAGGGGTGTCGATGTTGGGAGAGTGATAGGTGAGAAGATTCGAAAGCGCAGTCCAACAGTGTTGCCAATCGCGTTAAATGTTCAGTGATAATGATAATATGTGAAGCATAATTTCAATTGTCATCTCACTGGTATATTTGTGTTTGTAAAAAGAGTCCGTTTGTTGCATTAACATTTGGAGGTTTGAAAATGTAAAATGAGCCCAGGTATTAGGTGCTTAATTCACAGGACGCTCTGGGCGTTTGGAGGGAGGAGGCTTTGTGTGGATGGGGAAGTAATGCGAAAAACATCATGTTGAATTAATTTAATTTCAGAATCATTTTACCTTCTTGCCTACCAATTACGTAGCATAGAGTAAGATATATAATAGGATATATAAAAAATATGCAATAGAAAAAATTGTATTGTAAGTCCTTTATACTGAAAAAGTGTGTAATTCTTTTTTTTATATGAACTAAATTACATCTTCGAACACGCTCTGCAGTGAGAATCCACATGTTGATTATCAGAATCCACATTTCGATACAGAACAATTGGTTTAAAGCAAACGTCTATCTGCTCATCCATCCGTCTGAGAACTAGTAACTAAAACGTAGGTAGGATTTTCACCAAAACTGATATTCCACAATCTCTCTGCTTGAAATCGTGAGCCCTTAAATTCGAAATGGATATTTTGATTTTGGGAGATACTTACACTAAGTTTCAACATTTTATCAAAAATGGTTCCAAATATTTCTTTCTATAAGCGCAAATTTGAACGCTTGTAAATGTGTGGCAGATCCTGATTTCTTTTAAATGTCTGATTATTTAAAAATGACGAATGTTTAACATTTTTGGCGTTACATCTATAATGTACTACATCTACAATATTGAAGATAGAGGTTTTCTTTCTTTCTGAATAAAATGTTTTTTAAAGCTTACAAAATTTTTAAATAAGGTCATACATAATCTTTTTAAAATTAGTGCATATATTAAGTACGTAGTTTTAGCATAGTACTGAATGAAATCGAAGCTATATTAAAAACAAAACTTTATGAAAAGTGCGGAGTTTTTTCTCGGAGATATACTAGGCTTATAAAAATGGGCAAGTCCAATATTTGTCGAACTCTTCGAAAATCTCAAAAGTTACAAATAATACAAGAAATAATGTACCTTTGCATCACTGCGAGTTTCCTTTATCAAGAACTATTTTATTGTAAATCAGTAAACTGATACTGATATCATTCCTTAATTTTCAAAGCATGAGAAAAACATAGCAACGTTCTAGAATCGTATCAAAGCATAATATCTATTGCCCTGGTTCACCAGTTGCATAGATATTTTTAAAAAAATTGCATTATAATAGAAAAGTTAATATATTTTAACAAAAAAATAGTGTAACTTACCCAGGACGTTGACAACTCACATTTTGAGATTTCAATTTTACAAAAGTTCATGACACTCAGAATATATGTTCATTTCTTCCTGAAAAAAATATTTGCAGGAATAATGAACTGATCATTGAAATGTTGGTGCTTCACAGGCAGTAGTGAAACTGAAGATTGCTGTCATGCTCGCTTTCACTTGCTTTATGGCTTTCCAATAAAGTAGTTCCCGGAAGATGTTCACGGAATGCACTGCCCGCCTTTCCAACAGAAGAATTGTGGGCGTAGCACGTGTTGGTGTTATTGTGGCAATTTTCCACTGCCTTATTGCAGCTTAATTCACTTCGATAATAAAGAATTCTCGCTGTAGACATATTTCACTTTCTTATTCATTATAAGGAAAGGTGTACTTCAAATAGTTTTTTGGTCTGAGGAATATCTTTTCTGAACTGACACAACAACTAGTTAAAATGAAGAATTTGAAATTTACAGCCCTAAAGGGTTCAATACCGAAGACATTGCTGAACAGTTTGCAAACTAAAATAATACGTGGGTTTTAATAGTGCTATCTGGTTTATAACATCATTGTTTTGTCAAAAATTAATATTAAATGTAAGTAATGTGAAAATTCGAACAGATCGTAATCAAAAAATAATACACATATCACGAAAAAGTAATTTTCACGATAGAAAATAATTAACTGGAAAACGTATTTAATAATTATATTATAATTTAGAATTGTTATATTATTTCAAAAGGGCGCCCAAAAGCTCGTAAAACTATTCAGAATACGCAACCTTCACCTTGTTCTGGATATGGCATTGGCGAAAGTACCAAAATCAACATGTCTATAGACAATGTCATGAATACATCCCACACGGTGTTTGCTATTCAATTACGGCATTGTCTTACAAAACATAATGTCATTTTGGAGGTCAGGGGTGAACAAACTGACACGGTGCAGCACAAAAACTGCATACGACACTTCACCTGTGAGTCACAGCTTCATTGAAAACGCGGTTATAGCCCCCTTGTTTGTGAGTACCTTAAATACGCTCAGAAATGTTCCTTTTCCCTCAATATCAGCGCAACAAAACACTACTTTTTTTAATGTTTGCAGCTATTGCACATTTCTAGAGCCCAAAAAGGTATACTACTTTAGTTCTACTGTTTATTTTACCACAAAAGATCGGTATAAAAATGAAATCGTGGGATTACCCATTGGCAGGGATCTGTATAGCAATCTACCCTACAACATTTTCAGGAAAAGTATTCGGAAATTCAGTTACAAATCTGGTTATAGCGTTGCAGTATATTCGCTTTGCTTTATAACCAGCAAAATTATGACTGACGGAACACTTTTAACGTGTTAAAATTTCATTGACAGAGAAACAGGATTGAATCCGAAATTGTAATATGATGCAATTACAGTTGCACTTCAAAAATTCTACGCTGGTAATTTATTTAATGTGACTCAGTTAATATAATGCAATACAAGGGATGTTTGTCTGTATCGTGGAGATTTTTTAGTGAATATTTGGAAGATTTACTTTTCTACGTATTCCTCCTTGCATATTACCGTAACCTTCTCCATTTGTTGTTAGTATGAGAGTTTATTTATGCCTGCCACTAGATTGTGACTCATTAAGATAGTTGCGGAAAAAGACAATCATTGATGTTGGCCTAAGCAGAGAGTACTGTTAGGTTCTGTCGGTTAGACATAAAGGAAGTAGTAAAGGAGTAAAATATGATGACAAGTATCAGTTTACAACGCTGATTTGTCTTACTATTCTACTGCGCATTGGTCCCCGTAATTTACAGTGCATCACTCTCGTCGCTAAGATAACTAGAGGTTTCTAATGTGGAAGCAGCTCCGAATAACGGGGCAATCTCTAACATAGCTCGCGATCAACGTATCGCCCGTTCAGATATTTTTGAATGGGCTCTGTCCCAGAGATGCATTTAGGGAAAATTAGGACAGATAGAAATTTCACACTGTTTATTTACAGCGTATGCAAGACAAAAACGAAGAATTTGAAATTTATAGCCCAAGAAACTCGAAGTAGTGGTTAATACAAAGAACAGGTTTGGTGGTCACAGTCCCAACAGTAACAGAGTTCTCGACGTTCAAGGAAAAGTATGTTTGGTTCAAAAATTCCATGACGATATTTCGGTGGTAAAATTAGGTTTTGGAGGTTCTTCAGACGAATACACTGATTTTAACGATAATGTCGTCATCGTTATCGTCATGGATGAATCTATGAAAATGTGAATGGACATGTGTGTCAGACACAATTCGGGATGAATATATATTTTTGAGTTCTATTTTTGTACACGCGTCAGGAGTGAAATATACTATTTATGAGGTCTTTAAGAATGATGCAATTGCCGAGGAGATAAAGGCAATTGTGAACAAAAAAGTATTAAAAAATATCACAATTTAGTGCAAAGTTACGTGAGCTGAAATAATGATATTGGGCCTTATGACGGTCCACATATCACCAGTCACCTCCCACTCGCATGATCTGGTTCATGAAACTTACGTTGGAACAAATAGTGGGGATTTACGTTGTAAATGAAAACTACCGAAAACTGAAACTTCATTTTATTTTCACTTATGGCAGAGAGAACAGATCGACCGTCTTTGGGAGACAGGCATCATCCAAACCCTCCCCTTCAGTTACTTGACCTTGCTGCGCCACTGTTCGAGAATACTTTATCAAAATACTAGCATTTGTGATGTATTTGAAATACGCATTACATCAATTGTCACATATCCTGCAATTATTACAGTAGCTATATTCTATACTTCATGTGTCTAAGACAGAAATAGTATCGAAAAGTCACACAACCCCTCGTTTATTTAGGACCATTGAATCGGTTAGATTTAAAGCTAACGGCAATACGTTACCTGTCGTGTCGAGGGGATTCAGCATTGAGCTCTACCCTCTTCTGCCTGCTTTATTGCTCTCACCCAGACACCCTGCCCTTGACCAAATGCACGCTGCAGCGTTGTGTTAGGAGACGAACGTGGGCACTCGTGAGTCAGCCTCGCCAAAACGACCGGCGACAACACAATATAGCGCAGGAACAAACTGCTACACCCGGGCGGGGACGTCCACGGCAGGCGCGGACCCTAACGGAAACACATCGAGGAGCGGACCCTGGGCTGGCAATTCCCGCTACGCGTATATATCAGTCCCAGGCGGCCCCCGTGCTGCCTGCTCGGAGACAGGTGTAGGTCAACCCCGCGCTGCCTCACACCTCCGCGTTATTCAATTCTCTCTTGCTGTTTGTTTCTCTTAGCCAGTCGCATTCTACGTGAATTCATCAGCTTTTCGTGTTTGCGAATTCAATGGATGTCGGCAATAAATGATAATTGAATGTCTTCGGAAGTAATTATGTAATTATCATTCGGATGGTAACGTGCGAACTTGACGGCCGTGTCATTCGCCTGAAGTGGGTCGCGCCTCCAAAAATTGAATGATAGGAGTAACCGTACTCTAACCGAATTCTCATTCGGAGAACGCTGCAGGCTGCGCTATGTCACTTGGAGTCCCGTGTGTTGGTGAATTTCATTTGGTCTAATTTATATTTTTTTACTTTTCCCAATCTAATGAACTGAACCTGCATTACACTCCCCTATCAGGAAGAATACTAATAAACACATTCTGGAAGAACGTACTTTAAATTCAGTTGAATATTATTTTAGTATTCCTTTAATTTCTTGTTTTCGTTTCAACTCTTGTCTAACAAATCCATGTAGGCTTGTCTAACACTTAAATTAGCATGTCATATTATTTTATATATTTACAAATAATTACATATCTCTTGATGCCACCCATTTTATGGTGACATTGGAAGCAATTTTTGAGAGCGCGTCATAAAATGATATAATAAATATTTTCTAGAACTGCACTCTCAAAATTTTTGAAATTATACATAGACTACTTTTCAACATTTTTCATCGTGCCCGTCAATTGATTTTCCTGTTTTGTTGCTTTTGTTCGTTTTTGTAGTCATTGTCAAAATTTAAAAGGGTATAAGTTATGATTGCATAGGAATTTCTCATAAAATAAATTATTTAATTCTCCTCAGGCAAGTACCCATTCCCATGTTCCTGTTTAAGTTAGATTACAGCGACCACTTATGCGATATGACGACATTTTAATTTTTGTCTCCACAGTACATACTGAGCGACTTTCTAAATACGCGTTATTAAAATGTGAGGCAAGAGTATTTAAAAACGGATAACGCGCCGGCTCATGCGGCAGGGTTGTGGCGAGTCTAATGAGAAGCGGTGGCTGGGCGGACGGGGCTGCAACAAAGTCGATGTTTTTGCCGATAATGCCAAGGCAGTTGTGATGCTCATTGTAACTATAGTGATGTGCCAACGACACTAATGATGATGACGGAATGATCGTGATGTCGATCACAGTTGTATGATGTAGTTGTGATTTTGAAACTTCTGAGTAATAATAGTTTCTTATATTGGTACCGGTTTCTAATGGAAATATGATTTCTAATGATAAGGGTTGTTTTTAACGATGCTAATGATCTGATGAGAGTTTCGAACGTTGTGTTGGGCAGTTTTTTATTGATGTGGTGGTGGATGGTGGTGATGCTTTTCAATTTTCATTTCATTGCGGGGGCGGCAGGCCGTAGAGATAGTTTGTTAAGAAATCGTACGAAGAGGTGCTGGTATACGACAGCACTGAGTAGGTTTATATTTTTGTAAGACGACCTTGACGGTTAAATGCTACCTTAGTGCCCGGCACGGCACACCAGGGTCCTTTGCTGGCGCTGGTGGTTAGTCGTTGAGGGCCTAGGTCACCGTACGGGGCCTTGCACCACCGCTCACCACCACTTTCGCCCTCAACGCCTCCACCACCACCGCCGCCGCCTCCACCACCATCGCTGCCACTTCCCCGCAATGACCACCTCTATGCCGCTTCCTACTACCGCCACCGCCCCATCACTCATCCACCACCCTGCCGACACTTACCTTTGCTACCACGACTACCGCTCACTGCCTCCACCACCGCCACCGCCACCGCCACCGCCACCGCCACCACCGCCGTCGCCCTCGCCCTGCCCCCGGGCAGCGCGGGCAGATTTATCTGCGCGGCCGCGCGCGGCGGCCGGTGGCTGCGGCGACGCTAAGCGACTCGCCGCTGCGCTAATCTGGCGCCGAATCTGCGCCGGCGCGTCGGAGGGGTCACAGTATTCGATGTTCGGCAGCGCTGCTCGTGCAACCGCCGTTTAACGGAACCATTTCTCATGGGGTTAGCACGGGAAGGGGGGGCAATGCGTGCGCCCTGCTCGCTCAAGCTTGCACCAAGTGCAGTTTTCACTTCGTTCATGAAAAGTTCGTTTTCTTTCACTTTAATGTGGAAATGTACCAATTGTTTTATGGTCGAAATAGCGAACTCGTTTGGATCATACTCTTCGACGCTTTGTACGTGCGACTCTATATTTATTTATATTTTATATATTCTATATTTCTTGGTTCTATTACTCCGTTTATTGGTCATCTATCAAACAAGGAATATTTATTGAGTGTATATATAAGTAGGAAGATGAGAATTTTAATTTTTTGAAATAAAACACGATGCATTTAAAAAGGTTTGGGATGTGATTTTCAAGAAATCATCTCACATTCTCTTGGAAATAAATTATTTATCTTTTTTTCATAGTAGAAGTGAATTTATTATATATTATATTTTTCACATAATTAAATTTCAGCATATATTCAGAATGTTTGTAATATTAAATACATTTATTGTTTAATGTTTAGATTTTTACGTGACAATGTAATGAAATGTAATGAAATATTTAAATATTATTATAAAAAAAGTTTAAAAGAGATTTAGATCACGTAGCACCGTGCAGTTGCACAGCGAACTAAAATAATTACAAAAATATTGAAAATTTACATCATAGGCAAATTGAAAAATTATTTGGACTTTTTAACTTTGAACTACTAGTGGATTGTATTATTTCTTAAAACTATCATCAAACATGTATGAAATATACTTAAATGTGTCAAGCAATGCAAGAAATATTGCAGAAAAACAAAGTACGAAACGTATATAAAACATAAATGTTGCCGGACATGAAACGGGCCGCCGATAATATTTTAAAAGTGCGCCGTTGGCAACCCAAGAAACCAGACTGACCTGCTTGTGATACAGCATGATTCAAAGCAGCAACAAAAGGGGCTGGGAAGGCACAAAAAACTCCCTGGGGAGAAATTACTTCATTATGGGAAGAACGCCCCGCCCACTGCAACCGGTAGCTCGCGCTCCTTCGTCCATTCGTTATGACCTGACTCAAAAAATACTGGGTGGAGTTAAGGAAGCCTTCAAAGTAAAACGCACAATTGAAAGATATATGGCAAGTTCGAGGTGCCTACAAGAATCTGCTCCTGCAGTGACATTAGCCATAACATATGGCCTATATTTTACTGGTTACTCTCGAAAAAAATCAAGAGCAGGTAGCTTTATCTAATTATCGTTAGCACGTCCACATAAGGCAAACTAATTTATATTAACGACGGGTTTACGTAGTCTTTAATATATCTATGCTTCCGCATTTTAACATTTTACTGTAAGCGATTCTATATTTAATTATTTAACTATTTCTCTCGGATCATCTTACAGTAATTTACGAAACGAGTGAACAAGAGGGGTCTAATTGCATGAACGGTATGTTCAAGAAAACGAGCGACGATAGGAGAGAGTTTTCTTATTTACTACGAGTGCAATTATACCCCTTTATCCACGTGTTGCATTCAATATTTTTTTTGTTTCCATTAAAGAATAATTTTAATTTTGAGAAATTCAATCATATCTTTACCATTTGAAGTATGTATTTGATGAAGTCTTATTGGTTCTGAACAAGATCTATTTTAGTAGGCCTTGAAGTGTATATTTATGATCACACCTTAGTGTCTTAGAGAAAAATGTTTAAAATACAAAATAAGAAACCTTTGAAAATGGAAAATATTTAACGTATTCCGGATGAAATATTAGAAGAATCTGACAAAGCAATGAAAGAATTACTTCGGACGAAAAGTAAATGCATGTACGAGAGAGCAAAACGTCTTGGATACGTCTGTGTTATGGATAAATAATTAAACGATTTTGATCAGTTCTCTGAGTTCTGATTCGAAGTTGTGGGCTTTTAATTGCACGGTGAAATTTTAGTTCCCCCAATGTTCTAAACACGGTAATAATCAACAATTTATCATGAAATTAATGAGCGTATGTAGTTAACTAAGCAAAATAAATTAATATTTTACTCTAGTAATGTTATATACTGAGTTTTTCAATTACACTCTATTAAAAAAACTAAATATGTATCATTACTTTACTAAATAAGAGTTGTTTTCTTGAGCTCTGATACTCATCAAATTAGTGGTATCCCATCATTTTTAATTAATTAGTGTTACTGTAATTTTTAATTAATTCGTGTGTCTGAACAATTGAGTTGCTAAAGGAAAGACGGTTATAAAATGTCATGGCACATTTAATCTAAATTATTAACAAAATACTATTGTTACCTTAACATTGAAAGCGAGGGATGAGCTTGTACTTAACCTACAAAGAATAGAAAAGCGTGTCTCATTGCCTGAGCGGATTGAGAAAGACACTTAAGAATCGCGCGCCTCCCTGACGAAGTTGGGAGGGGTGGGTGGTTGCTACAATTTCAAGAGTCCTCGAGAGTAGCATAACTAGAAGAACTTCAGCTCTGTTCCGAGAGTTTGAGGATGTGTATTCAGAAATTGAATTACCACTCTCACGAACCACATTTGCTGATAAACTTTGCCACAACGTTGCTGCGTATTGATCGAAGCAGTCTGAGTGGTGAAAGCTTCTCTGCGCGAAGTAGCGCTACTAAAAAGCTACCTAATATTTGTAGGGTGTCATCTTCAGTTGAAAGAGATGTATCGTACGTACTTCATCAATATTTTCTTGAATTTATTCGTTTCTTTGAGGTTTTGTTCCTATCGCATAAACCAGATCGTTTGGTACCAGATATTAAGTGTATCAAAAGGTATCAGTGAAAGAGCCATCAAAATATGTGATATAATTGGCAAGAACAATACTTTAAATTAATTACAACTTACAGAAATAAAAATAGAAAATGGCTAATACGCACGTGTAATATGTCATTTGTTTTTGTTATTTATGTATTTTTTGTTGATAAATCACATTTTCGAAAAGTCAACCCTATCCAATGAAATACCCAAACCTTTAATTAGACTACCAAATACTAGACACTAATTAGCTTTACTTCTAGCTCTGACAAAATTCTTCGTAACAAAATTACTAATTCGACGAGAGAATCCATTTTAAGTATTTTTTAGTGTGATCCTTCCTGTACCTTGTACGGATGACCCAGTGTGGATATAGCAATGTGCCTCCTTATGTGAGGCGACACAGTATAGGGTAAGTAGCCGTATGTGGTCAAGACACCAAAAACAAAGAGCTAGATAGTAGTGCCGATGACATCAAGAGGGCTCCTGTGATTAGAATCATTAAATACTTTTTACTGTTAACTCCACTTTGGTTACGGCAATCCAAATACAAACCGACGACATGCAGATTTCGGAGTTGCGGTGCGCCTTTGCCGTGTTCACGTGAAACGCGGTTTGTCAGTGCTAGAAATATACATTATTTGCCATCTTTTATTAAAAGGGCGCAATTGTGAGGGCGCGTTATGGCTTACATTAAAAAAACATAGGAGGTGCACATGTCGACATGTAAGCAAGTCCTTCGATACAAAATAAATTAAAAGTGCATCCTAATTACACATACATTTTAGTATGAATAAAACAAGCTCACCAGGTGGCTCATGAACAGCGAGACAGCTTTCTGTTAGTCTGCCCTGACTTCGATTTCCGACCGGGACAAAAATGAATCTGTAGCTTTCTCATCCAAATTCTATAGCTGTCTCAATTATAGTCTCAGTTACTGTAAATATGTGACTAAATAAAAAACTCAGGTAGGCATAATAATCTAGGTACGGTGAAGAGAACACACCATGCTAGCCACATCTTACCTCCAAGTGGTGGATAATAAATAAAAAGCAGGGTTTAGACTTGGGATCGCCGCTAGCCGGTAAAAGTAGGATTAATCCGACTCTAAAATGCCAAATACATACCCACATACATAAGGATAAACTTGGTGGGTACCGTAGAAATCTTTTGGAAATGATTATGGATAGGTAAAAAGAAGATATTTCAAACAGTAAAAATGTTTTTACACTAAATTCTGTTCTTACATTCCCGCATACATGTTTCGAGAATGAAGTCGTAGGCTTCCGCGACCAGAGTCATGTGGGTGATCTCGGCTGTCCGGGTGACGCCGCGTCGAAGGCTGAGTTGCCGACGTTCCGACCATCCTGTCGTGGCCTTACTCAACCATACCAGCATACCAGCCCTGAGGAAGACCACGACAGGATGGTCGAAACGTCGGCACCTCAGCCTTCGACGCGGCGTCACCCGGACAGCCCAGATCACCCACATGTTTCGAGAATGTCTTAGGTATCACGTTGCTTGGGTAGCGCTGATGATGAGGTTACGTCCTGAAACAGTGATGACTGGGAGAGATGGCTCAGGGCATGAACTGATGTCACTGCAGTTCCTCTAACCGGGAGTGCTCTAGTAGGCACTTGCTTCTTAGATAGGTCTAATTCAGTCGCTGAATGGAGGAGAATTACAGCGACCAGCTGCTACGGTCGGTAGTCTTCCGTGGTTTCTCCGATCAACACCAGGCGAATGCCGGAGCAGTACCCTAACAAACGGACCGCGCGCGATCTCACCTTCCTCTTCCTTGTCGTATCCCTTATATACACTCTTGCACTAAAGCGCATTACAGTTCCACACATGCCGCGAGACCGGTCGAGGTCTTAGTGATTCTCTCGGCTGGGGCTGTGTCCCGCAGATGGGAGATACCTGGTTAGGGAAAACCCCTCTAGTCGACCGTAAGTCTCCCGAGCGAAAAAGCATGCACTACACTTACGGGGCTAGTGACCCTGGTAATTCACGTGCACGGAATCACTATTCAATCAATCAATCAATTTGAAACAAGGAAAGGTTCGAATTTAATGTAAATAAATTTCTGTTGTGTTATATTACTTCTTTTTAGCGATCAATACATATGAACAAGAAATGTATGTGCGATTGGAGCACACGCGCACTTTGGCGCGGGGGCGGGGTGGCGCGGGGACGGGGTGGTGCGGGGCGGGGTGGCGCGGGGCCGGGTGGTGCGGGGCGGTATGGCGCGGGGCAGGCTGGGGGGGCCAGGGTTGGCGGGGGCCGGGGTGGTGGCGGGGTGGGATGGCGCGGGGCGGCGGGGCGGGGGCGGGCGGCGGGGGGCCGGTGCGGGGGCACGAGAGGGGGCAGGGTGGCGGGGCGGGGGCGGGGGCGGCGGTGAGGGGGGTGAGGTGGCGCGGGAGGGGGTGGCGGGGGCCAGGGTGGCGGGGGCGGGGTGGTGCGGGGCGGGGTGGCGCGGGGCGGGGTGGCGCGTGGCAGGGTGGCGGGGGCCCGGGTGGTGCGGGGCGGGGTGGGCCGCGGGGGGGGTGGCCGCGGGGCGGGGGTGGCGCGGGGCGGGCTGGCGGGGGCCAGGTGGCGAGCCGGGGTGGCGGGGGCGGGGTGCGCGGGGCAACTGGTGGCGCGGGCGGGGTGGCCCGCGGGGGGCCCCCCCGGGGAAAAATGGCGGGGGCCCGGGGCATTGGCGCGGCGCGGGTTCAAATAATCGAGTATTGTATTGTATTTTGTTAAATTCAACATTACATCCTTGATTTTTCATAAGGAATATATGTATAAGAAAGTCATGAAATTCGGTTCATTGC
>BOPP01000020.1:10451568-10476009 GCA_017312745.1 Gryllus bimaculatus
GTGCATCGCACCCATTGTTCGATGTCCGGTAGCGGAGCTCTGCACTGGACTCGCCGCCGTACATACAATCAGGCTGCGATTGCGATCTGCCGGGCATGTGAGCCGGCACGCTCCGTTTCCGGGTCGGGTTGGCGCGGGGCGGGTGCGCGGGCGGGTCGCGCGGCAAGTGGCCGGGGCGATGTTGCGCGGGCGTGGCCGGCCGGCGTGTCGGCGATAGGATGCGCGGCGGCTGCGGGGCCAGGATGCCGGGCACGGCGTGTGCGTGCGGGCCCGGGTGGCGCAGGGCCGGGACGTCCGAGCTTAACTTACGAATTCTTGCCATTCAAGCTCTTCTGAATTCCGAGAAGACTCGCAGTTGGTCTGCAGAGCTCAGAGTTAAAGGTCAAATAATATATTATATGCTGCAAGTATTGTTCGTTCAGCGGCTGTAAGCTCTGATTACGCGTTTAGGCGGGATAGAGCCATCTGTTGAATAATAATTTTCTGAGCTTGCAAAATGGAATACAAAGCTTTTCTCATTTATGGTTCCTGCGCCCACGGCCTTCTGCCCCGCGCCCGGATAAAAGAAAAAGAGGATCCTTTCTGAACTAAAGAATTTTAGAAACACGGCATGTCTATAAAATTTGATTTGATTGCGGTTCATAATAGTTTGGCCATGAAATATGGTGGCGCAGAGTTTAACCGTTTTGTGTAATAAGAAATTTGCGAAAGCGTTTCTGTCGACCCATGATCGACGAAATTTGTCCGATTTTGGAGCATGTAACCCGGATTTTCTAGTGCGCCGAGCCACACGGAAATTTTATGTGCGCCGCAAGTTCGAGCGTGTGAGCGCGCGGTGCGTTTTTTGGTTGGGATGCGGGTGGTTAGAATTTACCGCGCTCTGTGCTGGCGATGTCACGAGAAGTTAGTTTTTTTAATGAGAGATGTCCAGACCGAGTATCGCCTTTAGAGTCAATTTCTTCCCAGTAGTTACTGGTGTGCGAGATATGCCATCTCAAGCTCTTCTGATTTCCGGAGAAACTCCATTAGACTACAGATTAAAGTCAAATATAATTATTATTATGTGCGAAATTTCAGCGCTTGTTAGCTCTAATATTTAGAGATAGAGCCATTGAGGAATAATAATTTTCTCGAGCTGTTCGCGGGCGGAGGCTGTGCGGCGCGGTGACGATGCGTCGCGGGCTTTCCCAAATATCGAGCATCGCAAGTGATAATTAACGTTACATCCTTGATTTTTCATAGGAATGATATGATAAAGAAGTCATGAAATTTCCCAGGTCATTGCATGGACATTAAAATATATGGAGTGGTCATTGCATGGAATGAAATATATGGAGGGTTAAGTAGTATCTCGGCAGGTTTTCTCAGTTATGATTCCCCTCCCTTTCATTTAATCATTCGTCCATCTTCCTTTATGTTGTATTCTCATGAACACTTCAAATCATTCATTAGTTCCAGGTACGGCAATAATAATTGCGCACTGGCATCATAATAATATTCGAGGATATGGCGGGTAATCACAATGATATTCACTTGGTAAGCATCAATACTGCCCTCGTTAATTTTTAAGGGCTATTAGTGAAGTTGTGTATTAAAATGTTTCTAATTAGCATAAGTACCGGATATTATTACTAAGCAAGAAGTTCATATCTTACTTCCAAAGGTCAGAACCTTACCTAAATAAGGCGTTTTATGTTTTAAATGGTTTCTGTATGTTTACCAACATGCTCATGACCATTTAAAAGTAATTACTTTTTAGGTTTAGGGCAGTGCAGTTGGTTAGCTGTCTGTTCATAACTTTCATAACCATTATTTTGTGAGCGAACGTTCCGTAGTCAAGATCAACACCAATTTTTTCACTGTTTATCGTCATAATAATCGCAAAAGACACTGTCACTGACGTAGATACGATGTATTTAGTTCAAATGAAGTGCAATCTCCAATGACAGTCTGTTGGTTTTTGTAAATTACGTATGGTTTTAAAATGAATTGTTAGATACAATATACGTAAACACCTATGATCTTAATATTATTGCAATTTTTAGGACGTTATGAAAAAATATGCAAGCTATTAGTCAAAATTATCATCACCTTTAACGTTTTACTGTGACTTCGTTGGGTCAATGCAGAACATTCATAGATTGGATCACTTCCATAATCAATGATATTTGTAGAATAAACATTGGAATCTTTATTTTAAGTCTTCGCGGTGGTACACCCGCTGTAATGTTTTTATTCTCCTATTATCTCACCACCACCACGATGCATTTTCATTCAATGTTTGCCTTTCTTCAACTAGTAACATTTCCACGCACGTCCTCTACCGGTACTAAAGTTCCTTCCCCCGTTTTCTCAAGCGGCCTGATGAAGGATAGGGGCCTGTTTTTAACGATTCACGAGGAGAGTAAAATACGACCAATACTGCGCCCATATATCAGATGCACCTGCTTCACGCTTCGTATCTAAAGGATTTCAGGAGCCGTAATTACACTTTCACTGTAATTTTTACTTCGCACTGAGAACATATAAATCTAACTTCTCAAATAATATTCTTCTCCCTGCGGAATTCTGAGAAACTCTTTTTTTTTTATTCGTCTGCAACCGAGCGAATATTAAAACAATAAATCAGGACTAAGGAATTTTTCATGGTACCTGGATGATGAAGAAAGCGTCGCTTGTGGCGACTGCGGAGCGCCTGGAGTTTATTTCATCAAACAGGTTATCAGGATGACAATGGTACCAACTTACTTTCAAAAAATTATATTTTATCCAGCCTTCCGCAGCAAATACCGGGGACAGCGTGTAACGATTATTTTTTTGGGCAGTGATTTTAGACATCGATGCATAATGGACAAACATGTAAAATACATTCAAATCGTCATGAATAAGCATTACACTTCACGTACTTCTGGAAATATTTTATATACATTTTCAAAACAAATCAAAGTTTCAAAAATGTGTATCTACCCATGGGTGGAAAGCAGATGTAAGTATGAAAATGACAAATTCAGAGCTTCAACTGCAAATGAATGCTTATGAGACTTAATAAATGCAAATTCAGCTTCTGTGAATTACAATCACGTACCTGAAAGACACACCTCATACATTAAAAGTCCGATATATATATATATATATATATATATATATATATACTATATAATTCCAAAATAGTGTGCCAATTAATCGTTTTCTGTCATATTTCGTCGCCCGTTAAAGTCCTAGGTGCAACATACTATTACGGCACTATCGAAATCCAATGACTGAAATGTTTTTTGACGAAACGAAGATGAAAAACCGGAGACACCACGCAGCAACGGTACGCTTAAAAAAAGACGAGATAAAACCATTTCCTAGCAGGCGCGTTTTCCTTTTCGTCTCATTTTTTCGTTGTTTTCGGCCGGCGCCTGTCGCGCGAGTGTGCGCTAGTTTGATTAAACCCGACCCCTAATGAAGCAGGTTTAACTGCGATTGTCCGGCAGCAGGCTGCGCTAACTTGGTTCGGCCGGGTCCGCGGCCGCGCGCACAAGGTGTTTCGAAAACCTGCGGCGCTGGATCTTTGACTCGTTATGGCGCGGAAGAGGGGTCAGGCGGTGCCTTTTGCCATGGCGCGTCATTAGCGACGCCGCGCCCCACCTCTCACCCGCCCTCACCGCCCCATCACCGCCCTCCCCGCCCCGCTCCAGCCTCCCCCGCCCCTCTTCGTCCCGCCCCGCCCCGCTCCGCCCCGCCGCTCCGCCCGCCCCCCCGCTTCCGCCCCGCCCTCCGCTCCCGCCCTCCCCCGCCCCTTCCCGCCCTTCCCGCGCCGACTCGCGCCTCCCCCACTTTCCCGGCCCCGCTCCGCCCCTCCCCGCCCCTTCCCGCCCCGCTCCGTCCCGCTCCGCCCCGCCCCGCGGACCAACGCGTGCGGCGCACGGCGGTCACGGCCGACCCAAGGACAGCCTGCAGCAGCAGCAGGCGATCGGTGTATTGCTGACGCTAACACTGCCTAGGTCCAGAGTCATGGCTGAATTGAATGAGGAAAAGGGTATTTGAACGTGATCTGGCTGTCCGGGTATGCATATCAGCCCTGAGGAAGACCACGACAGGATGGTCGAAACGTCGGCAACACAGTCTGCGACGCGGCGTCACCCGGACAGCCCAGATCACGCACATGACTCTGGCCGCGGAAGCCTACGATGTCAAGGATATTTGAAGTTATTTCTTAACTCGAGGAGTCTTTTTATGATTCCAAGTCACTCCTATATTGTGAAAAAATTCTTATTTTGAGGTTTTGTAAGGATTTTAGTGGAATCATAATTATATCGTTGAGTTATTCCAATGTCTCTCTTAACCTCTGAGAAGAAAAATCTTATATAGTTTTGTGTACTTTTAGAAAATTCAAATGTTTTTAATGCAAGTGAATTGGAGCATGTGATTTAGTGTTCAATTCTCCATCCTTCCGCTATTCGTAACAAAAATGTGGAGTTTGCGTAAATGCAAATATGCATAAAGTCATTTAAAGTGCTAATATTTGCTAATATTTGCTAATATTTTGAATTAATAAAAATGTCCTGAGGAAGGTGGCAGAATGAAGGTGGCATTTCGCCCTTAAAAAGATCACAGAATGGCGGCCGAAACGTTGCTTCCTATACCTAGGACACGACGCTGCGGTGTCTCCCAGACAGCCAAGTAGTTACTAACTCCGGCTGCGGAAGCCTCCGCTTTCTCCGAGAAACATTTTCAATTCCGAGACAGTTTTAAATTCCGCTCCACAACTTCTGTTTGTGGGGGGTCCAATTGCACCCGCGGGGAGTAAAGTGTGAAGAATGAATAGGGTATGCGTTTTCCCTGTTCTCCCGTGCTCTCTTTTAACTTAAGAGCATCATCGGCGACCATGCAGCTCCTCTCCGTTGTGCCCCGGACCCACGGTGGCTGTCAGCGCCGAAGCGGTTAGAAGGCAATGCTTCCTTTGGTTCACACTTCGGTCGCCGCGGTCACGTCCTAGGAGTGTATCGATATGTCAAAACGTGCACCAGTAAATATTTACAGATGATACTTTCTGTAGAGAACCCCTCGGGTGGTTCATGGACAGCGTGCTGGCTCTCTTGGGTGCGATCTCGGGTTCGTTTCTCGGTGGGAGCAAACATAGAGCTGTAGCTTCCCATTGCAATCCTCCCAGTTTCTACAGCTGTACGAGGAACAAAATCTTGAGCAGTTCTAATATGTTAGACTCGGTGAAGGAAAGCGACGTGCTCGCCACATGTCCCCCTTATCCACAGGCGAGGATAATAAATAAAATTGGCAGGATTTGATCGAGGAATACCGGTAACTGACGAAGGAAGACCTTAAAATGCCAAATACATTCTACTTACACGTTCTGTCGATGTTACACAATGAAACGTATTCGAATTTCTGTAGAGTGTCATGGATTGATGCATTTCTTGAACCCACCTTCTTGTGTTGTGAAATGCGTCTCTCTGCGTCGTATTCTTTTTAAAAGTTATTTTACCCGATTGACTATTTTGCGTATTAATAAATATTTGATACGTTTGCTCGTCATACTACTCGTAGTAAAATATACCCTACTTATAAATTCGTGTGTTTCTGCTGCATTAGCTACCCGGTTTCTCATCTTATGTCCATACGTTTAAAGATGGTAATATTGATAGTATTTTGCGGTTCGTATGGAAGTAGCTAGTTCCACCCTGCGATCACTTTTCTTGACACATCTACTTAACCCACATTTCTACGGTGTCAGTCATACGGTGCAGTTTGCATTCCCTCCATCGACATTCTTGGGCGGCATTCTCGAGGTGCGGAACTCGAGGCGGTGCTATGAGCGGTAGCGGCAGCGCAAAGTGGTTGCCCGCTACTAACATTCACACTAACATTCAAAATCACGAGCATCCTTATTACCATCGCCACATTCCGCTATCTCTGCCGTTGCCAATTTTCTTCTCTGCGATATTCGTTGCCTCTGCCAGATGCTTTGCTCCCTTGCTATCTCCGGCAACAAAAACAAATGCAACGCCTTCGCCATCACATTCAACTTCTCGAATTTCCGCAGTAATAGCAAAAACGCAACAACTACCTACCACCGTCTACCTAGGCTACCAACTTCAACAGCAATATTCAGCTAGAATCACAGCCACCAACACCCCAATCACTACCCTCACCTCCACTACCGCCGTCACCATCTCACCACCTTGATTGTCCCTGTCACTCCATATTCTCTTCCCAGCCATCATCGAGGGAACCACAATTAGGTCTCATTACCTTCCTTCCCTTGCCACCATGATAACCACTTGTTTCATGACAAAAAAAAAAATACCCAGCTTTCTACCACCCTACAAACCGCGACAACTTCCAGTTTCCGCAAGCTTACGCCTCCCATCGCCACGCGCGGCACCGCCTGCGCGGTTGCTGCCGCCGCAAGAAACGGTACACTTATATTAGCTCTTAACTTACGATACTCCGCCATCGGCACTCGAGATGTGCCGCGCGACCGCCCCCCTCCCCGCCACCCCCCCCCCGCCCCCCTCCCCGCCCCCCCCCCCCTCCCCGCCCGCTGCCCCCCAGGGGAGGTGTTCGTACTCATGCCGGCCGCCGGCGCCCGCGGCGCGAGTTCAATAACACAATTGCTGCTAATAGATATCCGCGGTCTGCGGAATTGGTGCGCGGCGGCGACGGGTATCGAACCCGCGGTCTATATATCGCGCGGGCGATTTATAGGGCGATTCATATTTCTCACGACGCCCCGTGTGGTCGGGGCCTCCGCACGCCACTGCGTTTCCCTGTTCTATATGTGGCGCGGGTTGATGAAACGGGTTTTATGTTGTCTTCCGTCTCCTGACCCCGGGAAGTGACTCCCGGGGTGATGTATTGTACGCAGAGGAGCTCCCAGTAGTCGTTCATTTATCGTGGAACTGTTTTCTCGATAATTCAAGGTACTTGGTGGAAGTCTTCTCAAATGTGCTACTGTTTTTGTTACGCGGTTGTACTGATTTACGTGAACTGTTATGGATAAATATCCTTAAGTATTACTTTTTCACGCATAGGATTGATGTAAACTTTACTTTGCTTGGTAATTGAATCTCTGACAGTCCTAATTTTATCAATAGATGTTAATCTGATCAAAAATGCAGATCAGTAAGATTTTATTTCTATGCATCTAAAGATTGTGACGTGTATTTTAGGAATATATGTTATAGGTTAGGATTTTCTGACTGCTACGTACGTGAAAGAAGAAAAATCTTGTACGTGTAGATGAAAAAAGATCCTTGAAGGCAGCAAAGATCGAATTGGAAGAACGAACGAGAAAGTGAAGTTCAATCTCGGAATCCCCTTTCTGTCCCAATCAGCTTCATTCATCGTCACACCAACTCCGAAGTTGCTCTTGCTTTCGTCTGGCTCCGAAGTCACCCCTGCTCTCCCACACCCCTGAACCATGCCACCCAAACTACGTGATCCTGATGTTCGGAACATTCCCACTGGAGCCTGTCCATTAAAAGGCTATCGATTTTTTAGTGAGATTAATCGCACGAGTTACACAATTAGTCATCTTGTGTAATTATACCGCCATTGCCAAACTAAATCGATTCCTTTTTTGCCGTCCAGAGTGTTTCTTTGCAAACTCTACCCTTTCCGCTTCCTGTCTGCACCATTCGGGAGGAGCGGAGGTGAAATTTATGTCTCTATTTGGAAACGTTTTTGCTACGCGAGTTTCAACTAAAGTATATAGAAGATCGATGGAAGCTGATTATAAGGGTAATTACGAGTATATCAAGATACATAAAAGCACTGATTTTGATGATTTCGTATGAGCTCTTATTATAAATTTTAGCGGAGAACGATGACCAATATTACAGAGTAAAATATTCTTATAAGTTTATAAAATTCAGAAGAAATTTCAACGCAGAACGCATCGTAGTTCTCAACATAAATTTCACCCATGAAGTGTTTTTTATTTTAAAAGATTCAAATTTTGTCTTCCAGTTTCTCAAAATTAGTTTGAAATAAATTAATGCTCCGTTACTCTTGTTTTATGCTATGTAAAGACTTCTGGTTGTAATAATAGTCATAGTTATGGACGTAAAAAATAATTATACGCTAATAGAGTTTAGGGATAAAATTATGTGCCAATTCCCAGACGTTAACCTCGCGCAAAAACCACAATGACCAAGTTCTCTAGCATTAATAAATTGACTACGACCTGCTCTATTAAAATACTTCGGCAGTTTAAAGGCTTTTCTGAGCCGCCAGGTAGCGTCTTGCGCCGTGCGTCTGCACCGTTCGCCGCCGCACTGCGCCAGCATCTGCTCTTAAAAGACGGCGCGCGTGAAAAGCTCCAGTGATGAATGCGTCCAACTTGAAGAAACAACGTCAAAAAAACTTTCGCGTACTTAGCTCGCGCGCGTGGGAGAGACGGCGACGGTGAACGCCCCCAACTCGGAGGGCGCGGAGGCGGCGAGGTTGGTGGCGGGGACGGCGGCCGCGCGGCTGCCGAGGGACGGGGTGTTGTAGCAGTGATGGAGGGTGAACGGTGGTTGGGAAAGGAGGATGTACGGTTGGAGTGGCGGAATGAGCGGTGGAGACATCACCAACGTCATCGGGGGCGGGGAAGGGATGGAGGGGTAAGAATGGTAGAAGAGGGGGAAGGAGTGCAGGTACGGGGCAAGATTGGAGGAATAGAGATGCTGTAGGGATGGAGAGAGGATCGGCCAGGCTGGGCTGGGTGGGGAAAGGAAGATGGAACAGGGGTGGGGAGGGATGTTTGGTAACCGAAGGGCGTCGCTTAGTCTAGGCGAGGCAGAGAAGGGATGACGGGAAACGGGGGAGGTGAGAAGTAGATGCGAGCGGGCGACGGGGTGTGGAAGGAGAGCCGGGGGCCGTTGCGGGGGAGCGTTAGGGGTGTGGGACGTAGGGGGCGGGGGAGCGGCGAGGAGTGTGGGGCGGCAGGGGACAGAGGAGCTACTAGGGGTGTGGGGCGCCAGGGGGCGGAGGAGCGGCTAGGAGTGTGGGGCCGCCAGAGAACGGGGGCAAGGTCTGTGGGGAGACGGCGGCGGTGCGGCAGCCGAGCTTTATCAACGTCCACGCCCCGCCGGCAGCGTGGGCCTTGAGATACGGCCGCTCCGCCGGGAAGACAAATCCGAAGCCCACTGACGCTTTCTTACGCTCCAAGAGAAATGTGTGTTACATAAGAGTATTGTATTTTCTTTCAAGGTAATCCTGTATGTTTTTTTCTTCTTTGTCATCTGCTCCTCTTTCTTTGTCAACTCCCTTGGAAGCAAATGATTCATTAATATTTAACTAACTCGCTCGGGTAAAAGTCCCAGGATGCAAATGGCAAGAACACTTCGCTTTCTGTTGCGTGGCTCTCATTCCTCTTCCAGTGGAAGCGATCGATTTTCTGTCTGACTCAGACTCGGTGACAAGAGTTTATAATAGAATGATAGTATTGGATATACACTGCATTGTTGTACACAGATTGAGACGCCTTTTGGTGCTTCTTCATATAATGTTTTGAGTTCATTCCAGAATTGAAACAACCGTACACAAGCGTGTGACACCTGTTGACAGTACATAATAATTTAAGAAACAATCAGTTTAAGTTTCCAACTTCAAACAATCTGATATTCTTGAAGGGAGTGCGATTTTTCAACGTTTATGCTGTAGTATACAATGAGATATTAAAATCAAGAAGATCACCCACGAAGTGTTTGCTGACGTTACATTATTTTTAAGAGAAATGATTGTTGCATAACAGCATTGTTCTTTCTTGAAGACGATTAATCTCCCAGCACTAACATTCCTTGGAGAGATATCCAACAAACTTTCACTTATATTGTGATAAAGTATTTATCAGTTTTCACAACTAAGTCGTTTGATCATACGGGAAGAGTAAGCTCAGAGCATCAATTGCAGCAACTTCCTCCGGCATCGACCTTTTTTCTAGTTCCAGTTCAGGGAATTTTCGACACTAGCTAAGTGCTATTAGTATGGAAGCTAATCGAACCGGACAGGAGACTATTCTAGAGGCTGGCTTCTCTAATTGGTAGTTTTTCGAAGTATCTCCGATCATACGAGGCTAACGAGGGAGCAGTTCCATAACAAACGGGCCACGGACCAACTATCAATCCTGCCTCGTTCGCGTCGCTTCTTTCCTCTTACACACACAGACACACACTCACACACACGTAAGTGCACTACACTATCACTCATGTGAAGGAACACCGCCTCCTCCAGTGATTCATAATGACTACACTTTGGGAATAAATTATTATAGAAGTTCGTGCGTACGGCACTGCTAATAAATCAATAACCTGATTCTCCAAGTACAGTTACCAATTTGATTAACCAAAGTTCATGAATAAAATTTTGATTCAACATTATACCCTACGCTGCAAGCTCTAACCTTGAATAAAATAGAACTTTGGTTAAAAGATTTTTTCATACAATGTCGATTATTTCCACGTATCCGATTTTATAGTACTGAGCGTTAGAGTGTAACATTTTATTCGTTATTTTGTTCTTCATGATACATTTAATGAGTTTCTAATGGAAGAGGCCATTGGCATGTAATCACCAGGTGGCGAACATAAAATCGTAAATGTATATGTACTGTTTTTCAAATTAAGCATCCTTCCGTCATGCATGAATACGTCATGAATGGGTGTTGTTTTCCCTTACTTTTAGAATGAAACATTTTCCAATCTATTATTTCCATTTTGTTTCTTTTCGTTTGTTTCCTATTTCCATGCAGCCTTCCAAAATTTATTTTTTGCATTAAACACCCTTGCCCCTTTTTCCGAAGTCTTTCGATTCTTTCCACTTTTCCTCGCATATAGAATGGAAAGTTCAAACGCAGCACTTCCGCAGAAACATTTTATACACCGACATTTTTATCCCAATCTCCATATGTGGTTGTTGTGCGGAGACCCCCGACCCCGACCCCGACCCCGACCTCAACCCCGACCCCAACCCCGACTTCGACCCCGACTGCGCCCGCGGCCGCGCCCACGCCACGTGTGAGCGAAAGACGCGCCGGGGTGCGTGGGGATGACGGCCTGTCGCGACTGTCTGCTCCTCTCCGCACGCGTTTCCCCCTGTCGCGTGCTGTGCGCTGCGAGAGAATTCCAGGCAGCCGTTCCAGATTGCGTTTTATCGTCCAAGAGTGCTGAAGCTTCAGAATTAAATTGACGGCTGCTTGGGAAGGTTTCCACTAAGCTATATTTTTAAAAAAAATTGGTTCGTATCTCGGTCATCAAATTGTAGAATTGACGGAATTATAGATAATTTAAGGATTGCGCGGAAATGGTAAGAACTGTCAGAAAGCATAACGTAAGGCAATGAACTAAATGATAAAAAAAGGCTGCAATTAACTGCGTTTCATCATCGTGAAGTATGTATTTAAAGACGCATATTTTCATGAGTACATATAATGAGGGTCAGTTAAGGGTTCCAAAACTCATAACGTTTGATAAACAATTTAAATGTGTTAGCACTCGTCAAAATTTTATTATATGCTGAGGTATTTCCATTGATTAATTAGCACTGAATATATTGACAATCAAAATAATATTAGCATAGATGTGAAATTTTTATGTACGTTTTTACGCATTTAAAATGGCGAGGCCTTTCGTCAAGACGAGAGATCGTATCTTTAGACATGTGGAAGTTCTCTTCACCTTCCCCCTCAAAACGGATGTTCGCCTGTGACCTTTCCCTCCTGTTGACATTTCGGCATCGCGTGAATTCCGGATCGCGCTCGAGTGTGCGAACGAGATTTCCAATGGCCCCGCGTGACGCTTCAACTTCCACGACAATCCCACTGGGAACTTTCCTTCATCAGCACGCAACCTCACGCCAAACCTCCTTAAACCCCGCACACAACCTCCCCCTCCCCGCACCGGGAGGCCCAAGGGTTCGGGTCCCGATTGTGGCAGAGTTTTCGACACTAAATACCTAGGTTGAATTCAACCGCTGGAGGAGAATTATAGCGACCGGCTGCTTAATGAGTAGTTTTCCATGGTTTCTCTGATCAACACTAGGCGAATGCCGGAGAGGTACCCTAACAAACGAGCCACGGACCACGGGCTCTTTCCTACCTCTTCCTTGTCATATCTTCTCATCTTGCACATTTACACTCACATGTAATACATTACCACGCAGCTTGGAGCGTGATCCGGCTGGGGCGCTGCCATGCCGGTGGAAGATACCTGTTTACGGAAAGTCCGCATTCGTCCCCGTCGGGACGAATATCACCATCCAGCGGGTAAATATCATCGCCAATTCTCGCGGTCAAAACATGCACTACACTTACGGGACTACTGATCCACACACACACACACAGAGAGAGAGAGAGAGAGAGAGAGAGAGAGGGTGATGGCGTGTCCGGAATTAGTAATCAATCAATCAACGACAGTCCCTAGGAGTATTCCAACCCCGCGGAGCACTCTCTCTCATCTGTACGTGATCTCCCACCAAACATCGTCAGCCTCCGCGCATAATCTCCGCCTCCGCGCCCGCGCCGTGCGGAAGCTAAGGGCCAGACGAGCGGCGCATTTACATCCCGTGACGCCAAGGGGCGTGGCGTTGCTCAGTTACGCGTTTCCTTTATGTTAATCCGCGCCCGCTCCAATTAGTGCGGGCGGGGGTCTGGAGTCGAGGGATTCAGGGCCCTTCGTGCCTCCGTGCACGCCCCGCGCCGCGCCGTCTTCAGTTCGGTTCCGTTGCCGCGTGGCGCGCCCCCGTCGTAGCCAGCGCTCATTAAGGAACTTCCAGCTCGCGGAGCAGTGAGAATATCGGCCGACGTTGTTGACGGAAACGCTGGGTTTAGGCGCTCGCCGTGGAAGTGTAGGCGGTGCTGTATAGGGGGGGGAGGTTCTTTTGGCATGACGGTCACGAAGTCGGTCCCTGGTGGCGATATTAGGGTCGCTTTTGCGGGAGCTGTAAAGGCTAAAGCAGGAAAGCGGAGACGTACAGATAGACGAGCGGGACATAGAGGAGATACATTGATATATTCATTCAGCTTTTCACTCTCTTACTCAGTGATCACTTCCTCTCGCACGTTCCTTTACTCCTTCACTCATTCTATATTCTTTCACTCACACATGCATCGATTTTTAATCCATTGTTTTCATAATTGATTTATTCGTTCAGTCAGTCTGTCATCAGGGAGCCATCAAATTTACTTATTTCTTCATTCATACGTTATTTCTTTTTATTATTAGGCATTAACAGTGATTAATTTGTAATGCGGGTGTAAAAAGTAAATTATTTAAATTTTAAAAATGTATAACCTTGTAACAGGTTGAATTATTAACAAGGGCATTCTTCTAGTGAATGATATTTCATCTCAATTTGTAATTTGTTCAGATATGAATATTGATAGTACTCTTCTAAGCTTCAATTTCTGAACGTTTTCTAACATTTTTTATGACAGACATTTATCTGGGAACAAATTTCAGTTCTTAGATGTGTTAAAAACAACGACCGATTATACAAATAGAATAACCAAAAATATTAATTAATCGAGTTACATTTAAATACGAAATGGGTCATGTGTGTTATCAGAGTTAACAACAATTATATTATTCTTGCAAAAGAATGATAGTCGTTCTAACGGTCTCCTGCCATAATCTTTGTAGATTCGCAGAACGCAATGTCACTAAGAAATACGTATGCATATTTCATGCAGATTGTTTATGTTGATTCTCGAAAGTAAAAACCGACCGCTGCGAGAAGAAAGGTATTCATAATTCTGGCGCGCCTTGAGGTCTGTCACCTGCAGCGTCGCGTGTCGCGGCCTCTTGAGCGATGGCGCGCGTGCGTGCGCGAGCGGTGCGTGGAGGGGGAGGAGGGAGAGGTGGGGCGGGCCAGTGCTTGCCATCGCGCCCGGGCGAGGCAATCTCCGGCCGGTCAGCACCACTGGCCGCGTCGCCGCGGACCTTGACGACGCTTCTTGCGAGACGCCCCGCGGGCGCGCTGCGCCCGACTGCAGCCGTCTCCCCACCCGCTCCGCCCCTCCGCTCGCCGTGCCGGGCCGCGCCGCTCCCTCCTGGCTGCAGAACTCCTCCTCCTCGCGGGTTAGGTTGTGCTGCCGCTGCGAGTAGCTTGGAAGCCGAGTAGCTCCGATCCTCTCCGTCTCGCCCACCCCCGCTTTATCGCACCGGACATCATCTCACCCCGCTTCGTATCGATTCGGCCCGCCCCACCACTTTGTTCCGCCTCGCCCGCCTCGTCTCACCTCACCTCATCTCACTTCGTCCCACCCCGTCTCACCTCATACCACTTCGTCCCACTTCGTCCCACCTCGTCCCCTTCGCTACGCATCGTCCCGCCTCGTCCCGCTTCGTCCCGCCTCATCCCGCCTCGTCCTGCCACGTTTCGCCTCGTCCTGCCACGTTTCGCCTCGTACCGTCTCGTTCCGCCTCGTCCCGCCTCGCCCCACCCTCGCCACGCCTCGTCCCGCCTCATTGCCTGATATCCCACCTCATCCCGTTCCATCTCGACCCTCCGTTTCCCTCATCGTTTCTCCTTATCTCGGCCCGTCAAACCTCATTCCTTCTTGACTCGCCCAGCCGCATCCCAACCCGCCTTCCCACCTCACCCAGACTCTTCCCGTTCTGCTGCAACCCGCTCAGACCCCCTAAGACGAATTCGAATATGCAGACCCACAAATGAATAGAATAAGACGTAAAAACATACTGAAAGATGAAATATACTTTAATAACGAGTTTATATCTCTGAAACTGTCGGTAATATACTAAAAGTTCCTTATTCATTTTAGAACATTTTGACACATTTATAACTTTCAACTTTTTTCAAATCGGTCTCCTTTGCTTAACTTTTTTTACGGTGAAACACAATTTTCCTACACTATTTTCTAGTTACCTCGCTGATATATTCTATGGTCCATTTATATATAAATTAAAGTAAGCCACTTATGCAGTTAATTTGCAATAAATTTGTATCTTACTGTTCACAAATTCACTCCAGCTACTTCTATTCAATTAATAAACTCGGTTTTGTAATATAGTACTAGTATTTTTCATGAAAATTTGCACAACTCAATCAATTAAGATATTCACTTAAGATAAACCTGAAACATGCCGAAATAATTTCAATGCAAGTACCTGAATGTGTCGCGTATTTGAGTGTATTTACACAGAATATAGTAATTTGGTCATGGAAATAATCCATGCACTCACAAAAACTCAGCATTCCGATTACGGAAACTTGCATTTAGCAAAAAGATTTGTATTCCGCTGGTACTCCTGCCTAGAGTCGCGTAGTTTTATCTGGATTAAGATCTTGGATATGTCCCGTTACACATAAGTGCAATGCGGGTTGCTGCTTGAGCACTGTTTCATCAGAGTGAATGAATTGGAAAGGTACTGGCAAAAGTCGCAAATATATTCGAAGAACTTACCATTGAAGTGTGGAAAAATAACACGGGAATAAAGAGGTAAAAGAAAAGTAATAAAAGCCGTGTATTTTCGTTAGAACTAAAAAAATTCTACAAAGTAAAGAGAAATGCTAAAAACATAAATTTCTCGAACTCCGAAAAGAATGTTGTAAGTGGGATGATTAAATGAATTCGAATAGAGGTATCAAAAATCCATCTAAATCTTAGCAACATCTAAAAATAAATTTTAACTGTCCCTCATTTATATTTGATTCCTTCTGCTAGAACGAGTACATCATTATATAATCTCCAATCTTCATCATCCTATTCTGCATCTTAATCAAACTCCTTCTTCGTCTTCTTTATTAAACAATTTTGCAAATATACTGCCTTTACCTTTCCCTAAAAGTCATGAGATATCGGATTAACAGAATGGATAATATTATGTAAGTCTATTCATTTTAACAGAGATGGGCGCTAGCAATACAAGACCGCAACAACTGGTATCCCATTCCATCTATGTTGTCAATATATTGTCTACATCGCGAAATGCTTTTGCATAGTTTTTTTGCATTTATATCAGTATTTCATTCCTATATTAAACATTTTACTTCAGTTTGAATTTTGATATATAATTTAAAATATTAATGTTTACCTGTAATAAGATATTAAGCGATAGGCAAGTAAAATTCGAAGGAAAAATTAAACAGTCAAGAAGAAACTAAATATACTGTTTTATTTTTAAATAAAATTACGTACTTATTTGTATCTACGGATGCAAGTGAAAACGAATATTGAAATAAAAAATAAAATTATTACAAAAAGTAAATGAAAAATAAACAGTATAAAGATAAATGTATTAACTGAATTTGCAATAATTTTAATCGGAATTGGGCACACATTAAATTCCGCTTCGATTAATTTCTAGGCAAGCTAATATATGTTTCGTAATATCAACTCCGACGGAATGGGGTAGTATACCCCACCCTCTTTTCCCCGCGATCACAAAATCACCGTTCTCCAACTTTTCCTCTCAACACCACGCTTCCGCAGCCCTCTCTTCTACTCTGCTTTCCTACCGCCACATCGCGCAACTCCTCCTTTTCATTCTTTGTCACGGGACATCTCCCCCGCCTCCGAGCGTGCCGGCGTTTTTCCTCGGCGCGCGCAGCCTGCCTGATGCGAAGAGGAGCGTGCGGGGGGAGGGCGTTGCTTCTACTCGGCCAGTCGCGCCCGACCGCTAATGACGGCTACCAACATTGCCACACTGGCGCTCTCTGTTGACAAATTAGAGGCGCGCGAGCGAGCGAGCGAGCGACGCGCCGAGCGGCCGAGGGAGAGGGAGGGGGAGGGGCTACGCCTCGAAGGCACATATGGCAAAATATGAAACAGAATATTTAGTTTCTTCTTGACTGATTTAATTTTTCCTTCGAATCTTACTTGCCTAATATCTCATTGCAGATAATCATTAATTTTTTGAGGTGTATATCGAAATTCAAGCTGAAGTAATTTTCAATGTAGGAATGAAAATACTGATACAAATGCAAAGAAACTATGTGAATAGATTTCGCGATTTAGACAATAACTTAACAAAATTGATGGAATTGGATTCCAATTGTTGCGATCTTGTATTGCTAGCGCCCTTTCTTTGGTAAACTGGATAGACTTACATAGAAAATAGTTAAATAGGGTCTTGAAAAGTAATACAGTATATTATCGTCTGTTTGACTAATTTTCACTGTGCGTAGAATTTAAAAGTAAACTCTACATGAGAGATGTCTCTGGTTTTGTTAGATTCACAGAAATTCCGAAAAACTACCCTGAAAATGCAAGTTTCGATTAGAACTGAAATACTCAAATATTTGATTGTGTTTATTTACCATACTGCGCGTAAATATCATATTTAGTGCTACGTCTGACGTCATGCGACAGCAAAGCTTTAATGAAGGGGACAACTTCCATTAAAGTTTTGCTATTCACGGGTTGTATAATGCAAAAGCAACTTTTTATATTGTTGATTTGTTGTACTGTGCTCTGTTATTGAAGTATTAGTAAAGTCTATTTTTGTTAAAATATTTAATTTATAACCATGTTTTAATAAAGTATTTTATTTGTTCTTCTTGAGTGTAGTGTGTGCTACTTTTTGGAAAACAATTTTCTTTTTCAATCAATACTTTCTTCTGGTGCACGTCTAACTGAATTGAGGGTGGGCTTGCTCCATTAACAATGATGCTTTGAGTCTTGTAGAAACGGCCCGTTTTATACGATCCTAAAGCAAGCGTTTTGTAGCACCCATCTTTCATTCATAGGGCCAATACGCGAACTCGTTAGGTATTTATTTTAGATTATTTATATTTATACATCTTTCCTTATTCTTAAACACAACTCCCGACTGTAAAATAATTGGAAAACAAGAAATAGGGTGACTTAGAATGAACATTTTAGAACAACTTCAAACCGAATTACAATTTAAAAACTACGCAGAGGAGAAAAGGACAGTGGAAGACAGAATGTCGTGCCGGCAGCCCCAAGGCACGTTTTGGCTTTTAGGATTATGAAAAAATGATGAATACATCTTGCGCCTTTCATAATTTCTTTCCATTAAAAAATCGCCTTGGATATAACACGAAGGGCATCGTAAGCAGTTACCGTGTCTTCTCGACCCACTGCCGGGCGGTGGGTAGCGGCGAATATGTGGGAAGGGAGGGGCCGCACGCGAGAGATGCGGTGAAGTGGACGGAGGTAATGACAGAAAGAAACACAAAGAAGACGACAAACCAAACGCGCCTGCGTCTGCACGCGCGTACAGTGCCTTTCGTCTCGTTCCCTCGGCTCTTTCGTAACGTCAACCTGGCGCCGTCTGCCCGCCTGCTACTCGCAAGCGACGAGGGCCACCTCGCCGGCCAAAGCCTAATCAACGTGTGACCACACAACGCGCGGTTTAATCAATTTCTGACGAGCCCTGTACGCAAGGGAGTTGATGCTCGAATAATTAATTTGACAGAATATCGTAGGTTGAGGGACGTGCCTGGAGGTTTCTGAAACACATACACGAACACGTGTCCACTCCTTGCAAAATGTGGTGGTTATGTTATTAGCGATGACATTCAGCGTCAATAAATTAATATCATTTTGAATACAGTTATTTGATTAGAATTGAAAGAACATATTACATTTTTTGTCCTATATTACATTTACGAAATATTTTAGTTGGATGAGTACGCGTTTAGGTATTAAACGGAATAAAAGATACAAATAAACTTACAAGATACAAGATTCTTTAAGATACCATTAAACAACATTAAAATGTTTGTAAAATTTCATAAATAATCTAAATAGCATTACACAAGTTGCTGGAATCATAACTGTGACATTGCAAACCAAATCATAAAAAGCGCTACATTTCTGTTTTTCAGGGTGTAAACGTACATTCTATTAATTAATAAAAACATGTTTAACACAATGTGGTTAAAAGTATTCGTTACATTTCATCGGAACATTTCAACACACACCCTCGCCTGTTTACACATTAATGTCGACACTCCTTTGCTGTAACCGTCATATCTGACCTCATATTTTGCGTGTCCTTTCAACTGTTGGGGAGGAGAAGGCACGTGCTCGCGTGCGCGGTGGCACGCGGAGGGGGCGGGGCCGGGGCCGGGCGGCTGGCGAGTGTGCGGCTGGCGCGCGTCGTGTCCCGCGGGGCGCGTGCCGCTCTAATCGCCGGGCGAAGGAGAGGAATGCGGCGGTAGCCCGCGCGGCCGCCGGCGCCCCAGGCACGCGCCCTTTGTAGCGGCCGCCAATCGCCGCCCCCCACGGCGGTCCGCCCTTCCGCGCTCGCCCCCGTCCGCGACCGCAGGCACTCCCCCCAACCCCGTC
Organism: Gryllus bimaculatus; assembly: GCA_017312745.1. Classification (NCBI taxonomy): domain Eukaryota; kingdom Metazoa; phylum Arthropoda; class Insecta; order Orthoptera; family Gryllidae; genus Gryllus; species Gryllus bimaculatus. Next base: position 10,470,836 of record BOPP01000020.1, read on the forward strand.
CATCACGCTCTTCCCATCACTTCTCGCCCACGCCCCCAGCTCACGCTCCTCATCGCTCACCCCCCCTTAACTCACGCCCCCTCGCTCCCCCTCCTCATCGCTCACGCTGCTCATAGCTCACGGTGCTCATGGCTCACGCCCCCTCGCTCACCCCCCTAGCTCACGCCACCCTGCTCACCCCCTAGCTCACGCCCCCTCGCTCACCCCCTAGCTCACGCCCCCCCTCGCTCACCCCCTAGCTCACGCTCCCTCGCTCACCCCCTCATAGCTCACGCCCCCTCGTTCACCTCTCGCTCAGGCCCCCCTCTCTCACGCCCTCCTTTGCTCACGCTTCTTATCGTTCATGCTCCTCTCCGCTTCACGTACATCCTATACTGTCCCCGCCCACGTTTTCATTCACGCTTCCTCCCCCCACCCACGTTGGTTCCCCCGCTCATTCTCCTGCCCCCGCCCACGCTCCTCATCTTTCTTCCACCCACGCTTATCCTATCGTCGACGTTCCTCACGTTCGCGCACCTTCTCTTGGTTCCCTCCTCTCCCTTCTCGCACCTATCTTCCTTTCTCTTTCCTTCACTTCCCTTTCACACTTCTCATCCCGTCTCACACGAAATTTTGAGCGTTTCAATTCGAACGCACCCACGGCCACGCCTTTCCTGCCACACCCCCATTCACTCTGTCCCACTTGCTTCTCTCGACTCCGATCTGCTTTGCCGAGTCCCGTCCCGTCTCCTGCCGATTAGCCCCTGTCCGCCCGGCCTGCATCCCAGCGAACCGCACTCGATGTGCCCCTCTGGCCGCTCATCCCTATGGCAGTGGCTTCCAACGCCAATCTCACACCCTGTTGCAATAGTGGAGATATCGACTGTCGCCGCCTACATGAAACCATAGGATACTATTAACTGCCCGCTCATATTTCAAGCTAAGGACTCAACGCTCTAAGCTCTCAGTCTCTTGTTTCGTGATCCTAGCCGAACCCGCTCCGCTTCCCGAAGCACTTCTCGCTTTCGCACTTCGTTTGTCTTCCACCACATCGCCTTCATACGACCACTCCCAATTTTCTCTTACGCCTCTTACCACAATTACACTGTCATCCTCACCCTACTCTTTTCCTCTCTCTCTCTCTCTCTCTCTCTCTCTCTCTCTCTGCCTCTCTCTATCTCTCGGCCCTCTCTCTGCCTCTCTCTGTATCTCTCTCTCTGCCTCTCTCTGTATCTCTCTCTCTCTGCCTCTCTCTCTCTCTCTCTGCCTCTCTCCAGTAGCGTCGATGGTCCAGCGAAATTCCAGACACCGTTCCCACTAACGCGCGTCAAATGCTAGAGTGTCACGCGCCGTCCCCTGCCTAATCTCTCCTCGCACGGCCCGGTGCATTCCACCCGCCGTAATGGAGCCAAACGCCGGCTACCGCTCCCCCCCCCCTGGCGAGAGATAGACGGACAGAGCCCCCAACAGCTCTACGAGGATTCACATGTGTGCTATTAGGATCAATTGGGTTCCTCGTTGGGTAAGCTCGCAGGTTGATGTGTTTGTGCTCTGGATGATGTCCGAGGCTGGGAGATTACGAGGCGAATGGCCAAGGGGATTAGTAAAGGAGAGAGTTTAGTGACAAAGTAGCTGTCGATTTGGGCTGAGGGGGAAGTAGATTTTGGATTTTAAAATAACGAGAAGGTATTGACCTAAATGTAAAATAAATGTAACCCTAACCATAAAGTTGTTTCTTTGGGAATAATAGTAATAAAGTGAAAGTTTTCTTCGCCTTGTAATTGACAAGATAAATAACCAGAAGATTGTTCTGTTTTAAACGTGTTCATTTTCCCGAGTGGAGTTGTAGTCATATCGTGTAAATAGGTTACCTGAGGTGGTGTTGTAAAGGCACGCGTAAGTGAGAGAACTGTCAATCAGGCACGAGCTCTGTGACAAACGTGACGGTGAAAATATCGAAGGAAGTGTAGATAGCAAATAACTGAAATGGCGAACTCATGACGGAAAAAAATTAAGATATAGAAATGTGAATTGAGATACAAAGAGTGAAGCCACAATACTTCCAGTACGCTGCTTGAAAGTGCCTAAGGTTATAATATACTCGTCCATAGTTTGTGTAAGAGTGAATCAGGTGGATATGCGTATAGAGAAAGATAATGTCAGAAAATAAAAAGCCCACAACCCACAGACGCCAAGCAACTGCGGCAATAATGTTGATGATAAAATTCTGCAATTCGTTGGCAATTCTGCTGAGAAAGAGGCAAAGAAAAAGATATGATAGGGAAAGACTGCGTTGGCGGTATTTGTGAACGCTTTGACTTTAACTAACTACTGGCTACTGGACGAGCAACCGGCGCAGCAAAAACTCGCATAACTTTACTCTGGGCGCGAAGTGGTTGCTTGCACGACTCGGCGCATAATATTCAAACTGTACGTACTAGCTACAGAGTTGGTTACTTCATGAATTACTCCGAGGTTGAGACAGTGTTACCATATTTATGCAAAAATAACCTAAAATAAACATATTCAGTGAATGTGATACATGAACTGAAATTTGATTCATTGTGAATGTAATGGGTTTGATTAAGAATCGGATCGCAAATTTGTAAATTTAGTGCAATGCACCTGATAGTGGTTACCATCGGCATATTATTAACATATTCACTTTTATTGCAGAGGATGGAGAGTATCTACTACATACACGTGAGTATATCCATGCTATTTTTACCTCTAGTAAAATACATGAACGTATGAATCTTCAACAAAATTCTGAGAGTGTATTATTCTTATTGCATTTGTCTCTGTTGCATCATTACAAATGTAATGTTTGAGGAATTTTTATCGTATTTTCTCGAAGTGTCTCAGAGATATTTAGACAGTGATGTTTAGAGTAAACGCTAGTTTTATGCCTTGATTTTTCATTTTGTCAGTGAGCATTTGTTTTACTATTTTGTAAATATGAATTTAAAGGTACAATAGAGAAATATTCCAACGAATTAAAATAGCTACGTTCAAGGACAGTTCAGAAATTTAGAATGAATTCGTTCACCGAGCCTAAAGCCTTCAATTTAGCAACATAAAACGACTTCCAATTCTGTAGAGTTCCACTCGAACAGATTCAATTCAATCTCAACATCACAAGTCCGATCGCCACAAGAAAAGACGCGTTTATTCAACGCGTCGTGTGACGAGGCACAGTTGGCAGCAGCTGCACCCAGACAGGGGCGGCTCGGCCGCAAACGCACCTGACTCGGCGTCGCAGCCCACGGCCTCGACCTCTGAACACGCCACAGTGGGAAGATCCACTGCGAGGCCGAATGGCACCGAAACAGGAGAGTGGATTTTGCGCGATCAGACAATCGTTGTACCATCGAATAAAATATGATTGAAGTAAAAATGAAGGTATATAAAACAGAATGATCGAAATATATAACTATTTCCAAGGTTTGTTTTCTTTCAACGTGTTTTCAGAGAGGTAACAGTTTTCACTTGCATTATTTCCCATGATCATACAAAAAGGGCACCGCCACCGCTCGCTTCAATGACGCGAGGCGTGACGGGGAGGGGGCAGCCGAGCAGAGACGATGCGGGGCGATGCTGGAAGTTGTCCAACTCGAGGAATCACAAGGGAGTCGAGAACGTTTGTGTGGTTGAAATTAGGGAAAAGCAGAGATAAGCTAATTTGATGTCGTTTATGCAAATTTTATGGACTGGCGTGTTTCTTTTTCGTGTATCTTCCGCACCATCTGACCATCTTTTGTGATAGGTTCATATTAATAAATTTTAATTTGACGGAAAGATCAATCGCAATTTGAATGGGAAAGAAGTTGAAGCCGATATATAACCATAATGATAAAAAACCCGTGTACCTTTACAAACATCGATATTTTACTTACGTGCGGTTTACTGAGTAGCTTTCTTTCTTTATTGAAATCATAAACGGATACTTTTCATCACAGTGAAACATTTATTTAGTCAATTCTGTTTGCCTCATGCGTACTAAAAGTGTACACTCAGAGCGAACGCGTCGCGTCACACGTCGCGCCACACGTCGCGCACAAGGTACCATTATAAAAACCGTATTATAGTGCAATTCGGGGCTCTATGGATATTTTTTTTCTGTTTCATTCTTCTTCAGTGATTGTAGTACAGAGGATGTATTATATCAGTTCAATTTCCTCTTTTCTTTTTCGTTGGTATACTTTATATTTCGATGTTTTCTACATTTTGAAATTGGAAAGCGAATTTTATGGGGGATGTGCAGAACGATACCAAAAAACTACGTCAAAAGTGCACTGGGTGTGCCTCCACGAGTGAACGTGAAGATTGCAGTCGAGACACAAATCGGAACCCGTCCGGTTCTGAAGCTGTTCTGCGTGGTCGACTATTATCGATCCCCTTCTACGCGTATCTAATACAACTTTTTCTTACTTCGAGATATTTGCCTTTGCGAATTGTCTTCGCTGGACGGTAAATTATTGGAGCATCTTATGTCCATGAGGAGTGATCGAGCTGTACGTAGTCTAAATAATAAATAATGCAAACTTAATTTTTAAAAAAATGATTAAAGGGACTTTCAGACGATATGAAAAATGTAATAATAATAATAATAATAACAATAATAATAATTTTTATTATTATTATTATAATTATCATTCTGATGCAGAACTGGTCATATAACAATGCTGAAAGTTTTTTCGTTTTGTTCATGGTTAAGTGTGTTAGAAAGGAATATTAGACTACAGTTTTTAGGATTAATATTATATCTGCAATTTTAAAAGACCCAAAAACAAACATCTACCAGCCATAATTTTAATCCGGTTTGTTCTTTGATTTTACTAATTAAAATAAAGACAGTAACACTGAATCATCTATAGCAAATACTCGTATAAGCTTGTCTGCTGTTAAAATACTTTTTAAGGTATTTTAATGATATTTTGATATGTAAAATTGTCTCGCGAATGTTGTATTAACGAAAGCATTAGGTGATTTGAGTTATTTTAACGTAGTATTACGTGGGTATTGAACCCTAAATAGCTTAATACAGTTTTTGACAACCATTGCTTCTTACAGGACTTGTACATGTAAGATAAATGAAGGCATTGTGTCCAAAACGAACAACGGCGTATGAAATCAATGAAAAAGCAATATAGAAGGATTTTCCTTACGATGGGATAAAGTGACAGATCGGAAAA
>BOPP01000020.1:10476034-10494305 GCA_017312745.1 Gryllus bimaculatus
CATCGGAGAAATTAAAAACAAGTGAACATCAACGTCATTTCAGAGAAGTATCCCCGCCGCATATCAGCTGAGTTAGTTACGCCTCTTCGAGGTTGTTTTACAGTTCACGTCGGAACATCACTGACGAGATGTACGTGAGTTTGCGCTTAGTTATTATAGCCACGCGAGAGTCCGGGGAAATAATAGAAATTGATTTACATAAATGGGAAAATGTTTCTTCTACTATCACATTCAATAATCAGAGAAAAACCTGCCACTACCGCCGCAATGGAAATAGGAAAAAAATTGATTGCTTTCCATGGCTGATGTTCAAATACTCTTCTTCTTTGGACGTTTTCACAGCAAATTGGCTCAAGACACCTTGTTCGGTGACCTTGTTGACAGATGTTGAGGGTGGGGCTTATTTATAATTAATACATTCGCGACTATTCAAAACTTCTTCAGCTCTGGTACTATGATCTCATAACTCTAAATGTTTTTAAACATGATTTGTTTTATATTTCACTAATCGTTATGCTTTTCAAGATGCATGTCTCGATCTATCATACTAAAAGCTTACTAAATTTTTCTTGTGAGTTGGTTCCTTTACATAACATTCATTTTTCAAATAATATTTTAAATACTAAATCCGATAGAAAACTCGGGATGTTAAAAGAATAAATGGATGAGGTATATAAAAATTTCCTGTAAAGGTACATAAATATATGTAATTTCACGTAAGATTAGGTTTAGCACTTTTGACCAAAAGGTTGATATTGTTATTCCATTACACTAGGACACAATTTAATAATGAATAACAAAATAATAAAATTAATATTTTTATTTTTTTCACATAAATTAAGAATTCAGGATAGTTGCACGCTGAATGAGAAATTACTTTGCTTGGAGCAGTTCAGCAGCTTGCAATGAAACCAAGAATCTGAGATTATGGTTAGAAAAAGCCAACATTTATTAACAGTAGTACAATAATAGAATCCTATCATACTTTAAAGAATTAATAAAACATATTTATATGGCAAGAAAAAAGAAAAGATTATCAAAAAACTGCTATCACAATTTAAATAAATATTGTTTATACACTAATTTACATTACACAACCTACAATTATAATACAGTACACAAAATTCAATACAGAAAAAATTTACAATAATTACAATATACAAAATTCAATACACAAACATTTAAACAATACACAAATTAAGAAAGAAATAACGAAGGTAGGAAATATTTATTTTAATTAATGTGTGGAAATGTATAAGAGTTTGTTGTTCCTTGATGTTAGGGAGTTTCTGGATACAAAAAGAGAATTTCATTAGGTGTCCTTTTAGTTAAGCTTCGTTTAATTCATATTTTCTCTATATTGTTAATCTGAATTATTTTCTCTCTTCCAAGCAAGCCCAGCTTGTCATTATTGCGGGTTCAAGAATATACATTCCCTAGAAAATCATTTATCCAGTTCATCATAAGGTTACAGTCTGAAAGATGATCCTCGAGCCAACTGCATTTCGTCGTATGGGCAACCAAATGGGATCTATTGAAGATATAAAGTGAAAAGTAATTAAAAGACAAAATTTACAATTTCATTAATTTAAAATATAATGAAAATATAATAGCCTTAGGATCTTCTTGTTAAATTTACCTCTTAGAATACAGTGCAGATCTTGCTCTTTTCCATGTAAAAAGTAACAAAGAAAATGAGCTATGTGATTATTGGAAAAAGACAATATGTTTATTACTATACACAGCTTTCTCATAAGTAATTTCAACTTACTTACAGTTCTTATGATTATTATACACACCCCTCTCACTGATTGTATGTAATGATAGGAAGTCATAGCAAGTATGTTCACTGTCATCTTTTATCTTCATTCTCTTCATCACTTTGAATTTTCTCCTAAATTAGATGATAGTGGGTTCCACATTTATGTTGTCCCATTTTTCACTTCTCCGATTTCCAGTCTTCTTCTAAAGCATTTTCTTCTGTATGTTCAACATAGTTTTTCCATTCTGAATCAGGTAATAACGTTCTCATTTAATACCAATAACATTTCTCAATGATTTAATCTTATAGAGACAATTTGAGTAACAAACTCGTAAAATATAAAGTGATGTATCATTCACTTATTCTCGACTTGTAACTGGTATGAAGCGGCACTTGTACCAAAACCCGCTGCTTTTACATATGAGCACGATCAAAATGAGTTCCAACATGAGTTTTGTAATACCTCTTTGCAATTCAATCCCACTACCATTCTCTATCTAGTGCTTTGTGAGATGGTCCACAGGCAGAGTCGATAGGTGGCGGATGTTTAGGTAGTCGAAGTACGCCAACACAGTGTATGAATCCAGCAGCATTAAATAATTATTGCTCCACACAGATACCACTCAAGATATTGTATTACTGCAATTGAAAAAATATTCTAAGCTTCACAAAAACTGTTCTGAAATATTCTTCAAACCGTGTCAATGCTGTCTGATTATTAGAAGGACTTTATAACTCCAATTGAAATACTGGCTATTTCCATGCACACAACCTATATCTATTTGTAGATTAGTCATAAATCTCTCCAAATTAGAAAATTCAGTAAGCATTATATTCTATAATTAAATTGCTGTTAGACCAACTATGCTGTGGTTTGTAAATTATTTAGTATAAGTGGGCAAGCATTAAGAGAAAATACATACCACTTTCTTCTGGCTTGTTTGATGAAGCTGAAAGTCAAACACGTTCTGGGGTTTGAAGTGCAATCAGACCTAATGGAATATTGTGAGCTTTTCCAGGAAGTTCTTTTCAGTTGCAGTTTTGTCACTTTCTTGTAGGTAATCTCTTACAACTGAAGCATAGAAAATACCATGTATTTTCGACGTTAATCCCTTTTTGAGAAAATGAGTCCATCATCTGTTGTTGCTCGTGAGGCATTTATGTATTACAAGAAATGAGAATGATTGCTATTATATTGGATTCTTACAGCAGTTACAGCGCCAATTGATATTCAACGTTTACTTAGCATGTGAGCATCGTGGATAAGACAGCTTGATAGTTAAATGGACTCTCTGACGGCCCACATTATCTAGCACCATCTATCGACGACCATCTTTTGTGGTATGCTCATTCGCATGCTCCAATTCCTCAAATATCTCCCCCTTTTCATTGTTCCATGTACTCTTCACTACTATTTGCGATAGGTGAAACATCTAGTTCTGGCACTCCATCCACAACCCCCTTGCGTTACTTCCTGAGCAATGTTAAAAAACTATAAACCGTCTGTCCTGCACTCAGATCTTCCTCACACAGCTGAAAACTACTTGAGTCTTGCCAATTCTTGTACGTAGATTGCCATTAACCTAACAAAAAAACGTTGTACAAATATCAATATTCAATCTTATATGAGAGTGCTTAATAAAGTACACACATTATAGATCCTAGCAATTACCCTTTCGAAAAAACCAATCTATTGAAGAAAGAACAAACATTTTACTAGCCTCATCTTTCAAAATTATTTGATACTGCTTCCGATAAATACTCTATTCTATTGAGCACTAATATCCGCTCTTTCTACAAGGCCCTATCGATTGTCCTCTTCTCTCCATGAAAATCCCTGCTCCAAAATAATAAACTTTTCTCAAAGCTTGTTTGCCTACCAGAAATCCCAACATCCTCATTTTTTCCTCATTTTTCCCCATCAAAGAATCTAATGTACATGTTGACATGCAAAGAAAAAGATGATCATCAATTTGCAAAACAGAACTATCAATTAGATAAAAAATATACTGGATCAGAGTAATTAAATATAAATTACAAAAGCTGACCTTTTTCTACATATCCCGTTAAAATAATTTTCGTGATGACTACCTTTGCCGGGAAATCGTCCACTTTGTTGCTTAATACACACGCTTCTTCCAGATGTGTCTTTCTTACCTTGAGTCCTCAATATCTTTTAAGTTCTGTTATAATACCTAATATACGAATATATTTCCTAGTTACACTTTTATCTATTTGCCACAATAACAGTCGATTTTAATGCCATGTAATTATTAAAATTTGTATAACAAATGCACTAGCTGTCAAATCATCCCATCGTTAGGAAAATCCTTCTCTACACACTGGGAGCATTCAAGTTGGCTTCTCCCGCAAAACCTCCGTTCCCACGTCAATAAACGCTTGTAAAGAACGACTTATCATTAGGTTGAAGATGCCCACCTTAATAGAAAGCAATCATTTCTGTCATCCCCGACACAATTGTTAATAGATTTATTAGCATCCGGTCATTAAGAGTAGCGATAGACTGGTCGTAATGGGTCGGAACAACTTAAGTGCAGCATAACAGGTGTATACATAACCCTGCCACCGCTTTAACGAACACGCATAACTCTTCTTTCGAAGGTGACTACAACAATCACCACGGCGCTCGTTTAAGAAACCTAATCGATTTGAGAGCAGCGATGGCGTAATTTAGAGCTTAAAATCGCACGCCGATCATTGCCAGAAAATTATACGGCCATCTTGAACGACGTCGTTCTGAAAAGGAAGCTCCAAACAAGAGGCGAAATTGTAGCATCCGCAGCTAACATGAGCCTTCTCAGACGGATGTTCCGAAAACCTTGAATTACTCATACTGCAAACCAGTTATGTCTAACGTTCCGCAGCTTTTATCTTTGTGTGAGATTTATGCTAAATGCATTATTCTATTCAATTTCATGAAAGCTGATCGTTACTCTAATTCAATCTGATTTCAGACACTTACTTCTTGGAAGGTTGTTAGTTTAATGAACGACGAGCACTATTAAATCATTTTATTTGAAATGAACGATTTGCGCTTCAAAATAAAAATGTCTCTTCACTTGCAAAAAATAGATATAAACGTTGATGATTGCTTGGAGAGTATACGCAATGTTTCAATGTTACTGGAACTCATGAGAGAAATCCATTATTTTCTGAAGTCTGACAAGTTACATGATAATTATTGTTCACAATTCATCTTCATAAAAGGAATACTAAAATTATTGTACTTCTCGTATTCTTATCTTTCCATTTCGAACACGTATGTGCGCACGAGTTACATCATTTGTAACCCCCTGCCACTTACAAGCCTATAACTTTTTTAAAGAAAAATTTCATTATTTCTATGATATTGACAATATCAAGATTTATATCAGACAATATCACAATTAAAGATGTGGAGCATACCTTAGACATCTACGTTAGATTACATAGACGTCATAGACGATCATAGACGTTACATTACAGTCCAACGTTGAACAATTATTTTCATTTCGAAGTCACGAAGTCAAATAATAATCTAATGGTGATATAATACGATTTTGACCAACTATATTGTTAGAATATCAACCTTGTACTCGTTTGAAACTATATAGGTAAGCATGTCTGTTGGTTTCATTTTAAAATAAAAATCATAAAATACTACCAATTTTAAACGTTCACGAACATGAATACATTACACTAAAAGTGATGGGTACACAGGACGGATATCGGACCAGCAGTATCCGATATTCGTCAACACCAGGATTAAAGAATAGATCTGATTGCGCTCTATCTATTAGGAGAAGGTAAAACCATAACTTGTTGAAGGTATTAGAGTGATTGTTTACCTCTGCCGGCTACTAAATGATGTTAGGGTTGATTACGGGAGACGGATGTCGATGGGAGTTAAATGATTAGGAGAATGAGGTGAGACGAGTGATGGTTTATGAGGAGTACGTGATAGTTGGTGAATCCTAATACATAAGCTATATATAAGACTGAGGAGGCTCAGGGTAGCAACTGATGTAGCACAGTGCCTCTGACCAAGAGGTCCTACGGTTCACGTCCCGACGATGGCTGGACTTTCGACACCAACTAGAAAGCAAGGTCGAATTGATCCGTCTGGAGAAGAATTCTACCAAGTGGCTGATCTGATTTCTAGCGCTAGTTTTACGTGGATTTTCCGATCAATTCTAGGCGCGTGCCGGGGCAGTACCCGAACTATCGGACCACGGACTGCATACGACATTTCCTTCCTCTTCCTTGCCTTATCCCTTACTGATACACGCACTACACTACCATTCATGTCTAGAGACCAGACGGGAGTTTAGAGCCTGTCCCGGCAGTGGCTGTGCTCCATTACTTCTAGGCTGTCCGGGTGACGCCGCGTCGTTGGCAGATAGGCCGACGTTTCGCCTGTCATGTCGCAGGCTTCTTCAGGGTACTGACATAGTAAAGCTCCGCCTCCGGTGTTATATCTTATTCAGCTAGTGGTCGGGTAACGCAAGTGCGCCGTGATTGGCGGAGAGGTCCCTCTGATTGGCTCGCGGTCTGGGCCAATCCGGGCCTCGCACCCGCCGTCCTAGAGATCGGACGGAGAGGAACAGTCCCCGCGCCGTCAGGCATCGGTGGCAAAATATACTTCCAGGCGTGGCTTAGATTAAGGCCTGCATCCGCGTTGATGTTTTGCGGCCGTCTACTGATTTCTATTGCCTCTTTTACGCGTCTAGGCCAGTATCGATTTTCACTGTGTAGGAGCCGGGTCTTATCGAGTTCAATAGCATGTCCTGTGACCTCGGAGTGGAGGGCTATGGCCGAACGGTGGGTTTGGTTTTTGTTGTAATAACTAATGTGTTCCCTAACTCGTTCAGACACAGTGCGCCCGGTCTCACCGACATACGTTCTGCCACAGCTGCAGGGAACTTCGTAAACGCCTGCCGCCTGGAGAGGTGGTAAAGCATCTTTAATGCGTACCAGTGTCTTGTGCAGTTTGTCGGGAGCTGTGAAAACTGTCCGGATGTTGTTCTTCCGAAGCAGTTTACCAACGCGATCCGTGACGCTGCGGACGTACGGAAGCACGGCTAATCTAGTACTGGTCGTCTCCTCTGTCTCCGGATTAGCGTGGAGGCCATCGTCGTTGTCGCGAACTTCGGAAACCCCGTGCCCTTTGGGGTGGCCCGTGACACGAGCGAGCGCTCGCTTGATAGCAGATCGGGAGTAGCCGTTGGCTCTAAAGGTGTGTTCAAGCTTCTCGAGTTCCTCAGGGAGAGAGCGCTCGTCGCACACCTTCAGAGCTCTTACGTGTACATAGTGGCTGTGCTCCGTTGGGAAGTGATACCTGGTTGAAAAAAATCTGCTAGCCGACTTGTATGTTCGTGATGGAAGACTGCATCCTGTGCGGGAATATCAATTAAAACATGCACTTCTCTTTCGGGAATAACGATCATAGCAGTTGACGCACCCGAAAACGAGAAATAATAAATTAATCAACGCTCCAATCACACGATTCACTCCCGCCCCCCCCCTCCACTCATACCAGACGTATTCGGCTACGCGAACTCTTGACTCCTCTGCAAACTCTGCGACACTGTAGCCAAATAGACATCCATATAAGCGAAGTCCCCTTATAAGCAACCGAATCAACATTCATCATTTTACAATTGCCCCGGAAGCCGAGTATCAGTTCTCCGCGCCCGATCAGCGATACTCCGTTAGGAAAACGTCACCGAAAGATGTGTCTGATAAGGCGTGTACGCGCGCAGGGTGTGTAGCTTCTTTTACGACTGCCTTCGCGCTGACGCCTTCCATTGAGAAGGCCGCTTACTCGCCGGTCGCAGCGCATATTCATAGCTTCAGAGAAGCAAGCGCAAGTGTGAATGACACGAGCGCGAGGGCCTGAGTGCTCGGACGCAGACGCTCAGCGCTTGGCCCATTCGTCTGTGGCCGTTAGCCGTCCCCGGTCGCGATGGAAAGAGTACAGAGGCTCCCAACCTCTTTGACCCGCTTTTCACCTTTGTCATGCAGCTGGTATGACAAATATTCCAAGGCGTTATTGCTAATTAATATTACAAAAAAAGAAATGTACGATTTAGATGTCTTCACTCTGAGATAAAATGTCGTGGATAGATTTTCTTTGAGTACTTTTTTCTGGTTTTTCTGTATAGAATTGAGCCACCTCAGTCTCTTTTATCTGTCGTTAGAGAATGATTACATTTGCAAGAAGAGGTATTAGCTTCTCATTATTTTTAATGTATACGTAACAACTATATAGGATGTGAACTGTTTCGGGGAGATTTTTCTAGTTGTCCAAATACATTAAATATAAAGTATTATAAAATTTGTGGATGTCTTTACAATATTACGGACTAAGCCACAACACAAAATGTTTCTTTTTCCAAAACTATTTGTATTTGCACATAACGTCAGTAGATTTGTATTTGATATAAAATGCATATAAAATAAATTCTAAATGTGTTGGAATTCAAAACAAGTCTAATTTTCAAATGTAAAAAAAATACTTTGAAATTTGACAATCCGACTTTAAAATGAATCCTCTGTTCTTTACGATAATATACGAAAGAATAAAAAATGCGAACATTAATCAATGGACTGGCAAATAGCCGCTTTGATCCTCAGGAGGAGGCAATTCCTTGGCAATGGTTCGAACCGAATCGGTTGCTCCGTGCCAAAACAGGCAGTGAAAAAAACAATTACTCAATAAAGAAAGTTCTAATATTATCTCTTTGGCCTTAAGTGTGTATCTATTTCGTTTTAAGATAGAGAAATCATTGAATCCACTAAAGATAACCCCAAATACGTCCGATTTAAACGTACGCTTTATGCAATAACCCGCAGTCCCCAGTATATTCAACACCACGCACTTTTGAAAAAGAATGTTGGTTGCTGTGTGATGGCGTGAAGTGGCCGAACTGTTGCTGTGGGAGTGGGCGTGGGCGGGCGCGCCTATTTCATTGCAGTTGCAGAAGCTGCGCACTGCGTCCCGTGCCCCCGACGACGACGCCTCCAGACGCGACGCGACGCGACGCGATGCGACGAGCGCAGCGCACTCGTCGAATCGTTGAACCACCGCCGCCGCCGCGAACACGGAAGTCGCCCCCTCCCCTCGCGCGGCCGCCGCGCACAGTGGGCCGTTCGTTCGCCGTCGAGAAACACAACGACGAGGCGATAATGCCTTTTAAGAACACACAGTAATTGCCGCTTATTTAGCACTCAATAGCTGCCGTGGATTTGAGGCAGCGATGCGACATCTGTCACAAAGAAATCGAGGTTCAATATTTACACCAATGCGACAAAAATAAGTGGACAGAAACATCAATACCGGCAGAGGTAGCTCAGGGTATTAACAGATGCTACTGCAGTACGTCTGATCAGGAGGTCCTAGGGTTCCAGTCCTGACGATGGCTGAATTTTTGACGTTTGTTTCAGCCGCTGTCTGGAGGAGAATTCTGGGGGGGGGGGCGAGTTGTTATGATAGGTAGTTTTTCGTGATTTCTCCGGTCAACACCAAGTGAATGCCGGAGCTGTACTGTAACAATTAGCGCATGGCATTTTCTTCCTCCTCCTTATCCTAATCTGACACCCATCCTTACACATACGCACACACTCACATGAACTACGCTATCACACTGGTCGGAGGCTTACAGCTTGCCACATCTGGGAGGTGCCCGGCTGGTGGGAGATACCTGGTAGGAGAAAATCCACGCAAACGACGTAGGATGCTGGCGCGGAAACGGCGCTGGATGTCGTCAGCCAGCTGGGTACGATTATCGCCTTCTCCCGCGATGAAAACATGCACTACGCATGTAGGACCAATGACCTTAATGCTTGACACGCCCGGAATCACTAATGAATCAATAAAAAACGAAACATCGATGTTTTTAAAGATTGATGCTTTTAATCATCAATGCTGATGCATCAGTGCATCAATATTCATGTTTTTACACAACGATGTTTTTAAATTTCGATGTTCTTAAAACTGATTTAGTAGCCTCTGAAATTAGCGTCGCGCGGAGGACTACTAAATAATACTGTTATCGGGTTTATTACTTTATTAGTCATATTTATTGTCGAAAAGTAAAAATAATTACAATAAAATCAATTAAGTAAGCAGCCTGGGTCAACGATCGGGATCATCTCAAGGGGACCGTGATTCCTCAACCTGCCCATGCAGTGGAACGGAAAGGGGGGGAGCACCTGCCCCTAAAATCACTGTCCTGCTGATGCATTGACCGCTTCTCCGCGTGCCGAAATACGAGGAAAGGAATAGAAAATAGCAATCGGGGCTATCCCTTGGATAAGAAATAGTAGTTTGCTTGATGCTTCGTTTAAACACATGACTTGATAGTTCATATTTTAACTTTAATAAAATTGTGATCATATAACTCGGTTCATAAACAAAAGATCGAAAACATCGAGATGAAAACATTATATTAACAAATTTCATTATTGTTAATAAATTGATGTTTTAAAACTGCGATGTTTTAGAAACATTGACATCGATGTCGCATTCTTGCTAAAGAACGAGAGAATCGGAATATACTTAGTGTGTTCTATGTGTTCTATTCGACACAATCTTGAGTTTTGGAAGCAATAAAAACTGTTTTATCCGCTGCCGGTGTTTCAGCATTTTTCTTTGAAATTGTTCGGATAGTGTGTCGTCAGTGTATGAAGAGAGTGACACATATGGTAAATTGATTTTTTACAGGGCAACGGATTTATTCTAAGCTGAGGTAATGATTTTGTACCCTAAGTGTTCCCCCTGTGCCTATCGTAGCGAATTGTTTACTTACTAAATTGTACCATTATCTGAACTACTTATTTCCTTAACTTAAAAACATAGTGTCGCATTTTTTAACACTGACTATCTTTGTCTCCTATTACCAATATATAGAAATATATCTCCAATAATAATAGAAACAGTAATATTAATTTCGTTTTCGACTTAATTTTACATTTGTACATGGATCGTTTATTCCACAGAATCCGAGGCGTGTACTCGGGAATGATATACCATGATAACGTGTAGGTGTGCATTATAATAAAAGGTAATCTTTCCAGTGAACGGAATTTTTTCCCGAATCTGTATATCGATATTTTTATCGAATCTTTATACCGAATTTTTTCAAGAATCTGTATATCGATATTACTATAGATTAGAAGTCTCCAACTTTTGTGGTATATACTGTTCAAAATATAACAACTTTTATTGGCGAGATAAAAATATCAATGTAAGAGGTTATAATCGATAATTCTCAGACTATCAAATTACATACAGAAGAATACTTCATACAGAAGAATACATATAGAGAGAAAGTGACTGTTCTCTCAATATTTAAACGTGGTTTTCTTCAACAAAAACGTGTTGTTCAATTATTCATTGAAAATCTTTTAATAAAAAAGAGGTAAAATTCTAAATACTAAGATCATTAAATAATAATAATAATAATAATAATTATTATTATTATTATTATTATTATTGTTGTTGTTGTTGTTGTTTTGGTAATAATAATAATTATTATCAAAAGTTTTGATACATTGTAATATATCAAAGCAAATTATCGCTGTGAATATACGGGTATTTAAGAAAAAAGGAACAGTTACTATTCGAAATGTGTCCTGGTTATTAGTCGGTCGGGGGCACTGCGTGCGCCGGCAGCCGCCCCAGTGTTGTTCGAAGGAGGAACAGCTCCCGCTCCGCCTTCGTCAAGGTCGTGGCGCGCGCAAAGCAAGTCCCGACTTTACGCCGCCTTTAAAAGCGCTGCTGGCGCTGTGGGCGGGGCGAACCGTACGGGAGGTTGGCGGAAATGCATCGCTAATAGGCGCTCTACCTGGAATCGTGCGTTTTGAAATGAAAATCAGCCGCACAGAGCGCCGTTCCGGCTAGAAAACAGTTAGGTTCTTTAATTTTATTACTTGCGGTACGTTAATGTAATATTGATTTAGCCTCGTTTGTTACGATACTCCACAGTGAGTTATTTTTGAATTGTCCTGATTAATTTTTAGATGAGCAACAATCCGGTATTAGCATGAACTAGATCTATTTCAAACTGGGTCTTGCAAAAGTGTGTTGTTGGAGAATACATTAACCGTGGTTTTGATTATTTGGTTTTTAATTATACGTACTATTATCGTAAACAATCTAATTGCCCAACAGTAAAAAACATAACGGTCTTCAAAGTATCAATTATGAGCTTATTGAAAAGACATTAAGTTAAAATTAAATTTATATAAAAGAAGGGCTAGTTCCTAAACGGGAATATGCTATTGGAATATCAGTACTGAAAATAGTTTCACAATTAAAAAAAAAACAATTCGTCCAATTCATAGCTCGTAAACGTGATACCAAGGTGCATGTTCGCACATAAAAGGAAAATCTATAGATACTTTTCACTCGATGCTTATCCGAGTGAAGTTTCTCTGCGCTGCTTTCACACTTTCGGATCTTTCATGTTAACGGCCATCGCCTTGCGTATCGAAGCTTCAATGCGAGGCGAAAGGATCTCGGCTTACGCATCACTAGCCACGAAGCATGCCCGCCTCTTATCATTCCACCGCGTTACAACGGCCAACACCGACCATACAAGTTCAACTCCTGTCTGCAGGAGAATTCTAGCGAATAGCTTTTCTGATCAGGGGCGTCCAAAGGGTGGGACGGGTGGGAGAACTCATCTCAGGCACCCACTTAAGTGAGGCCCCAAAAATGTATGCGAAATATGTTTCTCTCATTTTTTTTTTTTTTTTGAAAAAAAAAATGAACTGAAATTGAGATAAGAATCACTTCAAAATTTAGAAATAATTAATGATAATGATAAATAAGTGGAACTTTTGTTGGAAATAAGGAGATCTACTGCCCCAGGCCCCTTATTTTCTCTGGGTGCCCATGGCTCTGATCGGTAATTTTTCATGGTTTCCCCTGATAATACCAAGCAAATGCGTGAACTTTCCTGCCTCATCCTTTCGCCTTACACACACACACGCACACACACACACGTTCATTACACCACCACACATGCCACATAAATAAGTGGCAATTATTTCGCGTTTATAAAAAAAACATTATCGCCATTCCGTTTAGGTTCTGGGCAAGTAAGAGTTACTTTCCTGAAAGCATCTCAAGACCGACGTAAGCTGGAAATAGCAAATGTTTGTGCAGGTGAAGTGGAATACAAAAAGACGCCGCGCGGTGCAGCGCAGGGCAACGAGAGACGACAAAAGACAGCAAAGGTGAAAGGATGTTTCACGAGCCGAGTGGAAAAACAGGTATTGAGTGAAGGCAGCGCCGAAAAGACGGGGCCTCAGGCGATCGGGTCAGAGTGGTTGGGCGTCTCCATCGCGGAGTGGCACGATGCGAGAGCACTGCGGGAGAGCGAGCCGAAGCGAAAACTGGGGCTGTGGGAATGGGGAACGCACACCGGCGGAGATGGGATGGGGCAGGACAAAGGGGGTATGGCGGGGATTAGCAGCATGGGTCGTAGTCACCTGGTCAAGGTAGGGTGACGACAAGCAGGGTCGGATGGGAGAACGGGAAGAAGGTAGGGCGAGGACAGAATAAAAATGAGAGGGTGAAGAGGGCGAGGAAGGAATGGGTAGTAAGGAGAGGGCAGGGGCGATGCGGTGAGAAGGGTAGACCGAGGGAGAGCGGGGGGTAAAGCCGGGTATGTGAGAAGGGATGACGATGGAGAAAAAGAACGGAAGTGGGGCGAAAGGGAGGGGTATGAGTAAAAAAGAGAGGATGTGTGGGGAGAAAGGCGGGGGTGTAGAGAAGAAGGCAGGGGTGTTGGGAGAAGGGCTGGGTGAGATGAAAGAGGCGGAGGTATGGGGAAAGGGCGGGGGTAGGGATGTGTGCAGGTAGGAGATACGGTGAGGAGGGGAGGAATGTGAAAAATAGATGAAAGGAGAAGGGTTGTTCTGGAAGTAGCGTGGAGGTGTGACTCAGGCAGGAGACAGGCAGAGTGAACGATGCGATGTGGAGCGTGGCCGGACATCGGCGGGTGGGACAGAAAAGGCTGAGGCGAAGAGCGGGCGCTGATGGCGACACGTGGAAAAGCAGGGAGACGGAGGAGGAGAGGCGCCGAGGCAAGCGGAAGGGGGAGAGCGGCGGCGCCAGTCCTTTCCTGTCGTAAAAAGCAGGCGATCACTTTTGCCGCGCGGTCGCATGCGCTGCCCTCCCGGCGAACAGAGTACTGCTCCGCAGGAAGCTAGCGCCCGCCCCGCCCCTCTCTCCTCACCTCACCCCGCCCGTCCCCGTCCCGTTCCCGCCCCGTCCCGTCCCCGTCCTGCCCACTCACCCGCCCCGCCCGCCTGGCCTCGCTCGCTCGCTCGCCGCGCCGCGCCCCGCCCCCGCCCCGCTCGCCGCCGCGCGCCCCACCCGCCCCGCCCGCCCGCGCGCCCCACCCTCCCCGCCCCACCCCGCCTCGCCCCTCTCTCTCCTCCACCTCACTCGCCCGTCCCCGCCTCCCACCCCACCCCACACCGCCCCACCCGCCCCGCCCCGCTCCTGCCTCGCCCCGCTCCTGCCTCGCCTCGTCCCGCCCCGCCCGCGGGCGGTTCCGTATACTGCTGTTCGCGGCCTCGCCTCCCCACAGCCCGTTCCGCCTCGTCACCTCCGCTTCTCGACCGACATCTTGCTCAGTTGGAATCTATCCCGTGACGTCACGTCTGTCTCGACCCGTCACGCTCCGTCCGGCGCTGCCCCGTCTACGTCCATTACAACTTACTCGAGTTTACTCGTGTCTCATCTCGCTCTAACTCCGAACTCCCTCTTCCCCGGTCCCTCTCATGACGGAAGACGCTAATTGTGAGAGATTGGATGAGATCTTATTCTTCATCGGCTGCTGACGTTTCGGGATTTATTTCTTGGCTTCCATTGTGAGTTTGCTTACCCTATTTTCAGCTTGCTGGTTCAACTGCGATTTCTTTAGTACCGTTGTTGACTAAGCCTGCAGGAAGAATCAACATGTAAGCGTAGAGAGAACACGGGATGGCACTCGGCCTGGTCATAACCGCAACGCCCGCCTCTTTCGAGCATCCGTCATGTCCTGTGTACCGGATATTATAGTGTTCGGCCTTTGTCATCCCTTTTCTGCTTCACGTGGGCAGGCTGAACTCTCTTCGAAAAGCGCATTTCATACTGTAGAACACTTTGTCATTGCGTGATTTACTGAAATATCTTCATCATAGTAACACACTAACAAATCACTTAAACACACAGCGTCGTTTCTATTCTGAGGTACACAGAGAACCTTTTAAAGAGAAATTTTCCTTTTAGAATAACCCACCACTATATCATAAGAGGACAAAATAATATCCAAAAAAAATTTTACGTTTCGGGTCCTGTATTATTGTAACACAACTTTCTAGTTCGATCGCTTACTTTTCTACGGATATTGTTTTTTGTGATCTTAAACATAATCAAATCTTTATACTAGACTCCAGCTCATGCTACAGCAAGTGATATACTCCAGTTTGCTTTCAAATAGGCAGCAAAGTTTCCGTATATCACATAAAGACTTGCCAAAAAGAAGTATATAATGGCAATTTCTGTATTACTGTCATCTCATCCTTCAATTCACATTCTGATCTACGTCCCGTACTCAGTGAGTTTTTAAGGTAAATCATTACACCAGTTTCATCCTCACCCATAAAATGATGTGAAAACAAAGTGAAATTGCTAGATTTAAATAAACAAATGCAATTTTATTCACATTCAACAATTTCACATCCAATTTCATTTATTCACATTTATACAATTTTATTCATTATCAAATGCAATAGTATTTATTAAAAACCCGTCTAAAATATCAAGAATCGATGTATTTCCTTACTGACAACAGTCAGCCCAGTGCGAACATCAAAGTAGTCGGCGTGATCATGAGAGCTAGATCATCCCGGAAGAACACTTAATGGCTGAATCGATGGCCCCGCTGCTGGCCCTAACGCTCTCTAATGGACCCGCCCTCCGCTTCGGCGCCACCGCCGCCCCGCCCCCTCTCGCAGGCACTTGCGCTCTCGCGGCGCGGCGCGGCGAGGCAGGCGTACCCCAGGGCTTTGGAGGCAGTGCCGTCCATGGCAGCGCGCCGCCCCGTCACGCGGTCCACAGACCCTGTTGCGGGGCGTTTGCATATCGATTGGGGCTCGTGATAGATTACCCTGGCCCACATACAATGATCACTGGCACAGATACGCAGGCGCCACAGTCGATTTGAATGTGCCTATGCTCCAGGGTGACTTCGCGTTTTTAATCGCTAGATTCAATCGTCACTCTCGTTTAAATTCGCAGCAAGTTGGGTTTCAACCGAGGGTGAAACTTTGTGTGAAAATATTTAATGGACAGATGCCAGTATTAAATTACTTCATATTTATAACTGTATGTATAGTGTACAAAGTTTTCCGTTTTTTTACAATTAAAAAAGTGTGTGAAAAATTCTAAAATATAAAATGTACACAATAAAGCTGTAATTATTTTAAATGCAAACTGAGTTCTCGTTAATGATTGCAGATTTGATTTATAATCAAATAGCTGTAGTTAAAGTATGAATGTGATGTAATGAGTATAGTATTTTGACATTTTCTTTGTAATAACAGTTTGTACTTAATCACTCTCCGCGTCGCCTTTTAAAGGTGTTTCCTTTCTCTTCGAAATAAGAACACTATCAAACCACGTCTAGATAATGAATATCAGTTACGATTTAATGGGATTTATCTTTTAAAACTTTGAAATAAAGATTTTATTCTCGTAATATTTCACTTGCGGCAAACGTCTCCATAATCACCTTTTGCGGGACGTTCTAAAACATCTCACTTTTAAGCGAATCCGCGAAATTAGCGGTACTGTTTTCTTAGTGCCTGAAACAACACGTTCCACACCACTCGTTTTTATTACGTGTGTCACTCGGTACCTTTCTTATTTACTCTCGCCTTGCCGGACGATAACGCTTCTTCGCTCTCTCGTACTGTTAGTCCTGCAGTAAAATGCGTGAGTCACTTCGAGTAGGAGTCTCATCCCGTATAACTTCTAAACATCACATGTCACTAAACGTTTAGATCAAATCAATTAAATAAAGAAATAGAAACCAAGAATTTAAAAGGAACATATAAAAATTTATTGAAAATAAAACATAATAAACATTAATTTTTTGTTCCAAATACCATCTTTTTGCTCCTGTAGATTATTTATCGAGTTTTCTTACAATTAGAGCTTTTTTAATTTCAATTTAGTGTTATTGAAATGAACTCAGAAGAGAATATCGTTAATTTATTGCTTACAGGAAGAATTCATTTTAGGTTTGATGATTGTTGATCAAATCTTAAAGTTTTTAAATTTAGTTGTGAAGTCGAAGACATTCAAATACACTACCAAAAAACGCAGACTATTAGAAAATTCTAGAATAATGTAATCGCATTTCTTTTTGCTTCTAAATTCGACTCATTTCTAAAGGGTAAAAAATCCCTTCAGGAAAATAAAGGTGACTGCCGATGGTTTGAGCGATCTTCCTCTCTCTAATGCAGCCACTAGCAAATTGCAGTTGCCTAGTGTCTGCGGAGTGTGTGGATTGCACACGACAAGGTGCAATCCAGGAACAAAAACCGCGGTCAGAAGCTAGAAAATGAAATTTATTGAGAAATTTCGACCATGAGTGCCGGTACAAGAATGATTGGTTCATGTTTGCGAACGCAAATTCATGTACTATATGGTGGTTGACGCAGGTTTAATTAGAGTATGATGCGTGCCAATAGCATTTGAGGAGAACGATAACTAAGATATTGAGTTTTTTTTAAAGTCCGTTGTTGTTTTATCACAACTGCTTGTAACTTCTGGTACTATGCACTTTTTAAATCCAACTAGACTAAATTTCACTTCTTCACATTAAATATAATGAAATATTGTATTTTCTATTTTGTTTAATGTTTGCGTTCGAATAAAATGTATTCGTATTAATGGCCTTTTTTAACAGATATCAAAAACTAAAAAGCAAAGCAAGCACATTAAAAATGTGTTAATGTGTTAGTAAATTGATTGAAACCATGCATATATGGTTTTATAACTAAGTTTCATTCATTTTAAATAAACATTTTAACTTGTAATTAGATCTTAATTGGTAATGTCTATTGAAAAAGAAAGGCTGATAATATATTGATATATCTAATGAGGTTTCTCTGATACTAGCTTCGTAACTAGTATAGAGTTGTACAGTATGATATAACTTTATTTATTATCTCTAAATTGATGATAGCTTCTAGGTTTTCTTTCAAATAACACAAAAGACATGCAGATTCCTACAACCCACCGATGTAAATAAACGTTTACATTTTGGGTTACCATGTTGTTACTCGTAATTTTAATACTATATTTGTAACCAGCAACATCAACTACCTTTTAAGAGAATTACGTTGACGTTTGGTCCCCGTTTCGTCCCCGTGCGTCCAAGGGGACGGGGAGCTGTATTTTGCTTCCGTGCGCCGCGTCGCGCCGTTGGTGTCTCGCGACCC
>BOPP01000020.1:10494324-10506865 GCA_017312745.1 Gryllus bimaculatus
CCCCGGCCCCGGCCGCCCAGCCAGACCGCGTCGCGGCGTTCGCGCAGAGCCGCGCTGTTTCGCAGTGTTTGCACATACTTCCATTACCTTCGCACACAGCGTCGCGCCGCAGCCGCCGGGATGCGCGTGACGTAGTCGCGAAATCTCCCGCAGGGGGCCGTGGCCACGCGGACGGGTCTCTGCGCCCTCTGCGACACCCGCGCAGCTGGGCGCTGCTTCCGACGCGGCCAGTGGACTACGCACCGCAGGGCGAACGATTGATTGTAAGGGCGGATAACCCGTCGGTGTCCAAGGGAAGCGACACAAAAATATATCATTTTTTGAGCTAAGGTACTACTTTTTGAAAATAGTATATTTATATGAGTAAAATTTTCATGGAAATGGCACGCAAGAAGTCAAACACTTTGTCTGAGATGATAGAGTAAATCACTTTATCCTGTTGTAAATAAGGAACGCAGGATAAAATACTTCTTTAAATTCTTGACTATCGGGAGGATGCCGCGTCGTTGGCTGGGAGGCCGACGTTTCGCCTAACATATCGCAGGCTTTCTCAAGGCAGTGATGACTACTCACTGGCTCAGTGACGACAGGTCTCTGCCCCGAGGAAGCCTGCAACGTCTCCCGGACAGCCAAGAATTTACGGAATCGAGCTGGATAAGCTTACGTGTGCAGGTATCAAGTTCTTTAAATTCTTGGCTATCCAGGAGTCGCCGCGTCGTTGGCTGAGAGGCCGACGTTTCGCCTGACATATCGCAGGCTTCCTCAGGGCAGTGACGACGCAGGCTTCCTCATGGCAGTCACTGCCCTGAGGAAGCCTGCGACATGTCAGGCAAACCGTCGGCCTCCCAGCCAACGACGCGGCGTCTCTCGAATAGCCAAGAATGTATGGATTTGAGCCGCGGAAGCTTACGTGTGCAATATACTTTTTTTGCAAAACAATAATTTTTGACATGTGACATATTTCTTGTGAACCGCTGAAACAAACACTCTCTTTATGTGAGAGAACCAAAGAAAATAATTAATGAACCAAATTGTTACGAAAATATTTGGGTATTGAGAAATCCTATAAATAGATATGTCTTCCTGGATGGCCGAGGTGTTTATAGCACTTATTGATTCAACACCTCAAAACGTCGTACATTCGCATCCTGCTGTGGACATAAATGAGCGTCCGTTATGCTACGAATGTGTGTGTTTGTCGTGAAACGACTCGCTTTCTGCTAACTCCAAAGCTGAAGAGCACGCCAGTACGTTATTGTCTAGTTACTAGTTCTTAACTCATCCTATTGAGGTCAAGAGTAACTAATGTTGGATGGGAAAATCCATAAAAACAACATTAATAAGTAGTTGTAGGTCACAAAATCGATAATACTTGTCAATGGGAGTCGATTGTACTTGCCTTCACCCTAATAACCACTTCTGGTAAACAGAGGGCAAGCCTTCAGGTAACTTTATAAAACGTTGCCAGGTCCTGCAACTCTCAGTATAATTCTGTAAATGTTGGAATAGTGTTTTTCTGATTTCAAACATCCACTCGTCAAGGCTAAGTACAACATTGTTCGTAACATGCGACTGCCAATAGCACTGTCTGTGCTGCTGCAACAGTCGAAGTCGCCGCTCGCACACGCGTTGTATATGTTCAGAGTGAAACCAGTTTAATTTGTTTTATTACTAGTTTTGAAGATACATATTCTTCATATTTCAGTGCTTTGTTTGGATAGAAATGCATGAGACGTACTTAAATTGAGAGAATTTTAAAATACTTCAATTATTGGTGGCAAAAATCGTACTTAATCGAGGACACACATTAAACAAGTTATATGAAATATAAAAGTTAATTTTTTAAACAATGTTGGGAATTGAGATTCATCCTTGGTGTTAATGTGTAACAAATATGGTAGTCTCGGCTGTTAACAAATTATGAATCGCAGGTTTTGCTGAAAATATAGGGTCACATTTCTTCTCTATTTATTCAAAAATAAAAATTATGTATTTGCGTTACTTAATGAGTAAATGTCACTCTTATTATCAAATGTACGATGTATTCTATTGTGATTATCAATCCTATAAATGCATTTCAATTTCCACTTTGACTACTCGACTATGCCTTTACTAGGTAAATTAAGTCATGCGTCATAAATACGATTTTATCACTATATGAGCATACATTATTTTAAAATAACATGACCCAATAGACAATGGCTGATAAAAAATTATTGTCCTACATCAACTGGTGCAATGATAAAATAAAAATTAAAAAAAATGTATCATCAGTGTAGGCTTTTGATTTATAGAACCTAACCTTTAAAACTTATTTACTAACTTTAACTAAATTATACCATTATGAGCCACAAAATATCCCCCTTATTTTTAATGTTCTCACAAACAAGGCGAAAGTAAAATCGTCTTATCTTGCGTATTTCGCACGTAGGAACATTTTTAAAACTCTGCAGAAAATGTATTCTATTCCATGTTTCCAATAAACACATTTTACTTCTTGAAATTGGCAGGAGGCTTTCTCTCTTTTTTCTTTCGGTTCTCAGCTTTTTAAGTCGTCGCTTGCGTATGCATAAGTACGACGTAAACACACTTGAGTATTCGAGCATCCATGTTTTCCTCTGACCACGTCTCGCTGCTGGTACGCGTGTATGTAGATGACTATTTACGAGAGGACGCGGACTCTCAATATAACCAATCGGACTACTTGGGTTCGGCGCCTACTATAAAGTGGTTATGCAGTAGTTCAATGAACGTTCAGCACAAACAAACAAACGTGAAATATGAATCGACCCCTCACTATTAGCGTAACAACAGAACTCTCTTAATAATTGTGATGTAGCATTATCTAGATGCAGTTGTAACGTCAGAAAATGTCTCTTCTATTCATTGAACTATTTGGTGGTGATGTCATACTTTGAGGTAAATTTAAATTGAAACTCAAACAATTGATTTGAAGAATATAGGTTCAATTTTTTTCTTTTACTTTTTTAACACGCATTCCGCGATGTCTACTTTTTTTCGGAGCCATTGATGACATAGTAAAGCAGGTACTCACCATGAACTTCTTCAGGGTTGTGGTGTTACTGCCACAGGGGAGTCCACAAAATGCTGCGCCCGCCGTGGCCCCTACGTGACGAGCGTATCCATCGCCAGCCGGCTCCCAGCTGCAGGCGGCGACGCTCGCATGCGTATCTGCAGTCCAATCAGCGCACACCTCCCGCACACGCGCACTCGCGACACACGGAGAGGCCCTCCCGGCCGCCGCGGAGAGGAGCGCAATTTCGCGACGCGATTGCCTTGTCGTACACCACGCGGCACGTGTTAACCACCACGCGCTCTCCGGCGATAGTTTCACCAACGTCTCTTCCCCCCCTCTCTGAGCCGACCAGTATTTAAATGAACCGCACACAGGAAACTTGAGTTTTCTCTTCAAAAACGGGTACACGCATCACTTCGAGAGGCGGAGTCACCCGGTTCACCGTTAAATTCCCCGCTGACCTATCGTCGCGGGTTGTCGACGAAAGGAAAATCGACGCGTCGCGAAATAAGACGAGCGGAGAAAGGAGAAAATAATTGGTAATCGTTTTCGGCGAGGGAGTGACCTTTCAACAGCCGCCAGACAAAACACAACGCTCTCCTCGCCCCCTCGTGCGCGGGGAGGAAAAAAGAAAAGACTACTACGAAACAGCCGACAGGAGAAACAAGACGGCAGCGACCGCGTACTGGCAAGGAAGTAGTGAAGCGAGACGTTTTCACTTACAGCGGCGACGGAGATTATATACGATAATAAACTTTGATTTAATCAGCTTTACGCGGTGTCCCGTTGTCTTCTCCCCAAAGGCGCGGAGGACGGTAACCGGGAGATCGTGAAGAGGAGTGAGGGGGGCGGAGGAGTTTCCTTAAATCCCGGACTTTATAGCGCGAGTTTTCACTTCCGCTGCACGCTTAATGGAATAGCGCTGTCGCGCGGTAGAGCGGCGACGCACTGCGGCGACACACGACCACGCACGGCACGCACACACTTCTTCTTCTTCTGCTGCTGCTTCCCTTCCTGCCGGCAGGGCCCGGCGCGCATCGCGATAAGCTCCCTTCGCACCCGCCCGGAAGCTCGCGTCCATTAAGGCGAACGTTACTCGGCGAGCGCGGGGGGACCGGTTCCCGGACGGGGTGTGGACGCGGGGGCGGTTGGCGACGGGCGGGACGCACTTCCGGGTGGCGGCGCCAACGGCTTCCGGTGCGGGTCGGTTCGATACGGGTGCTCCGTTTCTACGGGTTCGCCGATTGACTATGATGCACTAATCTTTGGAGCGGGTTTTCTAGCTGGTAAGATTTTTCTGATGGGAGGTTCTTGAAATTTTAATGACGAAAATTTGTTTACGAGAACTTTTCTTGAGTTAGAAGCACAATTATTCACTCATTTGTTGATACTAAACTCTTGTTTCCGCGAGCTTCTGAGAAATGTTGTGATTGTTACGAAATATTTTTTTTCTTTAAATTTCTGATTATTGAGAAACTGTTGGGAATTCGTAAATACCTAACATACGAATAATTTTAGGATTTTCTTTCACTGTCGTTTTGCACAAGAACCGTATTCGGGAGTCACTGGCTCGCGCAGAAATCTTTGCCACTTGCGTCGCACTGACACTCACCGCGAGCACGTGCGTGGTGCGTCGCACACACGTGGACGCGTCCGGTCCGCGCCGACCCGTTCGCTGACTCTATCTCGCGCGCGCGCGCGCGCTCGTGAGCCAGACCAGTTGCGCGGGGCGAACACGTGTTGCTGCCGCTGCTGCTGTTGCTACCGCTGGCGCGGCCGCTGTTGCCCGTCGGCGCTGTAGCGGGCCAACGTCTGCGGCGGCGGCGGCGGCTACCGCTCCGCCACGATCCGATCACAATCAAGAAATTAAACTTGACCTTCCAGCTCGGCTTTCCACATGCACGAACCCAATCCCCGCGGGTGAAGCCGGTGAACTGGGCGCAATGTCACGGCCCGTCTACTGCAAGTGGGGAGGGGGGCGGCGGTGGACGGACACACACCGGCCGTGCACGCCGGCGAGTTTAGCATGCACACTCACAAACACTCGGACACTCGCGAAGACCTGTTCGGCACTGTGGTGGCTTTCACGTGGAACCACACGACCACACGCCTGCCCGGCACTGAGAAACAATTCACGGTTGAGGACAGTTGGGGGGTACCGGGTTCGCTGCCTCAGGTGTACACTTACGAGGAATGCTCTGGTGGTGGTGGACGGCTGGCGAGGTTCCGTTGCACAATAATCCAGAACGCACGAGGTGAATTGTACGCCCACTAGGTTTAATCCACAAATAGAAAACACACGTCGGAGGTCGGTGGCACTTAACCAACGGAGACGCACACGTAGGCCCAGTTAAAGGCTTAGAGTTCGCTGCCTTGGGGGATGCCCGTCGCTCGCTGGCGCTGCCGCGACGTGGTGCGGTGCGGCGCGGACCACACACCCGGCGCAGACACTATCGACCACACAGGCGGCCGGGGATCGGACCACACACGTCTGTGGGCGGGCCCGGTCGGGCGGGGCGGGGCGGGGCGGCGGCGGCGGCGGTTGCCGCGCGCGCGCGCGGAGGGCGATGGGCGGCGGCGGCGGGGCGAGAGCGAGGTTCGCGTCGTCCGTGGAGCTTCGGCTGCGCTCGTGTGGCGTGCGCGCTGCCCGGGTCGGCCGCCTCGCGCCGGCGCTGCTTCTCGACTGCGGGGCTCCGCGCCGGCGGGAGATCCGGCGGCCGCGCCGCCGCCGCGCCGCGCGCCTCGCGCTACCTGCGTGACGTCCAGGCCCGGCGCGCCGGCGCTACGTCACGCGTAGTACTCCCGCCCAGGCGGGAAGCGCGGCGCGGCGGCGGAGGCGGGACCGCGGCTGGCCTGCCCGTTCATTCTTGTGACCGAGTTTGCACGCGGTGGCGGAGGCGGTGACGCGGGCGATGGCGACGGAGGGGCGGCGCGCAGCAGGAGATTTCGGCGGGAGTGCTGTGGGAGTCGTGTTAACGAGTGGGTTCTTCAGGGGGCATATTCGCCGGTCCGCGCTTTGGCAGCGGTCGTGATGGCGCACTGAAGCACGTGAAGGCTATCAGTAGACCTACATGCAAATGAACCTTTAAGAAGGCTACCTGGATATTCAAATTTTTTGATGCGTTACATGAAGCACATTAGACAGCTTTTTCGTTACATGAAGCTACATTAGGCAGCTTTTTCGTTGATGAACAACCACCAAGCCGTATACTTCTATATTACTATTGGCTGTGGTATAAAGCGACCAGAATATAAAAATGAACGGATGACATGGACGTGTTTTTACTACATCGGATTTTGAACCGAACTGTCGGTTGGCGTATATACTCTGGGCTATTATCTCTGACCCGAGAGCGGTTTTGTTTTTGAAGAGTTTCTATACACAAGGTGTAGATGCAATATTTAATTGTTGTTTTAAACACGGATCGTTTTTTTACTCACTGTTTGACGAGAAATATTAGAAATATTTTTTTGGTAAGCCTGAACTGTTAGTCGACATATTTGCTTTTCGAATGATACTAAAAGTATCACTAAGAGTATCCATTAAATATTTGTTAGAGATCTGAGAAGAACACTTCTTATAATTTACTTTGTTCATTATAATAGTAGACAGATTAGTTGGAATTCTTCCAGAATTGATATGAGCACCACAATTAGAAATGTTTAAGTACAAACAAATTGAGGTAACTTAATTCTCTCAAGTACAAAAATATTTCTTCTGTTCGAAATTAATGTTCTGTGAGGATTGCTCAAAGATCTGGATTAATTAGGTTAGTGGGCTAAGATAAAAATGAATAAATTAAATGCGAAAATTAAGAAGGCATACTACTTCAAGTGTTTAAATGCGAAACGTTTTCTCCGTGCATTTGAACATTCGTTTTTTTGCCCCAATACAGTATGGACAACATGAACATATATCACCCTCCACAACAACGGAGATATGTAGGAGGTTCGAGAACAGTGGAAGAGCTCTCGCGTCAGCACAAAGGTAGTGGGTGGCGACGCTAAGCCCCCTCGCCTCCATTGCCGCCAGCGCGCCGCGCCGCCCCGGCAGGTCGATAAGGCCGGCGCCCTGCCGATCGCCGCCGCGGCGCACAGCTTCCTCGCCCGCGGAGATTAAGTGGCGCTCCACTCCGCCGCCCCGCTTTCCGCCCTCGCTCCGCCCCGCTCCGGCCCGCTCCGCCCCGCTCGCCCGCTCCGCCCCGCTCTCGCCCGCTCGCCCGCTTCGCCCGCTCGCCCCGCTCCGCCCCGCTCCGCCCCGCTCCGCCCCGCTCCGCCCCGCTCCGCCCCGCTCCGCCCAGCTCCGGGCAAGGGCCTCCTGCTCACAGGTAATTTTGTATCATCTAATGAAGTGATAGGATGATGATGAAGAAGGGTGAAGGGATGATCACAATAGATCCATGCCTGAGGAGGGATTTAAACCCGCGATCCTTCGATCCGAGATCGCCACGACACTCCTGCCTTAGCGATCTTGACAATCCGGATCGACTTGTAATAATTTATTTCCCCATAAAGCTTTTCCTCAGCATTTGTTGCTGCAATAAAACGAAAAGTTTCTACAATATCTTCTTTTTTTTTCAAAGAGAATGTAGGTAAAGTAGAAACTGATATAATTTTACTTGAATTTTGAAGAGTAAACACAAAATCAACAAATATGAACATAACGACACAACAATTCTGCAGTGTCTGCGTCCTGGCTTAGACAAAGCAGTGTTAGTGAAGAGCATTGGCCTGCTGTTTAAGGAAAGGGAGAGAGGGGGAAAGGGAAAAGAGGAACATTCAAATATTTTATCAATGACTACAGTAATCCAACGTTTTCAGAGTTCAATTCCTTAAGAGATGGGAGAAGGCATGAATTATATCTACAGTGTGCAATGAAAGTAATTTTCTTTTCACCTCCCACCCTCACTCCCCCTACCGATTGATCTCACTCAATTCTGCAACCCGTCAACCCCGCCTCGCCTCCACCTCCACTGCCCCGCTCCTCCGTCCCTGCTCACTTACCCTCATCTATTGGCTTCTTCTATGCACACAACGAAAGTGATGAGGCTAGTTTCGTGTGCAATTGGATTTGTGAAGGAAAGTCTAAGTTTATAGAAATCAAGAACAAGAACCCGTTTTCGTAATATAATTTTTTTTATTAATACTTATTATATATTATAAAAATTTAATTATATACTTGACAGACATGCAAAACTATTTAAAATGTTCGTGCAATTTTTCAACGAAGAAAGGTCATAGTTAGGTGGTCTAAATAGATGTTCTAGGTCTAAATGAAATTGATTCATTTGAAAAACTCAAAGAAACGTGTCATTGCAAAACATTCGTGTCATAGTCAAAATATGATGTTGCTCTCCATATCCTTTCAACACAAATATCTAGTCTGCTTTTTAGAAATCTAATACAAGTTTTCATATTCTGCAAGCAGATTTCACATTAGAAACAGAAGAACATCAAAATATACAGTAGATCGGAGATCTACTTGGAAAAGTTCCGGTTAATTATCTTCATAAGTGATTTGTATTCGTAACTAGTTCAACACCGCACACACATTTTAATTTTTCCTAACATTAATGCCTAATTCAGAAGTATTGCAATGTTTTCATCAATCGTTCCGAAACCTCCTTTAAATTCTTCAGTGTTGTGATGCAGAGCTCCCCGTGTTTTTCGTGCGTGGAATGTGTGTAAATAAATTACTACCACCTAAGACGAAAGTCTTGTCCTGGTGCGCCAAAGTTTGTTGCGCAGAGGAAAAGCAAAAGCATTCCGAGGCGCGAACTCTGAGCTCCAACTGCGAACGTGGAGCTGTTTCTGCATATCTTGAGAACTGCGTTATCCATGTGGAAACTTCGAGGCTGTCTCTGGCATTCGAATTATTTAGGTTGAAACTTGTCTGTGGTTTTCTCCTCGAAGTTGACTCGCATCATTCATGGGTAGTAGTTGTAGTACATGCGAACTCATTACGTCCAAAGTCAGATGCATCTTCTAGCTCGTTAAGCAGAACACTAGTGTGGGAAGTGTTGCTTGGTAAGTTAGAGAGTATTTCAGCGTTAAAAAATGAGAAACAGCGTTCTGCTGAATGAAAAATAAAAAAATAGTCTTTCCAAATTAGTTGTATTTTAATATTAGAATTGTCTTGGCATTCATAGAGAATTTTCATTTGAACTTTTTACATTATCTTGTGATTTAAGACAACAATTAGAATATCTTAAAAAGGGTTATTATTGGCTCTATAAGCTGATTTTCAACATAATATTTATTTTAAATAATACTCTCATGAGAATATACTTAATGGTCGTAGAGTCATCTTTTAAACTTCTTTATCGCATTTTCCTGCTATGAGATGCACTTACATCGTTCAGCTCCAAAGTAGTGCACCCTGTCTACGAAACACGCGTTACGATGTTCAGCTATTCCTCCGTACGGTTCCTTTCGTGAAACAGAGGATACTTTCAACTTTTTTATCTCCATCTTAGAACACAGACTTCGATTTCTCCATCGACCACAGCTTAATCCGACCCACTTACTTTCAACTTCTCGATGTTGAAGACCGCAAATTATAAGACGACCTTTCAACCGATTAATTCCCCACCGGAGCAATCGGCGGGCAAGCCCGGTGCTCCAACGCCTCATTTCGCTCTTAAAGGATACGCGACTCTTACGGAAGTCGGTTGTTAGAATGAACCTTGCGTACCGGGATCTTCTCCATACGGTGTGCGGTATCGCACTCGTTAACGAGCTGTCGGTGGACCGTGGAACGCCACGCGAAGTCCTCGAAAAGTCTGTCGTTCTTCACTGCCAACCTTCGGCGTCGACGTCAATGCTGCCACCTCCACGCCACCGTCTCCACCAACTGTACTCAATACACTGCCACCCTCTCCACCAACGTTTTCGTCATCGCCAACATTGTAGCGACCAGTATAACCACCACTACTATCATTGCCGCCATGACCACCACTAACACCGCTGCCACTATTACCACCACTACACTATTTCCACCACTGCCACTATTACCACCACTGCCACTATTACCACCGCTACCACTATTACTATCTCCACTACCACTATTACTATCTCCACTACCACTACTACTATCTCCACTACCACTACTACTATCTCCACTACCACTATTACTATCCCCACTACCACTATTACTATCCCCACTACCACTATTACTATCCCCACTACCGCTATTACTATCCCCACTACCGCTATTACTACCCCCACTACCACTATTACTTCCACCACTACCACTGTTAGTACCACCACTACCACTGTTAGTACCACCACTACCACTATTACAAAAACTTCCACTACCTCGACTACCACCTCAAACATTTCCATTCCTACATCCGCTATCAGCACTACCACTGCCCCACCATCACCGCTGCCGCCGCGAACGCGTGATTAGAAAGTGGCGCACTTGATCGCAAGGATGTGACTGGAACGGGAGCAGAACAATTTCACGGTGCGTTTGCTTCAAGAGTTGACCGGCCTTTCAAGCGCGCCCGTTCAGCTGTTCTGGATGATTGAAGATGTGCAGTTTGGCGTTTTTTGTAACAGAACGATTGGGCACATCCGCGAGATGATATACGACTGCAATGGAAATAGTCACTTGATCGCACGTAGGCTTACGAGGAAGTGCTTATATACAAAACAGGATTGTAAGTTCGTGAGGCTATAAAGATATTCTTGCGCTATACATGTAAGAAGTCACTTGTCATGTTTGAGTGATATTAAATTGTTTGTTGATATTTAAATTGTTAAAATGTCATGTTTGATATTAAATTTCTCAACATCTTACCCTCTAATTATTGATGCAAATATATTCGTTGTTGCAAGTGGTTGCTTGTGGGGAGACTGTGCCTCTTCTCTTTCACATCATTGAAAATAAATCGTACTAAATGTGCCGTGCAGAAAGAAATTTGAATGCATTGTGGGTTAATGCAATGTAAGTTTTCATATAATACAGTATTTTTTTTGTAAATGTGAAAAGTTTAAAAATGTAGAGCATTATTTAAAACACATTAAACGTTTAGAGAATTAAAGAAGATCGCCAAAATATGACTTGTAAGTAAATGCTAAATGTTCATGAAATTGAATAAAGATGACTATGAATTAATTATTATATTATGATGACCTGAAATATACGTATTTTGGACTAACCATTTTTCATACAGACTCCATTTATAAAAAAATATTGCAAACACTATTTAATTAGGCTTCTTGTGCACATTATTTCAATAATATTTTAAATGTCTGATTATAATATTGCATTATTTGTATTTCATTGTTTCACATCAACTCTAATATTCACATTTCCCGACAGATGCTGTACAAATACGCAAAGTTCCTAGATTAGAATTTCACTACAAAATACTGTCTAATTCAGACAAAATATAAAAAGGGCTCTGGTAACGAAAAATTGGATAAATCAAGTTGCTAAATTTCGACAAAAATGTCTCTAACACGTGGTGTACGCATGTTGTGTGGGTGCTTGAGAGCAAATAATCAAATGATGGCAAAACGTGTCTGTCTATCTGTCTGTCTGTCTGTCTGTGTGTCCGTCCGTCCGGCCGTCTGACTTGAAACAACTCTAGCGGCTAAAAGATCCTGCCGTTTATCCGAAAATTGATATTCCCCAATCGATCGAGTTGACGTCACGGTCACTTTGAACTTGAAATCGATTTTGGGGGATACTTTACATGAACCCCTGTGACATTTTAGAAAATGGCTCCATGTTTTTTTATTAAATTTTGTTGTTGAATAGTGTGAAGATCGTTTAAGAGAATGGTGCAAATTTCATGTTTGTTGACCTTTTCATTTTTTGAAAATTGAAATTTACAAATTTTTTCAGTCTTCCTAAAACGAAAATATTGAAGACAGCGATTTCTGTCTTTACTAAATCTGATCCTTAAAGATTGTTTTTGAAAAAAGGTCATAAACAATTTTTCGAACTATTGATTATATTTTACATGAAAATACGTTCTGTTTTAGTTCCTCTAGTTGAAATTGCTTTCAACAATACTTTTGGTTCTTTTCATCGATTTATAGTTATTTTATAGAATTCAATAACGCTTCTACTCGTTTATAAAGTTGTTTTCCTGTATAAGAACATGATTTGGAAGTGAGTGACATTAGGAGTGAGTTTACAACTTTGTAGGAATGCACTAATATTTATAATATTTGAAAATGAAATATTAATAGTAAGTTTCATAAAATACTAATATGCAAAAAATAACAAATTCCATATATTGATGTTTCTCTACAATACAAATTCAACTTGTTTGTTTTGACAAGTGTGTCGACCTGTACAAATCAGCTTCGTTCCGCATAAGCACAATTAATAAAGTGATATGTTACGAGGAGGGAACGGTAGCTGTGAGCGGGATGGCATGGTAACCTCTTATCGTTCGCCTGACGAGGGAGAGCGACGAGGGAGCGGACACGGCGCTCCCACGGCTCGCCGCCGCCTGCGCCGCCGCCGCCGCCGCCGCCGCCGCC
>BOPP01000020.1:10510860-10539957 GCA_017312745.1 Gryllus bimaculatus
AAGAAGAAGAAGAAGAAGAAGAAGAAGAAGAAGAAGAAGAAGAAGAAGGAGGAGAAGGAGGAGGAGGAGGAGGTGAGGAGGTGAGGAGGTGAGAAGGAGAAGGAAATAGGAAGGAAATAGGATGAAAATGGGATGAAAATGAGGAGTCGGAGAGGAGGCAGTGGAGACGCCGGGCGCGCCTTCATCGCAGAGGCCTAAGGCAGCGGACTCGGCCGATGACCGAGTTTGCGCCGCGTGCCCGCGCCTCCTGACGCTCTAACGACACGCGGCGCGCGCCCGTTGTTCTCGCGCGGGGCCCTTGCATGCGCGCGCACGCGCCCTTGCGCTCACGACGCACCTCCGCTCCGCCTCCAGCGGCGGGGAATACGGCCAGACGAACGGCCCGCCGCTCGCCACGCTGTTAAGGGCGCCTGCAACCGGCTGTCGCCATGTTGCGAGCACGGGTCTTGGATTTCTGAATTTGAAATATTTTCACCCGAATACTGGTATTGAATATGTGCTACAAAGGTGAGATTGATTGTGTAATAGGTGAATATCCATTTCAACAACTCTCATTGAGTATTTAAGAAAAATATTTTAAGAACTGCAGAGTTTTTTAGATTCATCTAATTGAAACTCGTTTTAAAAAGAAATCGTCATTAGAAAGACTATTTTATTATCTTTCCAGCTAGATCATATTTTGAAAAATAACTCACAGGGGAGGTAAAAATATATTTGCCTGGTGCTGGACTTTTTCCGAAAACTTCGCAATTCTTTGCGTCCATCAAAAAGGGAAAAGGGCAGGAAACTTCAGCAGACCTTTCTTATTCTTCAAATCTCATGTATTATTATGTTATCCCATTTCAGGTTAACTAAAGAGTTTCGCCAGTAACGAAACGATTGCGTCTTCAGTATCAACACTGAAATATGTTCAGAAATTCGACTATTTATGTTAATAATTTTAGGCATACAATCGCCTGATTCGGAGAAATAAATTGGAATATATAAAATGACGAAGTGCATTTCAAAAAAACGTCATTCACAGGATTTCGCCATCTTGATTAAGCGAAAATAAATATATTAGAGAATTCAAGCTTTCAAGTGATCATTATTATTTCGATAAATTTTATTATTTATGATGTATTAAAATGACGTTATGTAGGGCATAAGTAGTTTTTAGATCAAGTGTTGATTGTTTTGAGGGAACGGATTAAAATAGTTGGCTACATCAATCAAATATTTACTTTTTATATATTAGTATGTGGGGAGAACGATGTGAATATGAGAAATAGCAGTAGGTCAACAAAAAATCGATAACCTGAATGTGAAAGAAGTCCTAAATTTAGAGGTACTTTTCCTAACACGAAAACAGTGATTTCGTTTAAAATGATTTTATTCCTCTCCATTTGACTGACTGTAAAATATACTAGCGCCTAAGCTGTACATTGGAGTTTTTTGAAAATGGAAATTTCCTAATAGATCTGGCCAATCTCTAGGCTCTGCGAAATCCTGGAGGGCGCAAGTGTTTTCGTCGTTGTTAAGTTTGGGAATACTGGTAGATTCATGTTGCTGGTCCCAAAATCTTGATGAATTTAGTTTATAGTGCGAAATGTTTACTTAGGTTCCACAAATACTAGAATATTTGGCAATCTGCACGAATATCAAGTGAAAATTTTTAGATGTTGTAGCACAAACCAATACCGAATTTTTATATTTTTGAAACGATGTTGTAATTTTGTCATGATTTCAAGAGGTTGAAGTTGTCGTGACTTCAGTATTTTAAACTAGATTATAAATACTAGTATGTATTAAAACTACAACTAGAGAAAATAGCCTGTTTGTCTTGTACAAATTTCACAGAGAGAGTTCACAAGACAGTCGGTACATTTGTGTGTGGTTGCAAAATAAACGGCTCAGCTCAGGACAAAAACAGTAGACTTACAAAATGACAATTTTTTAGATGTCACTGTTCTCGTGCACGGGCGATAAATTTTCATTCGCTCGCTCGAATTTACTTCTCCGGTTGTCTCCCCCGTTATTTTCTTTCCCTGTTCCTTCGAGGGCAGGCTTCAATAGCACACGCCAACGCGTCCCCAACCCGCCCACGCACGCACGCACTCAGCGTGCGACGGTTCGCTCAAATTATAAGCCGGGCGCCCTTTTTGTCGTTGTTTACGCGCGCCGAATAATGGTGGGAGCCCGAACGCTTCCTGGCCTAATCTCATCCGCGCGGGAGTGGGTCGTAAAAACGGGCCGCATTAGGGCGTGCTGCCTTCCCACGCGACGTGTGTCTGCGCGCGCAGCCCGCCGTGCTGACGGGACCAGGGGAAAGGGCACACCTTTTTTTTTTTCTCCTCGAGTTAAACATCTCGCGCACTAATGATGACTTTCGTCACGTCGTTGGTTCTAAGTACGTTTTCGACGGCGTCTGTCTCCGCCCTGTTGCCTGGTAGCCGTCGCGCGCTGCCCTGCGTGGGCGTGAGGACTTCCGCTGTGAAGGTGTCGCGGCCGTCCTCTCCGCGCCGCCCTCCCCCGCGTTGATACGCACGGCGACGCCTAGTGATGAGGGGTGGCAGGAAGGTGTTCGTTGAGGAGGTGCTGTACGCCTGTGTTGTTATGTGGGGATAAAAATCATCACGGTGGTTTTATAAACTACCTGTCGACAAGGGGACTGGGAGGAAAAAAATAAATAGTCTACCAAAAAGAATAATCTACGAAGTCTCTAAAAAGTTTTGAATTGTAGAAGAATTGTTTTATCACGTTTATTTCTTAAAATGAAATTTCGTTGTTGGCCTTAGATAATTCCTTATTGATGTTTTGATTGATTTTTCTTTATAAAATACACAGAATTATTCAATTTATCTCACACTACTATGATTTTTTTAAAAAATATTAGTATGACAGTACTATGTTATATGATAATTTTACGAAATATTTTCCTTAACTGAAGAAAGTCAAATGCCTGTTTTTTACCGATTGTGTTAGTCGTTTCGCCAACCTGGATGACCGAGCTGGTTAAGAACGTGTACCGACTCGTCGATTTCGTCCGAAAGGTTGCGGGTTCGAGTTCCGGTTTGGAGATTGTCTCTCGTGTATGTGTTGTCACGGAAGACCTTGCGTTTTGCTGACCCGAGATTGGAGGAGTCCTCATGTGTGTTGGTGCCTAGTATGCCATGCATCGGAACGTAAAGGGTAACCGTCTGTCGGCTGGAGATAAGCCTCAGAAAGAAGAAAAGATGTTAGATCTTTCTATGTTTTTTCGGTTAAGAGACACGCGTTTCCTCGAAGTATACACACATCGAAACACTTTTGTATTCAAATATCAATTTTTGTACTTCAGTAGTATTTGTAACTATTTTAATTTTAAATTATGCGATATTTGACTTATTATAAAAGATAATCATGATCATGAATATTTTAAAAAAAATCTTCTATTCAAAAGTACTCAGAAACACAAGTGACTCAATGAGTGCCATCTCTTGCGCAGCATGCTTTAAGAAGCTTCTTTTGAAGGTATTCTTTGTCAGTTTCCTTGATTCGAAATTTTTTATCGAAAACGATAAACGAAGCACTACGATAAGTATAGTGCTCTTGACATCTTTATTTGCGAGTAGAGGACATCAAAATCTCTGGATGAGGACTATTCCCATCTTCAACTACCGGTAATTTCCTTCTTTCTTCGATGTCTACGAAGCTCAGCTTCAAGATCGAAATGAAGTTATTGCCTGTTTTTATTGTGTTGCCTATCTTATTTACCTTATGGCTTTATTTACAGTTCATGATTACCACATATCAAGGTCGTAATATAGTTTGAACAGAAAGAAAATAATAAGAAAAATGAAAGCGACCATAAATGCGCTCTAGTACCGCTAAAATTTATATGTTAACATTTGGCGCACTTCAAGTATTACCATAGTTACAATTTTTTAAAGTTCAAATTTGAAAACTCACAGTACCACTGTCATGTTATGTTTTGGAACCAAAGAAGCGCTGAGGGTACTACCTTCATTGAGTAGACTGTCTTCCCTGAGATGACCCCGATGTTCTCCTATTTCATGTATTTCTTTGTATTTCGAACGTGGAGAGGCGGACTACCCATGCCCCGTGGAAATTGGACTGTGTCTCTTTGTTCTAAGTACACTTTAAAGTGCACTAAGTACACTTCTAAGTACACTAAATGTACCTTCCTTCGGAGAAATGAAGACAGACTCTTGGCGATCAGGCTTAGTTTTTTCGATCGTTATTATTTTTTGCTTTATTTTCAGTTAAATCTTATTTGTAAGTTAATAAACAGCACTGCAAGAAAATAAAATTTTGTTGTGCACTCACTAAATGTAAGAGGTGACCTAACCAGCTTTAAGACATCGATGGTTTATTGTCGATGTATTGTTAACATCGACGTATTAATTTCGAACATCGATATTTTGCTATCGATGTCGCTTCACACCCTGGAAGAGGCTCTTCTCTAGTAGGACCACAGTTCTTGCGACTAGCAGAGTGTGGCATTCAAGCACTCGAAGGCACACTGCTGTGTGGGTGACGCAGAGGAGGAAGCTGGGTGATTCGCCGGGGTCAGGACACGCCGGGCACCGGGTGATACGAACCGGTCGCCGAACGCCTCTAATGATACGGTGGTGCATCTGCCGGGCGCGAAGCGGCTCGTGAGAGGCGGAATCGAATCCAAGGTGCCAATCGCCGGTGTCTTAACCGCTCATTGGCAGAGAGCAGGTGATGAGCCGATTGCGCCTGTTTGCGTTTCCACTGTTGGTGAGCGAGTGTGAAAAAAAATAAAAGAAAAAGTGTGCGTCTAAGAAACGTCTGGGTTGGGTAACGGTTTGCTCTTCCAGGCGTGGCTGTATCGAATTGGCATTTTTTAGTGACTGTTGAAAGTGACCTTTAAGGTAACTGTGAGTTGCCCGGGTGGTTATTGGTAACTGTGCATTCGACAAACACCTTTGTTTTTATCTGTGTATTGCAGTTAATTTTTCAGTCGCGAAGATAAATTGGTATTAAATTGACAAATAACTGTTAATTGTTTAAAAATACTGAGATTCAATTATTTGATCTCTATCATGCACATTATCACTTATTTAATTGTTTCTTTAATAAAATAAACTAAATCTTAATTTACAACAGAAATATTTTATTGCTAACACAATTTACGTGTGTGGAAATAAGTCAATTAATTTACGATTTCTTCACATCTTAACAAAAATAAAATAACTTTAAACATTAAGGTATTTAATTTAAACATTTTTGCCTACGTTCTCATAATGGAGAATGATAAAATAATGAAGATTTTTTATTCATTTCTCAGCACCATTGGCAGTATCGTCCCTTTGATTTCTAAATTTTCTTGACTGGTGAATGTTTTAGTTTTTTTACTACCATATACCGTAGTTAATTTTATTAAATATATTCTCATTTTAATGAACTAAAATACAATTCAAAATATTCGACATGATATGAATCTCACTCCATATTTTAAGGAATTATGAGAAAAAGTTTATTTCAGTAGAATTTGTGAATTGTTTGCATTCAGTTAATAATAAATTGAAGTTTTCTATAAAATGTTGATAATCTAAAACGTGTATTTTACGACTGGAATTGATTTAAAAGCATTATATTTCTAGCTGTTTTAAGAATTGCCCTTATCTTCCTAGTTCCTTGCGATTAATTTATTCGCGTTTCCATTCCATTTCATTGGAGCAAAGTCTTTCCAGATTCTTTCCATCTTGGTGTGTATCAGCATGCGAACAATGGCACGCAATCTTCGCGCGTCTGTGCAGACTTCCTATAATTTATTTTCGCGACAAAGATGGCAACTCCCGTTTGCTTTCGTGCTCCGAGTCCTCTGGAAGAATTGAATTCGCTTCGAAATACGAACTGGAACGCAACGCCCAAGGAAAGCTGAATAGAACGGATTTCAGTCGGGTCACGTGTCTCTATAAAGCAAGAAATAGGACAGTTGATTGAAAAAGGAAATGGAAAAAATGTCGCGGAGGGAAACGCCAATACGAATGTACAAAAGGAGCTTCTGCGTTGCCTCTGGTCGTTTTCTTTCCCTATTGGCGAGGCCGGTGTCGCCGGTGCGTTGCGTGTATGAATGCAGTCCCAAGTGTGAGGTTTTAAATGTCATTCCGATGTTATTAATGAAACTTTGGTAAACGTTAGATTTTTAAATGTCGACGTGAGTTAGGAAAAATGAAATAAATAAACTTCTTATTCTCTTGTGAGATATCACCGTAAAATCGAAAGTACCCTTGACATTTTTAATCTTTTCGTAATTTTTTTCCGTTATTTACCTACTTACCTGGATATTTAGCTATTTCCACAGGTTTACTGAAGAGATTTATTACTATACCGCAGTGAGAAATATTGCACGATTCTCTGCTGGTGATTTGTGGTAAGAAAGAAGTATAGTCTTTCAGTGGCTTTGAGGACCTCTCTGGTGTCCTCTGTATTAATTTAAGCGGTAAGCT
The DNA here is from genome assembly GCA_017312745.1 of Gryllus bimaculatus. Taxonomy (NCBI): domain Eukaryota; kingdom Metazoa; phylum Arthropoda; class Insecta; order Orthoptera; family Gryllidae; genus Gryllus; species Gryllus bimaculatus. The sequence goes on from BOPP01000020.1 coordinate 10,517,322, forward strand.
TTGTAAATGGTGACACCTCTCTCATATATTTATACTTACGTAGAGTCTCTCTTAATTTCATAGGTTTTCAGCAATTTCACTTCATTAATTTATAAGATAAATTAATATTTTCATTAAATGTCAATATTAGAGTGAAATTGTTTGTGTAATTGTCAAAATTACCTATTTAGTCGTGTCTTTCACCAATGGCTACACGAACTTTAAATAAAGATTTGCAGGTGTGCAATGAACCTAAAAAGTAAATATTATCTACTTATTTCAGCAAAATATCTACCTACTCAGACCATTAAATTAAAAAAACGTACGTGTCATAGGTTGCGTAGCAGGGTAAGAACTGAAATCATTTTGAGAGCAAACATTCATCAAAAATATACAAATTCGTGTTCACTGCAAGTTACTGAATTTTGTTTTTTCATCTGTGCGATACGTTGCCGTATGATACGACCGCTATTTATAAAATTCCAAAAACCACAAATAATCTCCCTATGTATATTTACAGAAAATTCCTTAACAGCACAAGCGAGCACAGCCGAAAACAAGAGAAAGGACAGCTACACTTTTGGACTCCCTTTCCTATTCAAACTTTTTTACTCATTCAAACTCGCCTATGAGATGTTAAACTAGTAAATAATCAAAAATACTATAATAAAAATAAAATTACAACTTTATTGATACGATTAATAATGAAAATCGATGCTCTGTTGAACCTTGTGCAGGGTACCTAAGGAGAATGTCAGGAATTGAAAGAATTTATAAAAATCAAATGTTTTATTACGTAAGGACACGGGACACTCTTCAAATTGTTTCAGGGGACTTGATCCCTGTGAACACCCAATGCTCGTTAGGTATTATAAGTCTGAAGCATTTATTACGCTGCACATGAATAGATTTCCTCTAGTTTCATAGTATTACAATTTTATAATGAGTATGTGTACCAGAGCTTACTTTGCTTTCTTTGTTGTAATTTAAAATAAATGACCCGCGTTTATGAAGCAACACGATGTATGAGGTGTTGTAGCTGTTGCCACCTCCCTCTTGGGGAGAGTCGAGGTTGGGTGTTCATGAGGTGCGAGGGGGCAAGGCAACGGCCATGAGACCCCTGGGACCACGTCCTTTGCCGCAACCCTCTCGGTGGCGTCTCGAACCGGCCGTAGGGGCGCAGACGCCGTCGCCGTCGCCGTCGCCGCCGCCGCCTCCGCCTCCGCCTCCGCCTCCGCCTCCGCCTCCGCCTCCGCCTCCGCTGCCCTCTCTATCGCCAAACGAAAATCCTAGGTCTCCTCCGTGATTAGTGCTTTCTCCGTGTCCATAGTCTCCTCTGTGACTACCGTCTCGTTTTGGTTTGCAGTCGTCTCTGGCTCTACCGTCTCCACCACCGCTACTTCGCATGACTCAACCACTCACACGACCTTTGCCGACGCCTGTTTTGGTCCTATTCTTCCGGCTCTTTCCTGCGGCAACCTTCACTACCACTTTAGTTTTCGCTATAATCACTTTGTTCCAGCCATTGCTGATACCGCCGCCAAACCTTCCAAAACGCCCCTGGGGCCCTTAATAAGACTATAAAATTCCGGCTACCCGAGGTTCATTCAGGCATTAATGACTAAAAGTAATGATTGGATTGAATTTTTATTATTTGTGAAGAGAAGGTTAGCCAAGTTTTCGACTTTTTCTCTGAAGATTTATCCAATCTACAGCCGGTAACCCTTTACGTCCCGAAGGCACGTATGTTTTACCATACTCGATCCACCAACACACTGGCAGGCTCCTCTGATGTGCAGGCGGCAGAACGCGAGGCAACCACACCACATTATGTTAACCAAATGCAGTTGAACCAATGAAAGAAAACACATGTCAAGTTGAGTCATCGAGGAACAAGGTGTAGAATAAATGAGCGAGTGGCTAATGCCAGCGTGAGACCGAAGGGAAAGTAATCAGTGATTCTGTGGTGGAAGAAGGGAGAGCAAGAGCTGTTAAGAATGCGAATGTGATTGCAGGTTTAATGCTGGTGGAAAGAGTTGGCGTGGGCGTGGGCGACGGAGGGAGCGAGAACGTAGGTGAGGGGGAGGGCAAAGGCTGGGGCAGGGACGAGTACCCTTTACGAGAGGGGGGGAAGGTGCAAGGAACAAAGGAAAGAATGAAGCGTGGATAGGGGGTAGGCTGAGGCGCAAGGGTGCAAGGAGGCCAAGCGTGGGCGACAGCGTATAGAATTGAATTGAATTGAAGCCTTATTTTACGCGGCGAGACTCAGGCCATGAGGCCTGCTCTTCCGTCTAACCAACGCAAATTTTGCTACGCTCCTTTCACCAACTAGCAGAGAAAGGAAATATTTCTTGGATGAAAAACAAGCGATTTGAATTTAGCTCAGAGGCGTCATTTAGGCTCGAGGATCTTTTACATGCAAGTAAATCTACTAACATGGGACAGCCGGCTTTAGTTCCCCTCCGAAGGAAGGCGTACGAAGGATTTTTCCGCCCTTAAAACTCCACGGCTTCGATCGGGGTAAACACGCCATCTTGGGTATAACAGCCCGATACGCTAACCGTTACACCATCGCGCCGAGCGTAGGCACGGAGGCGGGGCGAGAGACAAATGAGAGCGAACGTGATCCGCGCCGCGGGGCGTGGTGCGGGCGCGGGCGCGGGCGCGGGCGCGGGGCGTGGCGTGGCGTAGCGCTGCGCTGCGCACAGTGTGCGGGTGGGTGCCCTTCCCGGCGAGGCCGTGCCCTGCCCTGCCCTGCCCTGCCCTGCCCTGCCCTGCCCTTCTGCGCCCTCGACGCGTCTCGCGTCTGCTGCGTGGGCGTTTCCGCTCGCTGCCTCCGCCGGCGTAGCGCCCCTTCCTCCCTCCCCCTGCCTCCTGCCGCCACGCCGAACGCGCCATCTACTCCTGCACCGGCTGCAGTAGTTGCCCTCCGCACCTACAGTATGGGATACAGGTCATTCACCCCGGTGTTCAAAATAGCTTTCTTGAGTTTTACCACTTACAGTAATTGATCGTTGCTATTTGTTCGGGAAACTTTCAGGACTTCTTGAAATATGCACTACATCAATGTAACATCACTACAGCTACCCTCTAGATAAGCTGCAAAGCTTAGATACGCCCTTGCATCCGTAGAAAGAGTTCAAAAATCATACACAGAAATTAATATAAATATTTCTATAATGTCAAAAATTTAAAGAATCCAAAATTGTTAATATTTTATAAATTTAAAATTCTGCTGTTAATATTCATAAATATAGATACTTTTCAGTTAAAAGATTACATGCCACGTTATTTCTCATTGCAGGGCGAAAATGTTTTTAATAATGAGAACTTTTTTCAGAGGTATCATTGGGGCAATGTAAAAAGTTTGTGGTTTGCCTGGTAAACAGTGCTTGTAATTTATCATGAAATGAAGGGATTGGCATCAAGAAATGAAGGAATTTCTTGAAGGAAAACGCTTCATTGTTCTCTACAATTTTATTAACCTATAAATAACACGACGCCAATTATATGAATTAAAATATTTGGTCGAAACGCAATAGCATAATTATTTTTAGAAAGACGTGATACGAGTATTACATCATTAAAACTAATTTGTAATGATATAAAAGCCAATATCTTATTATTTCGCTTCCTAATCAAACCTTCCCTTCTTTATAAGGCAATGGAAGAAAGGCACTGCCTGAAACTGTTGTCGACGTTCAGCAACATTCTTCTGAATAAAAATCGATGCACATGGACGTTTCGAGCATTATCGAAACCACAAGAGAGCCAGTTGGAAGAATTTCGCAGATTAGGCCCCTCCACGAACAATATTCCGCGCGGCTCGGCTCGGCTCGGCGCCTGCTCCTTTCTCATATTACGACGTCGAGGCTCATCAAGGCGCAGCTGCCGGCAGGAAAGTTGTGATGAGAATCTGCCCGCCGCCCGGCCAGAAGTTTTTCGCCCTCTCGAGGTCAACGTTCGGAATCGATTCTGGAATCTGGTCGTGCCAAACGCTGCCAGATGCAGGTCAGGCGGCGAAAGTCCGGAAGCGACCAGCCCTGCCGGCTCCTGAGGCCAGCGCGGGCTTCTTTCTATCTGCCTGCAGCCACTCATAACCAGAGTGGGATGTTCGACGACTTGGGTGGTCGGGATGTGTCGGCTCAAGGTCGCGTGTTCGATCCCGCCTCAACGTGCGTTCCCGCGTTTCAAGTTCATTCGGCAACCTTGTGAAGGAAGGAAAGAGCATCGTTGCATATCGTTGATTAGTTCTCTCTTAATAATGACGAAGATCTCTTCTGATGTAAGGAAGCGTCTCAAGAAATAGTCCGCTTTTTTATGTTGTATATAAAGAAATTATTCTCATTAGGTTTACTCAATACATTTATGAATATGAACCGTTTTTGACACGTGTCTGATTGGATTAATTGTTTTGGTAATGCTAATTCATTGATATCATGAACTATTCATTACCACAGTTGTATTCCAGAGATAGGGATTGCTAGCATATTCTTGTAAGAATTAAAGTTTAGAATGTTGTCATTGAAAAACCAATTATCTCTACAAATCTTTTAAAATATCTTGCCTCACTACTCGCAATATTTATCTAGAACTGTTTCTCTCTCATCCCTTATTGAAATAACACAACTTTACGCGATAAAACATCAATCTTACGTAATATATTAAAACATAATTATAATGGTGAAATTCTGTTGTTAATTAAAGGAATTCTAGTTCAAAGCAAAATAAAATGGAGTAATGATGTGCCAACTTATAATGTAAACGTAAAAGTTATGCTAGCGGTAATTAAATGTCTTTTTGATTACATTAATTCACAATACACGAATCTTTTCCAGTATGAATTTTAACAAAATGTGTTCTTACTGAAAAACGAATTTTAATTGTATATAGGTATACTTACTAACTAAACTACATTACAAAAACTGATCACCAACAGTCTGGTATCAAGAGTTAAATTTATAAAAAAAATTATGTGAGAATATAGTTTTTGGAAACTGGAAATTTCCGAAGTGCAGAAGGCATATTTTTCTTTTCGAAAAATCTGAAGCAGATTAGACTTGCAAGTATTCCACTTAAAGATGTTGAATGTAAAAATAATATTTGTCGAAAGCGTTTATTAACGGAAAAAAAGAGGTTTGTGAAAGTATATTTCAGGAAGAAACGGAACAAAATTCTTAATTGATAGTCGCTGATCAGAAACAAACTCCAATAGATTTTGAATGCCAGCCAACGCGAATAATCTTCCCACCACAGTAGGTCAGTGCTCTTTTTTTCTGACGATCACGTCGTGGGCGCAAAAAGTATCGTGCACCTTCCTTTTAGATTTCGCCTCTCACGAAAGAAAACAAAACGTCTGCTGCAGGGCTCCGAAAATTGAGGCGTCTTGTCAATTTCCCGGCACGTACCGCAGTTTTCCTTTTTCTCTCCCTCTCTTCTTTGAGGCAACTTCTCAGAACAAATTAAAAAATAATACAGGAGGCGGGAGGATTTCTGGTCGCCCAGAAAAGAAAAGCTCACTCTAGTGGCTCCAGATATTTTCGGTAAGCTATTTAAAAGTTTGATATGGACGTTCCCAGGCAAAATGTGATTCCATTCTTTCCGCTAAATTGAGTTAGGAAGACATCAACGTTGTTTCGTGAGTGGAGGGAATTTTGTTTCGGGTTCTACAGTTTTCCATCGCAGCTGCCTGTTCACAGAAGTTTTATTCCGTATTCGAAATATCCTTAAAACCTTCAGAATTATCCAATTTTCTTTAGTACGTTTAACATAATTTTCTTATTATTTCAAAAGCAACTCCATTTTGTTGGGTAAACTTATTGTCTTTTTCTGAAAACTTCGTTTGAATGGATGCTGTAATGTAACTTCCGAACTGAGTCATTAGATTTTATTATACACGCTCTACTCTGTAAAAGATGCTATAAACAAAATATTTCAACGTAAATTTTATGATACATCAAAACCAGTCTTTACCCCAATTTCAGAAAAGAGAAATATTACGCAGTCAGTTTATCTATTTGGCGTAATAAATGTATAAAATGAAGGAAAGGTAAATGCATTTTAATGGTTGTTGTAAAAACAAATAAATAACACTTCTTTTACTAACGAGAAGTATAAATGATTGGGAAATGTACTTCAGAGAACATTGAGGTAGCATATTTCTTCCATCGAGACCCTTCCTTCAAAATGGCTTTAAACTTAGAAAATTAAAGACCATTTAATTTCCTTGATTCATTACGATTGTTCGCGAAGATGACCCGATGTCTTTTAAATATCTTTGTATAAAAAGGTTGATGATCGTTTTTATAATTCGAGTTCCAGAATAATTTTGAAAATAAAATTAAATGTTATGTTACGCAATTTTTAAATTAAGAACGGTGTTATTAAATAAATTACGGAAAATTACGTTATTGTAATTATTACATACAGAAAATAATCTGGTTTCTCTTATAACATGATCATTACAATGGTGAATTTGTTTTATTAATACATTGAGTTAATAAATGATATTCATCAAAACGTCTTACATCCACATCATTAAAAAAATCGAATCATGCTTTAATTAATATTGCTTTTAAATAAAGAAATAAATTAGTACTTCTTAGAGTTCCCAAAATAGCAAGTTAATTCAGTTAACCTCACGAATTTAGTAGACTTTCTACAGAAAACGCCGTAGAAACTTCGGGGCAACCCGCAAGCTCTCCGAATCCCGATTCCTTGATACTCCTAACAGCACTGCGTGGGGGGGCAGAGTAACATCTTTCCACAGCTTCTCTTCCGGACACCCGCGCTGTCGCGAAATCCCCCCGCAGTCCCCGGCTATACCTTCCGCCCCCTCCCGTGGAAAGTATTGGGTTCTATAGCGCGTGACATTTGATAGCGCTCACGCCCACTGCGCGCGTAACAGATACCTGCTCTCTCTTTCTGCGGTGTTGAGTTCGCGGCGCGGCCGGCGGCGGCGGTGGCAGAAGCGACAGCGGGGACGGCGGTGGCGGCGGCGGAGGCAGGGGCGGAGGCGCCGGTGAGGGCGGGNNNGGCGGAGGCGGGCGGGCGGAGTTCGAGGATGGGGGGTGGATCCATCGCCGCACAATGGGTGGAGATGGCTGTGGGAGTAAAAGTACCATGTGGACGTGTTTGCTGTCCATGTCCCGTGCACTGTGAGACAATTTCACGCTGTTTCACTTCAGTTTACAGTTATAGTTCGTTTTTGTTTTTATTTCGTATTATTATTGTCCTGTGTGCATGTGGGACGCTAAGGAAAGCTGGTTATATCGAATCCTTTCTAATAAACCATCGACACAAGACTCCGTTAGTGTGATACTTCGGGGGAGGGGGATTTCATTTCCCTCCAGTCTGGCATCAAACGTAATAGCGAACACAACGGAAGGAACGGATATTACGACCAAAAAATGAAAGTTCCCATATTATGATGTTGCTTAAAAATCTGGTGCACAATCAACTTAGAACGCACGTTATTCTGTAACACATGTTACCATTATGCATAACACGAAAATTTACATTCGATGCATTAAATGCGGACTTCGGTGTTTCTCAGGGGACCCGAGTTTTTCTAGTGTAGTACTCTAAAAAATGTTTTATTTCAGGTTCTATTACTTTATGGGGGGTGCGCCCACTTTGTAACACAGGTAATCAGAGACGTTGGAAGTGGGATTCAAGTAAAAAGCTGGCTTCGTACACTGCTGAAGAAAAATAGAAAGATTTACAAAATGTGAAATATTTTTCCGGAACAAACTAATTAAGGAACGGGATAAAAGAGCAATTCATTGTTTCCCGTATTGTTGATTATTGTTTCACACAAGTTCATGGTCGCACCACATATTATCGTTATTCACTGTTAATAATGAATACTCCACGTATTATCGTTATTCATCTTAAATACTCGCAATTATAATTTAATATAGGAATTTATCCTGAAATAATGACGTTTACTACTACTGCATTTTTGTGAACTTCAATAATTTTAGTGGCAGGAATAGAAACTTGAATAGAGAGGACAGTCACAGTTTTTAATTTCTGAATCGATTACTTATAAATGACATTTCATTCTTTTTAAGAAATTGACAAATTTCAAATTAAGGCAATAGTCAAAAGTGGTAACGGTTCGCTTGTGGCCAGGGAAGACGTTAGTCGCCGTGCTGTGGATAAATACTCTCTTAGTAAAGTTTATTTTGTATTAAATATTGAAATAAGTGGATTGTTATACTATCAGTTGATAACAACGATAAACTGAGACCTGCAGGTGCAGATTCTAGTGTTTGATATCGTAAATCTATTTTCTTGAAAATCGATACACTCCTCATTGACTTAACGTAATAACGGTAATCTCACTCGCAATTATGATACGGACGATACCCTACGAGGAATATTAATTTGGATTACTTAATTGTTTAATTAGAGACAAATTACGGACAAACCTCCACGATAATTTTTGTTCTCATTCAAATTTACATTCCGTTTTACTATTCACCCTCAATTAGGTACCTCAGAAATACAATTTTTCTTTTCAATTATTTAACCCTCAAAGAAACGATCAAATATTAAATATCATGTTGGCACTGCGTATAAAAAGTGTCACATTCTTCAGTTTTGAGTTAAGTGAAGAGATATATTTAGAAAATCATATACTTCTGCTAGTAACAATTTCATAAAGGCAATTAATGGAATTAGACATTTGTTCTGTGGCCACAAAACAAAATCTTCGTTCAGGTTGAAACTGTTCTCCTGAAATATATTTTAGTATTGTCACCTTTTCTGTGCACCGACGATATGTATTTCTAAGTTTAGTAGCAACTTTAATTTGTAAGTAATATTTGTTAAGCAACTCAATACTGTGGACATCTGGATCATCTCAAAATAGCTTCCTGATTACAATCCCATAATAACGTAGAATATTGATGTTTTCAAAAAACGACCGTGTGACAAAATTTCAGTTCTATACCTTATATCCGAGACTAGAATTGATTATTGTTTAATCTTGAACACGATTATAACCATTCACCTACAGATATTTCTTTTTCTCTTACTTTATAGCTTACGAACAATAAATGACAATAAAAACAGCAACTGCTTAACTCTTTCTCCGAGTTCAAATGGCTGATTGGAATCCTGACTTAACACCACTTCGTTCTTAACCCTTTCAATTACAGCCGCGAGTATTACAAGAACGACGTAACGGCGAAGGCGGTGGTAGAGAGGGAGATGAAGGGGAGAGAGTTGGAGATGAATTTCGCGTTGGCGGCGGCGACGGCGGCGAGCCTGGCGCCCGCCTGAATATCCGCGCTATTAAAGGCGCGTTACCGTGCCCCGGGCGAGAGGCGCGGCGCTTTCTACGCCCCGCCTCCTCCGCTCCGCTCCGCTCCGCTCCGCTCCGCTCCACGCCGCTCCACGCGGTGTGGCCCGCTCACCCACATACCGACGCGGCGGCGGACGCGTCGCGCGGGTGGCCGCCCCGCAGGCGCGCACTCCAGCACGCACGACGCCAATCAGGAATTTCAGCAGGCGGAAGGGATTTTCCTGCAATTTGGTGAATTGCTGCTTTTGATTTTATCGCTCTGGAAAACGTTGGTGGTGATTGGAATGTAGTGTGGTGATTGGAATGTAGTGTGGTGATTGGAATGTAGTGTGGTGGTTGGAATGTAGTGTGGTGGTTGGAATGTATTTTTGATAATTGGCACCGTTTTTGTGACTGACATATATTTGGTAATTTGTAGAACTTTGACGGTTGCTAAATCTTTGGTGATTGTCACTTTTTTTATGATTGTCATGTTGGTGAATAGTACGTTTTTGGAGATTGGCACGTTTATGGTGATGGGCACTTTTTGGTGATTAGGATATTGTAGTGATTTTGCCCGAAAACATATTTTACATACTACGCAGTTTCATGAAATAAGCGAAGTACGAATTACTCAGCGTTTCTAAGAAGTTGAACAGTAGTAAGGTGGGGGCAATGGTTAAGCTAGAATAAACTATGCTAGTATTCTCATAATTTCGAGTAATGCCTTCTCTGCTGACACCACACAGGCGGCAACGCTATTCGTGCGTCGCGTTTAATGCATCTGTCAATATTTGAAGGAAATGTTGTGAGAAAAGAAAGACAAGAATTCAACACCTCTCTCTATTTGAGAGTAACATAGATGCATAACTTTTTGAAGATGTGTAGAATAAATCGTATCACTGCGTATGTTCCTTGAAACTACAATGTATATGCAAATTTTGACTTTCAAATATATATTTTTATTATACAAATGGTAGTAGACTGATGTTTCTATTCTAATGGAAATTTCTGCTTAGTACAATTGCACGTCTCACAAGATCGTTTTACGAATTTATACGATTCAGGGAGATAACTGTCACGCGTCTATTAGTGACGCTGCCAAAATCTCTTCCGCCTCCAGCTCGAAAGAAATGGATGGAAAATGCGGTGTAGAGTAGATTTGACAGCTTCGTAATACCGCAAAACACAAGTAAAGATCCGTACCGGCGACGGAATTCTATACTACGATTCTTCGAGCCAAACCCCCAAGGCTCTCCCGCCTTAAGCATTCGGCTATCTCATCCACACCAAGTATGTAGCATAGAAATTTTATAACATCCAATCTCGACTTCAAGTTGTCTCAATAACTAGTTGCCTAGATTTTAATAATTTGCAATCTCGCGAGTCAATGGACCGTATCTGCCAACAGATCAAATCAGCAAAGGATGTTCTTGTGATATCTGAAACATCATTAGTGTGCGTTGTCCGCATTTTTGCATTTCGGCATTTCTGTATTTTACTACCAGAGAAATATAATCAATTTACTAAAGTAAAAAGTACTAAAGTAAAAACTCTAAAAAATGCATTTTGGAAGTTTTGCTAAGGACTGAACTGAATTTAATCAGCTTCTAGAGTGAAATTTTTCATTCGTACAAGCGTGAATCAAAGTATCTGAGTACTACTCATAATATAGAAAGAGCAAAAACGTCAATGTTTCTTTCCTAAGAACATGCTTTTATAGTAATCTGAGAAAAATGTGTTTCACGAAATGCGATAACAGAATCTTTTGGAAAAATTCTTGAGCACAAAGATCTCAAACACCTCTTGTTCAATTCACTTGTCATCTACGCGGAAAAGACAAGGCTTTTATAAAGTTTGACGACCTTTTCCCAGCACTTGTTTAATATTCTTAAAAATGTGAGTTTGATGCCACGTCTTGCGAGCGCGTTACGTCACAGTCTGACGTAAACGCTTACTCCACACCTGTCTACGTCCGCGACCGAGCTCTGCGAAGTCATTAAACGTCTCCGATACGCACAAAATTCTCGGGTGCTGTCAATACACTGTCATTAGCCGCGCACACCTCGAAACGGCGCAAGAAGCAAACAAGCAATTTCCACTTCAGCCAATCATCATTGTCGCGTGCGTGTCGCGATCGTGTGTTTCGCAAGACCGGCTGGCGAAGATGCGACCAGAAGGTGTGAATTCCCTCGGAGCGATTTAAGCGCACATTCGGAACGGCAAGACACTTTCTCCGAGGGGCGGCTTGCGTCACCGTCCTGAATTAACATTTTATTTTCTTAACAATGGCGCGACACGGACCGCACGCGCGGTGGGGTTGCGCAATGCGATCCCAGGCGGCGCCGGTGCTGCTGCCCCTCCCCCTCCCCCACTCCCACCACACGCCCCACGGCCCTTCTGGGCGGGGAAACCCTGGGTGCCTTGCAACGCCTTGTTCTGTGCGTCTCTGCGTGAAATGATATGTGCGTCCTTGTGCGGGTTAGGAAATGCTCAGTTAAGCGGTTTCAACATCTATCTCTTTACGTAGTTAGAAGTGCGTTGCTTTTATTGAGGGTAACACCGGGAGTGTTTTGGAAATTACCGATGAATTTGAGTGTCGTGCAATGACTAGTTAATGCACCTGGAAAGTTACAAGCGTGGGTAAAAAAAGCGAGCTTAATTAATAATCCATTGAGAAAATGAAGTGATATCAAGGATCAAGTTTGAACTAACCATTGGCATTCTACAATACCGTTGGGGATCGTTGGATCTTGAAGGAGCTGTCTGAGAGACTAATTGATTCATGTTAATGATGATTTGATTTAAAAATTTGCAAATCTTCATCGTAAAATGAAACGTGTAAAACTTTTAGTACGAAACCACAAGCATAATTAACCTCAGTTTCAAAAAGGAAATTGTTTAACCAGAATCTTAGGCTGATATTTTTCAAGTGATATGCAAGCCATGCTATCATGTGTTTGGGGAATTGTAAATAAATCAGTGATCTGTAGAATAGCAAGTGGTGACTCGAAGGATTGTCAAAGAGCCAACTGTATTTATGAAGACTAATTCTCAAGCCAAAATAATATATAACCAACAGAATATTCTAAATTAAATATCACATCCCTTCATATTTTGTAGCCAATATTTGATTCCACTGGACAAAAAAAATTGCTTTTGTCGGGCATGTTCACAGTAGCTTCTTGATGGTCAGAAAATATTTCCTTTTGTTATTATTTCACAAATTTGTCAGTGTTCTTACTAAATATTTTTCTTTAATCTTATGTTGAGTTGTCAGCTAGCATTTTAGCATGAGAATACAAATATGAGACCTTTTGCATTTCCAGTACCATCTATATGACTAGAAGAGCGTGAAAGAATGCGATGCCGGAATCTCTAAATATATTGAACAATAATTTACAAGAGAAAGGTCATGGAAATACCAACTGAGCCACCTGTCTTACTGTCGCGCCGGACGGAGAATTAAATTCCAGCCTTTGTGTCTTCATCGCAGCGAGGGTGGATGAGAGCTGCGGTCGCGCTCGTAGTTTTATTGTGCTCTTACTCTCTGTACTACTTTTTGCCACTCCACTTGCTTTCGTAACATTTGTACAGATCCTCCAGTCATTAAGAATACAGTGTCTGCTAGGAAGTTCACACTGCCATTTGCCAGTACGTTTCTCGGAAGATAATGTTAGTTTTCTGATTCGCACTACCTTTGATTTTGCTTGTTTGTCTTTTTAAGGGCCATTAGAAAATGCACTTTTATTGAGCTAATTTCTTTCAAAACTTATGTTACCATCTCAAAATGTGAGGTAAAATAATAATAATAATGATAATAATAATAATATTAATAATAATAATAAAAATAATAATGTCAATACAAATGAAGGAAAATAGCAAGAACAAAATAGTCAACATATGTTTTATGTCCGTATAAAATTTCGTAGCAGTGTCTAGTAATAGTCTAATATTCATTTCAATATACGAGAAGTTGACGTACCAGATTGCGTATGTGCCGTCTAATAAAGCCATAGAAATAATATCTGCTCATTTATTTATTTATATATTTATTTATATGCAACTCAAGGTCATCAACAGGGCCTATGAAAGATGGACTGAGTAAATAACTGATTTAATGACGATAAATGAGTACGGCGATAGTGAAATTGTCAATGAAACGCAGGAGAAACGCGATAACCTAGAAAAAACCTTCCGAGAACTCACTTTATCCGCATCAAATTTCGTATGCATTGTTTGAGTATCAATTACAGCCTCAGTGTGCTAATAAAAAGTAAAGAAAGAGCGATACTCTTTTGTCGTAAACTTACGTATTAAGTTAAACTCACCCAAAGTGAAACGCAAGAAACATATAATTGTATATTTTCCCGGAGTCCAGGCAAAAGTTCCAATGAAACCATATAAGAAGTCGTGCGCGAAGTAACACTGAAATTCAAAATTTGCAACTTTTTTCAGTTAAGGGTTGCTTTACTCCATGTTTCTTGTACTATCAAAGTACTTCATTTAATTCTTAAAAAAATTCACTCAGCTTATTGATGTTCGAATAAAGTTTTACAGGTTGTTTGTCAATCCGCCGTTTTAGTTAGTACCTGAATTTATGGTGCCGTATTCGATCTTAAGCAAACCAGGCCAAAAATCTCGTCCGTCATTTTATACCTAATCATTATGGTTTTCATAGACCGAAGTTAGCAAGCACAGTGCGAGTATATAAATTCCATCCGGGGAATTGTTCGGGAAGGACTGTCTGAGATTGACCCTCTGTGAGGTTGGAACCCCAGACTTTTATGTATATTTCTACAGGCAGTTGTTATCAACGTTGTTCAACCGACAGTCATAATTTAGTATAAACCCAATTTCGTTCGCTTCACATGCGTCGCACCAATCAAAAAACCTCAACGAGAACTCCTCAGAGCAAATTCGAAACATTGAAGTTTAACGAGCAAAATGGAACAAGTATATTACTGCATCAATATAATGTGATAATCTGTTTTATAATACATAACATTTCACTACCATCTCCCACATCTCATATTGCATTCGAGATTGACTCCGAATTCATATGGCAACCATCGATATCCTGACCTCGCTAACGCGTCAGTCGAACAGGTGCGAGCGCCGATGGGGCCCCGCCCAGAGCTCAGCCGCGCGACACGGTGCAGTCCGAAACGGCGCAGAACGTTTTAAAGCTTAAAGCGCAGAGCGGCGCCGCGCAGCTCCAACGGCCGCGCGCAGAGGCGCAGGTGCGGTGGCGGTTGAGCGGACGTTCGCTGCCGGATGCGCCCCCCCTCCCCTCCTCCCTCCCCTCACCTCCCCTCCCCTCTTCCCTTCCTCCTCGCCCCCGCTGCGCGGTGCCCTGGTTCTGCACCCGCCTCCGCCGGGGCAGACGCTCCGCGCCTGCTGTCTGCCTCGGCGCTCCAGTTGCTCAGAGGGTCCCCGCTCCTTGCCGCTCGCCTGATGTTGCGGGGCTAATCTGCATATCGGTGGAGGAAGGTTATAAAAAGGTGTTTACTTTGAATTGTGAATAGATGAATGGTAATTGATGTGTATTTGTTGTGGTTTCGGTTTTTAGTTGAATTGACTACAACGAATTCACATAAAATGGAAACGTCTTGTGAAATGCATACCTAAATTTAAATTGTTAATGTGGCAAAATCTGTATCTGGCGTTATCGTATTTACCCACTACTAGCGCCTGTTCTTGGCCATATTTTGCCTCTATACCTATATATGGCGTTGTTGAACTTAGCCATATTTGACAAGCTTCAGTCACTGTCAATGCAATGTTTTCTGCTGTTGATGAGTGAGCTGAATTAAAAATGAGCAAATTTTGGCGACCGGCCCATTACATGCTTCAGTAACCGACGTACTGGCCGGTGTTCATATGATGGCAAGACGCGGAATCCAACATACTGATTTCATACTAGACGTCGCTGTCTATGCAGCTTCGTTGACGGGATTTTACTAGGGTTCGATGCCAGAATTTCGATTCCAGCTGATAGCTGGATGGAATTCACCTTCGTCTCGAGGAGAATTCTAGCGACCGGCTATTATGCTTGGTAATTTTTTGAGTAATGAATACCACGCAAATGCCACAATTCATGGCAGTTGCATGCCGCCTAACAAACGACTGTGTCATCTTTCCTTTCTTAAGTTATCACCTCGTCTCCGCTTGCACTCATACTTATCAGTCCTCTCTCTTACTATACAACCACATATTTCGGTAGACAAGTCGGGAGATTAGAGCTTGTCCCGGTAGGCGTGGGGAAACTTTTGAGAGATACCTGGAGTGAAAAACCCTGTGAACCTAAATGTAGGTCGGCGCAGGATGTCATGTTACAGTGGGAGAGAAACACCGTCTCAAGGATATTTCATGCACTACACTTAGGAGATTAATGACCTAGGAAGTAGACGCGCCTGGAAACACTAAATAATCAAACTGGTTAATTTAGCTTAGAGTAGGGGTTCCCAGCTGGGTCCATAACGACCCCCTAGTGGTCGATGAAGTTTTCACAGGGGTCAATGGTAATCAAGGGGTCGATTGGGGGACTATACACAAATATGAACTGGCGATTGTTAGGTATAATCAAGATAACATTCATTACAAAAAAATATTAAATGATAATGGTTATTAATAGCTCTCTATAGCAACAAAACATGTATGAGTGTTGTATAACAATAAATTAAAAATTCTCTCCTCTCTTTCCGAATCCGTAAGATCAAAAGTGTAGCTAGGCTGATGGAACCGATGCACAGCATCAGTCCTCCAAAGCCCTGAAGAAGGACTCCCGCAGACGGATATTGGCAAATGATTAAACAAATTGCACATTCTTCTTTTCTCAATTGCAATAGCCATATTATCATATCATGTAGAAGTAAAACTCAGTATTTTACGTTTCTTGCAGGTATGGGCTACATTGGGCTGGGACATTCGAGAGTTTAGGGACACTACTTCTTGGAATTATGAAACCCAACTAATTATAACTATCTGCTCACAACGACATTCTATCGCGAAGAAAGCACTTCCTGCAATACTAGAGAAATTTTGTGACAAGTTAAAAAGAAACTTTTAATATTTTGTAATCATTGCACTGCAATACTGTTTAGAAACCCAGCTATCAGAGCGTAAGATCAATAGATTATTGCAAATCTAGGTAGTGGAGTATGAAATTATTATCTTGAACCATGCGCAATTGCCTCTTATTACTATGTATGACATACTGTAGTGAATTAAGTTTGTCGAGGGGTAATAAAGCCAACATTTTTTTTAAAAGAGGCCGATGAACAGAAAATGTTGGGAATTACTGTCCGTTGACAATGATTCAACCTGTTTGTATCGATAAAAAGCGTACATAATTTCTGGGAATTAGAATATTCTTTTTTTAATTTCTTGCGAGAACTATTGTATTTACTCTGACTGTGAACTATTCGTTGAACTCTTTTCCTGTTTCTTTTGAATTTAACTTCTTTTATTGTTGATGTAGGAATGCATTCTCAGATGAATCTTCCTTCGCTTGCCTGAAACAACACGCAACAAAAGATTTCAATAAACAGCAATTTGAAAACATTATTTGTAGAACAATACGTTAAAGATCGTAAAGGAAGTTATGGCTATAAATTGTATTAGTTCCAATATTATTGTCTTGCCACTTCATCAACTAGCTATTCATTATTTTATGAGGTAATCATCGAGACGATTATCGTATTACTGCTGCTTAATTTTTTGCTTGTTCGTTTCCGATTTACGCAAGGGCTTAAAACGTTTTTTTGTAATGTCACTTTCCCTTATCTAACGCAGCAATTTCTAGGCCAGACATTTGCGGCAGCGTTAAAATTGCGGCGGCGTTTAAATCGTTATGTTTATGCCATTTCAATGGAGTGTGAATCACCATGAACCCGCAAACAATTGCCTAAATGAACGGTGTCTAACTTGCAAGGCTTCCAGGGCCACAACAAAAACCTTTAATATGGTTGCTCGTCATATTTTCATGTCGCGGATGATCCACAACTGACTTCCCCGTATTGTTGATATCGACTGCCCGACTGCTCCGAAACGGAAAGGGGAAAATGTGACCATGTGTGATATCAGCCCGTACCATGTATAAAGCATTAAATCACATTGGGATGATTTTGAATTTCTGAGTTTACTAGAAAAAAATCCTGGTATGTAAATTTAACCTGTTAAGGGAGTGCTGATGGCGGCAGGGCGTATGCGCGAGACGGACACTCGTTCTCGATAGTTCCCGATGGATGCAAGGGTCTTCCACTTTTGACTAAAAGCCACATTAAATGGCACCGCGGACCGCATACGACCTGAGGGCCACCAATTAGACAACCCCGGTCTAAATCATCATCCATTAATGCATAATTGCCCAAGTTTCTTTAATTCTCGCAAACATCCCGCTAGCATACAGCACTAGTAAAAAACAGATTAAGAAGAATTTGTCTGCTTAGGGAAAGTAGTGATATGCATTAAAAACAGTACGTAACAAAGAAATTTGGTATTTTGTGCTCAAAATCTGAAAATCATGTCACAGCTATTGTTTGAAAAATGAGCCATATGTTAGCAATTTCGATTTAATTTTCTCGCGTGCGTTAATGTCATCGCGCGAAAGTTACGATAAGGCCTTACAAAGGATTTCGCGGAAGATTGTACCAATTGTATTGAATGCGGTGTGACGCACAATTCCTTTGCTCGCTTGCAGCTCGGGAACCTTTCGATAAAATAATTGCCGAGCTTTCTCTTTCACTTACAACATGACGTGCCAATGCCCCATGGACGGTCTGGGAATCGGCCGGTCACACTGGGTCGAAATAGGCTGAAAAGGGCCACTGTCGATGGATGAAACCTCATATCAACAAGTGCAACGTAAAGATGAAGACAGACGAAGATATTACGCTACAGTAGTGGTAAATGCAGTTTTCTCTTGGACTCGCGACGCATGGATCGCGTGTACGAATAGAAAAGTACGCAATGAAATCACATGACAGTGAACGCTGTTTACAACAATAGACACGTTTGTAATGACTCTGCTAGCATATGAATTATTCTAAAAAACATTACTGTGATATTGAACTTTTCGATAATCTGAATTTAACAGAAACCATTATCTAGGAATTTTCAGGGTGTTTCATAGGTTTTCTCAATTCCTCAATTTTAGAAGCAATTTTATTTTCTGTGCCAAAAACTAAATCCTACATCCAGCGACAACAAAAACCTTTAACTGTATGAAATGCCTTAAGTTTGTCGTAAAAATACGCAATACCGAAAGTCATATGTTACAAACCGGGGAAATAGTTAAGATTAACTGCGTGAATCGTAATGTATTGAAATGAAATTGTAATCCTAATGTATTTCCTACCTTAAAATGAAGGGTTTTCTTTACTCAAAATACTCGTGTGCTGACAAGTGTATTTTGAATGAAGTGTTTTGACAACCGTTCATTTAGGAAGGACGTACTTAAACAATCAATTTGATATCAAGTCACATGAGTCCTGACGTCCAAGGGAGATCTTTCTTTAAGTCTAGCTGACTCCAGATCTCTCCAAGGAGATGGGGAGGGTAAGAAAGGCTAGTATTGCTGATAGGCTCTGTATTTGGAAAGGATTTCACCCGAAATATTAAATTAAATGTGAAAAGAGGAGAAATATTGACCAACTGGAAATTGAACGAATGTAATCACAAGTACGAGATAGATTTGTTTTATAATAGAGAAGCGAGATCGCAATTGAATGTAATGTTTTAATAAATGGGGCATTAAACGCAATTTTTTGAACTTCATATTAATTTCTGACCAGCTGGTATACTCAGAGACTGAAAATTTATTAGATAAAATTTATATTATAAATACATGTAAATAAAAAATATTATTTATTTGTTTATTTTAATAATATTAAGTATTAATGTATTTAATCATTCGAAAGCTTATCTATGGGCTTAAATCAAACTATTTCTGATAAGAAAAATTGTACTAATACAAAGGTAAAAACCATATCGTTTGAATGAGTTATTTTCAATTCTTTGAAACATAACCTGCAAATTGAATCAATTAGTAGTTAATTTTTATTGAATTCATTTATGACATTTGCCTTCGTTTTAAAATGCCGCCCATTAGTATTTCTTGATGCCTGCCTTCTTTCCAACGGAATGTGTCGACGCGCTATACGCTTACTTGAGCGGTACATGCGTTCTCCGTGAGAGTGCGCTTCGGGCCCACTGTGCGTGGCGTCGAGGGTCGCGTCGGCGGGGAGGCCGGACTGCCGCGTTGTGAAAGAGCCGGGGCGGCGCGGCGGCCGAACGCAATTGAGCAGGTGCGTCGCCCGCGGCCCACGCACCGGAAGGTTCCTGCTCACGCACGCGCTCCGGGAGCGGCGGTGGCGGTGGCGGGGGCGGGGCGGCGGGGGTGGGCGATGGCGTGGAAGTGAGGGCGGGCCGGCGTGGCGGGGGGGTGGCGGGCGAGGGGGGCAGGGTGGGTGAGGGCGGCGACGGCAGCGGCAGGAGGGGCAGGTTTATCGCCCCGGAGGTTGACAACAGCCCTCGCTTCCGGCCCGCGCTCACTTTCGCTATCTACGCGTCGTTGGTTTTTGTCGTCGCCTCCCCGGGAAGGGTCTCCTTCACGAGCTGATAATTGCTGCCACGGAGTTGTGCTACCTGATTGAGTTCTAGAGCCAGATAGACTCAGTTTTTTCTGGAGAGGTTGAGAAGTTGATTTCAAAATTTGAGGTATCTCTTCTCCTATGATCTCCAGGAAAGCTTTCAACAATTCTGTGTGTCTGTACTTCTGCGCGACAGCCCGTGAACGGGCCTGGGCCTCCTAGCAGCGATCCGGCCTCGCTGCCATGGGCTAAGGGGGTACGTGTGGTTAGCACGAAAACATCCCTTCCGCCTTATTCTGATCTTCTCAACCTGTGAAGTCGGTTTTCTCGTCGTCACACAACTCGGACATTGCACGGAAAACGCACACTATAATCTTGCCTGGCCGGGAATCGACCCCATAGTCGCATCATGGAAAACGAGCACAGCAAATGAGCTAAACCGCGAGAATTTGGCGCTTTCAGCAATCACGAAACAAACAATGCTTACATCACGTAGAAATAAAAAAAAATTACCATAAGAAACGAAATGAGCGCGGTTTTCTGTAATGTTTCCTGTTTCTTTTATTTTAATCCTTTTGTTTTCACGGAGAACAACAAACTAATGATTGTTGATTGAAGTGATTTCTATAGAAATGATATACTCGCGTTGAAATTCATCTCTCAAAAAAAATTGACTTTTGAATTTCATTTTTCTCTCCTTGTCGAGCTATTCTGTATTCTTACAGCTCTCCATATATCTCAAACTGCTTTTACATCGATATGTCTACGGTTTACATCACATTCTCGGTATCGTTTACACGATTTCAAAAGTAAATCGAAAAAAACAAACAATTTTTTGATTTCGATAAATTCCCTTCGTGTTAAAGTATATTGGTGACTGCGCTATTTTCTCCGCAATTAGGAATGAGGAAATGCAGGTAACATAGGAAGGATCAAAACACACGCACTTATAACTATTACTTTATGTGGAGTATTACTAATCGATCATTTTTCCCTCACTTCCGAGAAAAATGAAATTGGCATTGGTAATGTCCACAGCGACTCAAACCCTTTGGCGCGAGTGCCTGACGTCGCAAAAATATTTATCGAAAGTGAGTTTTATGCCCTGGCTTTCAATGAATTTCAAACGTGAAGACTAAAAAGTGAAGAAACGTTACTTCAAAAACATAATTTCCATTCATTTATTCTCACAAGTCTGTTGCATTTTTAGGAAAATTGCTGACAGTTTCTACACCCTTCTGGGTAAACAAAAGAACAGTAGAAAAGAAAAGACGTTGAATCAAAATTAACTTTATTAGAAGCTGCTCTCCTTTAAATAAATGCGCTCTTTGACTCTAAAATGTTTTATTCATTGTATGTTCTGATGAATGTAAATGCTTTGCGTGCTCATCGGAGAAGTGTTTTACATAAGTAAGTTTGCTTTTGAAGAAGTTTTATGAATGAATCTTTTTTAGAAACGCATGCCTGCATAATAACATGAAATATCCGCGGAAACTTTGAAAAAAGGTTCACGCCCTGAAGCGGCAACCTTCCTCCTCTCTCTACGAAAAGCTGTGGAGTTTGTAACTCGTTGAATTCCACACACGACCAGTAGCAATTAGTAGTTTGTCTGGAGTTTGAGTGTGTGCGGGTGCGTATGTGAAAAGGCCTGTACGTCTATATACATTTATGTGGATTTTATTTTCGCAGCTATTCTTAACGTATATTACGGGGTTTGAGGGACAAAATGTCCCTTACAATATTAATCTATAGGAAGAAAAGGGAACGTATAATGCGAAATATCGTGAACGGAATTCAACACAACTTATGTGCGAGAGTAATAGAAAAAGATACGCAAAAGACAAATCGAACAACAAAGGCCATATAAATGCTGGATAAGGTTATAGTCACAGAACCCTGAGGAAGAAAAGAATAATAATTAGCTTTGAAACAAGAAAAATATTAGAATAAGAAGAGGAGAAAGAAGAATATTAAAAATATGTTTGGGTAAGTATACTGGAAGACGGAGAAAAATTATATTGAAAGGAGGAAAACTATATTTGATAAAAAAGACATTTATTACTAGGAGGAGAAGTATATTTGAAGAAGGAAAAGAAGTATATTTGAAGAAGAGGAAGAAGAAGTGTATTTGAAGAAGAGGAAGAAGTGTATTTGAAGAAGAAGGAGAAGAAGTGTATTTGATGAAGAAGGAGAAGAAGTGTATTTGAAGAAGAAGGAGAAGAAGTGTATTTGAAGAAGAAGGAGAAGAAGTGTATTTGAAGACGAAGAAGAAGAAGTGCATTTGAAGAAGAACAAGAAGTATTCTGGATTACCTTTTTCTATACTGTCTGTTGGCATTCATATTTAGAAATAGTTCCTATTTGATTATAGATATTTCCATGGAATACATAAAAACAGATTCGTTCGATAATAAGGAGGCTTTTAACATACGAATATGTTTTTATTTAGTCCATTCAATAATCCGGTCTATAATCAAATTGGGACTATTTCTTAAAAAGGAGTAGGTATATTTGAAGAAAGATAAGGAGTAAATTTAAAAACGGAAAACGGATAAAAAAGAGTAAATTTTGAAAAAGAAGAAGACGGATATAAAGGAGTAAATTCGAAGACGGAGTTCATTCAAAGGTACAGGGTGTACGCAGGGACGTGAGAGTTGCCGCCACCGCCCAGGAGCCTCAGCCGTCTTCCCACGTATCGGAACGCGGGGGGCGTTTCCCCAACAAATCCAGACGACAGCGGGCTGCTGGCGCCCGACGAGGCGGGGGCGCGC
>BOPP01000020.1:10547844-10571559 GCA_017312745.1 Gryllus bimaculatus
AAATACGCGAGAAAACACTCTTAAAGCGGGGGAACAGTATGGGGTGGCATGCATTCTTCGTGTGTGATGGGTACCCAGTGAGAGATTTGACCGACCTACATGGATTGTGACTGAGAGAAGGGAATCGTACTTTCAGAGATTGTGGTTGTTTGTAACATGGAAGTTTGTGCACGTGTATTTATGTATTAATGTATGTGCGTATATATATATATATATATATATATATATATATATATATATATATATACCTCTATGTATACACATATAAGAGTGAAAACATGTACGTGTGAGTATTGTGCATGTGTATGGGAAATATTCTGGAAATTGAGGAAATGGGTTAAGTCAAATTTCTTAGCCAAATAATGTAGGTACGTAAGTTAGCCGTCCACAAAATTCATTTTTGTTCGAGAGAAATTAAATTAACATACAAATGTGGCTGAAATATTAACTTTCAGACAGTCACAAAATTTATCTGACGTTACCTAGAGTTTTGCGTTTCAACGTAGAATTATACATGCAAATGCACGAAATAATTGAATTATGTTTATCGTAGTTTTTGCAATTAACGCAAATACTCGGGTCATGATGTTTGGATTCTCCATTTATTCTTTGCCATTATATTTTTCTTAATGATACACTGCTTTTGTCTAATTTTCATTGAGAATATTGTAACCTCACTTGTGAAATTATACTCCCTCGGACGATGTAAAATATTTTATCCGCCCACAACGTGCGTCTTGTTCACTGTGCAGCGTCGCCGTCAGCTTGTGCCCTGCGAATGAGATATTAACGAAGCAGCGAACGGCTCTGGGGCGTCGAGATGAAAAACGGACAGCAGGTAGCGGGGAAAACGAGGTGCTGCTTTTTACGTAGGCATAGGCCGAGAAAGTTCGGGCTGACGAATTGAGCATTCTGCTTTAATTTGAATTTCTGAAATTACGGTTGAAATTACACAAGTTCTGCTGCAAAAATGCAGGAAAATGTGCATTTTACTGTTGAACGATTTAGACTTATTTCAATGAGTTTTTAACAAACATTTAAAATTAAGAGACAGCTTTAATGTTTTATCAATATTAAGTAAATACCAAGATATTCAATTTGTAGTGTTTTTTTAGTTTCAATAGCCACATAGTGAAATGTATAAATGTAATGGGAATCTTATTTCTTGATATTATTTTAATAATATTATATATTTTTCATGTGAAATTTTTGACATATCTATATTCTTTCTTACATGTTTTTTCAATACTATTTTCAATAATATTATCTTTCTTTGGTTTCAAGAGTCTACGTTTTATTAGAATACCGAAGAGAGATTAACAAATTAAACGTAATTTTTGTGGATCTGAGAGATTGTTCGGGTCAATAGAAAGGACTAATAAATCACTAGCGTCGTTATATTTAATATTAAATTTCATCTTGCATGATGCACTTCATTATTAGAATTCGTGCAAGTAAGAAGCCATTATTTACTCGGATTCATTGAATGAAAATCAATCTTTATTAGATACATAAATTACAAGAAACGAAACGGAGGTATCGTCATAATATCGTATTTTCATTTTAATATTGATGAAATCATTTTATATTTCATCAATTCATAACAATATACCAGATCGAATAATATTTACAGACGCATTTTCTGAAAAAAAATGTTGCTTTGGTAAAGAATATAACAGTACAATAAATAGTTTCAGTGTTCATGGTTTATTTTTTACGTTTTCATTGCAACGAAGTTCTTAAACCCAAAGACCCTCAACATTCACACTTAAAGAAGCGTTTTTTCTCCCTTGAGAAGTACGCCGAATGCCGTGGCGTGTGGGTGGTGCGTGATTAAGACACAGCCTCTCGACACAGTGCGTGCCGCCCCGCAGACCGCCGCCCAGGACGGAGGAGGTGACCGATAAATTGGAGAGGAACCGTTTAATATTAATTGGCTTTTATTTTCCCTGCAACAAACTCTCGGTTCACTTGCGCCATGTAATGAAGCGGTACCGACTCTGTTATTCTAACATAGGGCGGAGTTAATGTATGTTTAGAATTGTAATTACATGGAATTATTGTTTCTTAAGGCCTCTCCACACACGCGTGTAATAATGTTTTTTGAGCCCGCAAGCGTTCCGTTCCATGGAAGTATAAATTACATACGGAAGAAGAATCCGTTATACGTTTGAATATCTTTGAATTATACGTTCGATTCGAGATATATCAATACGATACAGGATTACTCCTTTTACAAGCGCACTTCCTGATGTTTAACATAATGTACCGCGCTATGCTACAGAGAAAAAGGAATGGTTATCTTGCATTCATAATTAACAAATTCATGTGCTTAAGTTACGAATTTTCTGTGAGCACTTTACAATAAGGACTTTTAGCAAAACTCAGTTTGTACGATATTCTGTTCCTGTGAACATGGCTTTTACCTGCTAAATAAATTTAATAATAAATTAACATTCATCCAAAAGAAAAATCGATTTTTAAATATCGTCCGTGTAACTTTCCGTTACAATTCTGTTGATATGTCATTGATAAAACAAACGTTTTGAGAAGTGATTATACACTCTAAAGCTTTTATGAATATAAATTTTCTTGATAGAGCATGAGAGAGATATGATCTAATCTCAGCCTCGTTTGCATATTCAGCGCACATTTTTGAATTCGTTGAAGCATTTATTTTATAAATAATTGCTCTTATTCCCGAATGGTCAACAACATTTAGTATTGCAATATTTTCTGTTCTCAAGTAAATAAATTAGCATACAAGAAATACTAATCACCACATTTCCATTGGTTATTTGTCAAAACTTCACAGCGCCTTCAAACGCCAAAACTCTTAACGTTAACTACTTCTTTTTGGAGACTTTTTGTGTAGTCGTGTACTTTTTAATTACTCACTTTTCCAGCTCTCTTAACTGTATTAAATCATTTTACACTTTAAAATGAAGCACTAGCCTTCTCACCCTGCAAAAATTGAACGGTAGGCACACCGTGAGACCCTCAACCTGCCAGTCAGGACCTACTCGCTCAATGATGGTCCTACATCTCAGCTCCCCCGTTTCTGGTCTTGCAACCAATAAACCTTGGAACTCTTTTAACGAAACTTGTAAATACTTGTAAATATGTGCTTTAAGTTCGTTTGTTCAAGACTTGGTGTGGCAAGTAAATGCAAAAATGCATATAATAACAAATTAATTATTAATTGTTTCTTTGACGCTTTTGTAGACTTGTAGTTCTCTTTTTGTGGGGAAAAAATTATTTTATAGACCAAACTATCAGATGTATAATTCAGAAGTTGCGTTACATTGAGGAGTACTCTCAGGAGTTAGTGCAGTTTCTTGCACATATCTTTCTCTAGCACATCGATGGATTTTTTAAAAGTAGTTGATGAAAACCTAAAGAGCGCTTAAGATCCGAAAGATGCTGCAAAAGTAGAACAGTAGTCGCACTGTGAAACAATTAACCTCCTTGATAGACTATACTCATTGATGCACGTATATTTCAGCTAAATTAGTTTCATTTTAACTCATTTGTTAATTTCAATTTACACATTTCTCGACCTACTGATGCGAAACATTTATCAAACTTTAAAGAAACTTTCAAGGGTTAATGATTTGAGTAAGAAAATGTGTTTAAAAAGAACATTAAACTATCCAATGGTTTCTTTTCTCAAAACATTTTTACGGTACCCAAGCACCGAAGGCCCTAGTTGCACAAAAGATTCCCACGCACAAGAGACACCGATGCACAAAATATACCGATTCACCCACGATATTCGTGCACAAATATTTCCTCTAAAATATATAGTTTTTGTTGCATAGAATCTTTTAGTCACATTGTTTTGTGGGACGTCAAACACAAGCCGATCCAAATTCTAAAAATGCCAAACGCCAAACGTAGCTCTCACGCCGTCACACACAGACATCGACCGGTAGTCGCACCGTGAGACCCCCAACCTGCCCGTCAGGCCCTCCTCACTCGCCGATGCACCTCCACCTCAGCTCGCGCCGTTTCTGGAGCCGCGGATGCTAACGAGTGGCGACCGCTCGCATCCGCACACGGCGCGGCGCGGGAATTGCCAGCCATAAAAGCCCGGGCGGTGTTTTCCCGGACCGCTAACCGACCCCACGGGATGCACTGCCACGTAACGCCCGGGAATCGTGACATTGTTTTTGGTAACGCGAGGGAAGACGCGTTATTAAGCGAAAGGTTACACAGCTCGCCGTCTGATGAAGGAAAGTTGGATTCACTGCTTGGCGAGTGCATTAAGAATTCGTAATGCTCAGCTTTCAACTGAGTGTGTAATCACGCTGAATTGTATAGGGCTTTTTTTTTTTCTTTTTCTTTTTTCGGAATTGGCCTGACACGTTATGCGTGAAAAGTACCTTCCAGATGAAAATAATTGTTTTTTAGACAGTAAAGAAGCGAATGTTCTCACGAATATTTCTTATAAAGTACCGTTCGCACACTGGTTTCACTTTTGTATATCCAGAAAAAGAGTGTTGATGTGAAAGTTTGATGGTCAGCTAAGTTGTCTTTCTTGTTAGACGTTGTTTGAGAAGACTGTGAAGGATGTCAGTGCACTTAGTTTCGTAAATGTGAGACCTCTGTTGCCAGGTTTCTGATGCGATGTTATAACGCTAGAAAGTATCCTGATGCTCTGATGTATATGATTTAATGCAAGACATTACTGTTGTTTTATTTATATTAATTCAATTTTATTTTAATTTAATTTGTAAAATTTTGAGATGCACTATAAGTAAAGTAGGTTATGAATCTACGTTGTTCTAAATTTTACAGAATTTTCACTTGTTTTTGGAGATACCGCTTTGTTCTAACTTTATCGTTAATATGCTTATTCGATGACTAAATGTAGAAACTCATGTTCCTGACTAAGTGATAACTCGCTGATGGCACTCTTGTGCCGTTTCTGCTGATGATGACTGAGAGATGGGACTTGGTGCAGCGATATCCCCAACACGTGGCACATAAATTGTTCCCATTCTGTATGTTAAATGTTGTTAAATTATTGTTGATGTTGTTGAGAGGGTGGCGGTAGTGCGGAACCCTGTCTCAGAAAACATGCCCATTGCACACATCGTCAATAACCTGTATTAGTGAATATTTTCAAATTTGTCAACACTTGAGGCCCAACGCTTATAACTTTCACATTTAAAAGCTCATTCTATGAACAAACGTAAAACTTCGTGTTCCTGTCTGAAGGGAGCCATGCGCTGTTTCCGCCTTCATGAGCCGGGGCGGGTGGTGGGTGGGTGCAACGCCATCTGCAGCACGCGGCGCGGAGTCAGCTTCCGGCTGAGGAGGCTGGAGCCCCGGGGCGGCAGGCGGAGCGCGCAGCGCCGGCGGGCGCTCATGCCCCAGCGCGCCTCCGCAGGGCGGGGGCGGGAAGGGCAGGGCAGGGCAGGGCAGGGCAGCTTCGGCAGTGGCAGGGCAGGTGCAGGGCAGGGCAGGGAGCAGGGCAGGTGGGCGTCGCCACGTGTCAAGAGGCCGCAGGCGGGGGCGCAAATCGCTTCGCCCGCGCCGGCAGCTCCGTCCGCTCCCTCCGCCGCGCCCCCTCCGACTTCTTCCGCTCGCTCCGCCCTCCGCGCACAAGATTTTAGCCCCCACCGCCCACAGCCCACTCTGCCCCGCCGGTCGGCACCGCCTCTCTCCGCTCCACCCTCCAGGGCCCATCGCCCACCGCCCCCTACATCACTTCCCACTGCCCACCTGGGCCACGCCCACTGCCCCGCCCAGCCGCCCAACGCCCACCGCCACCGCCCACCGCCCACCCGCCCACCGCCCACCGTCTACACCGCACTCCGCAATCACCGCCACACCCGCCCATCTCTGCACACCGCACCGCCCACCTGCCACCGCCCACCGCATAACCGCATACCGCACACCGCACACCGCACACCGCACACCGCACACCGCACACCGCACACTCGCTCACTCTGCCCGCCCGGCACCGCCTTCCACTTCGCTCACCCTCCCTACTCCTCTCTTTTATACCACCCTACCTCCTAAAAAACAAACATTCCAGCTCCATTCCACTCCCCACGCCCCTCTACTCACTTCCACTGCCACTGGCACCGCCACAGACCACTGCCCACCGCCCACCGCCCACCGCCCGCTCTGCCCCGCCGGGGCACCTTCCCCACCGCCCACCGCCCACTCTGCCCGGCGGGGCAACCACTCGGTCTACCCGTTCCACTAGGAGAAGTGGTTCAAGCCATCGACTCCTGCGCCTCTGACCTGGATGTCCTAGGTTCGAGTCCACACGGTGGCAGGATTTTCGACACTAACTAGATAGCTAGGTCGACTTCAGTCGCTGTCTGGGGAAGAATTCTAGTGACCGGCTGCTCTGATCGGTAGTTTTCCGTGGTTTCTCTTATTAACTCCAACCGAATGCCGGAGTAGTACTCTAACCAACGTGCCACAGACCGGTCGCGATCATTCCTTCCTATCTCCTATGTGCTATCTTCACCACCTACCCACATACACGCACGCGCACTACATTACCACACGTAACAAGAGAACGGTCGGGAGATTATACCTTGTCCCGGCTAGGATGGTGGGGGCACCAATGGCGGCTGGTGGGAGTTACCTGGTTGGGGAAAACCCCGTTTGTGGACGCTAGGTCGGCGTCAGATGTCAACATTCAGAGGGAGAAGATCACCGCCACCATCCCGCGATAAAAACATGTATTACATTTACGGGAATAATGACCTTAGCAGCTGACGCGCCCGTAATCCCT
Organism: Gryllus bimaculatus; assembly: GCA_017312745.1. Lineage (NCBI taxonomy): Eukaryota > Metazoa > Arthropoda > Insecta > Orthoptera > Gryllidae > Gryllus > Gryllus bimaculatus. Next base: position 10,554,605 of record BOPP01000020.1, read on the forward strand.
AATCAATCAATCTACTCGTACCACACACGGCCAACTCGCTGCATCTGCCTCCCTACATTTCGCCAGCCCCATTTCTTGCTCGAATATTCCATTTCTTGCCTCCATTTCTTGCTGTCCGCCCCGACGCCGTTTCCAACAACGCTGCCCACTCTTCTACTCCCTCCGTCCACTTCCCCACTGCCTCCAATTTCACCCAACCCTTCTCGCCCAATCTGTACTTACCACCAATCTTTATCACCCCTACCGCTCAATATCCTCTCCACCTCTCAGCATCCGATGCAGTCACCGATCCACACCCTCTCCTCTCCCTCCCCTGCTCTCTCTCTCTCTGCGCCCTCCGTCCATTCTACCTGTTACCCACTGCCCCCCACTGCCCCCCACGCCTCCTGAGCCTAACCTGCTCTCTCTGCCCACGGCCTCCACTCCATCAACCCCGACCCCGCCGTCCTCTCCGCTCTGCGTCGCTTCGAGCCTTCCGCTTCGAGCCTCCGCTTCACTTAGATATCCATTCATCTCTCCCTTTCTTTGCGCTCTCACTCATCTCCTCACTCTCTTCATTGTGATTTGTTTCCTTCAGAACACTACGGTCCTGCGTCGTCTGTTCGCACCCTATCTTTTTTCCTTGTCCGAAATATCCTTGTAGTTCTTTCATCCCTGTCGTGTTATTTTATCACGAGATATATCCTGTAATCCTTAGTTGGACACAGCCTCCCCTGCAGTCTTTACTTATTTGCCAGCGCGAACCCTTGCATTTAGCCCTTAAGATCCTTGTTCCACATTGTCCTCCGACATGTGACTTCTCGTTCCTCTCGCAGTGACCATTCCATTCATCTTGAGAGCCATATCCTACTGCTCTCCTCAAATTCGCACGTCGGTGTGCCCTTACCAAAGTCGCGTTTTCTTGTAGTCTTTCTCGTATGTTCATATTTTTATCTCCTAGTGTTACCTCATCGGCGTCGTATCTTCGTCTAGAAGGCTATATTCCTTCACTCCCCGATGTCACGCTCGTCTCCTGCTGATTCCTAATTCCCTTGCGTGAATCCTAGTCAGCTCCTAGCCACTGAAGTATTTTCCTTTCCCGTTTTGTCGTTTTTCGGCCGGTGTATTCCTCATGTTGTGTCCCAGTCGACCATAGGTTTGCTATCTTTTTTTCCTATTTTTCCTGGTTGCCGTACCGGTAACTCGTGTGGCTTTGGCATGTCCTTTTGTCCACTCTTCTATCCCTTCCTTCCCCTATGTCTCCCCTCATCTATCGTCATCTCATCCCAGGGTTGCCAGATGTGGTGCTAGCACTTTCCCCACTACTACTACGGAATTTTTCTAAAAACTTCTCTAATGAAACAAAATTCCCCAACTTTGAAATGGAAAAATATTCTCCAAATTATGAATCAAGATGACTGTCTCTGACGATTCCATTAGCTGTCCCTTTAAATTCAAATAATTCAAATCAATCAACTATCGTCCTTTAGCTTCTCGAAATCTTTCGTTTTTTTTGTCTATACATGTCGTTTATTTTTCTCTTTTTGATGTATAAAAAAAGATATAATAACGTCTATTGTTTCTTTTTTTATTCACAAAAATGCAGACAATAATGTTTCTCTCTCTACTTAGCACAAAAATAATTCCTCTAGAAATCCCTAAACATTTCCCTGTCAATTTATATTCCCAATTCTTTCTACACCTCGAAAAGAATAAATCCCCATATTGGGAACAAATTTTCTCAATTTAGCAACTCTGTCTCATTCTTCGTTACGTCACCGCGTCCAGTGATAGAGTTTCGGTTTTGCTCATGGATCTCTTGTCTCCTAGTGTTTCCTCGACCAAGTTAATTTTTGTCATCTTATCTACCCCCAGATTACTATGCCCCTTTTACTGTGCTTCTTTCACTATGCCCTATACACCATCGCGTCGTCTTCCTCTCTCATAATACAAACAGCGTTTACCTACAGTTATCTGTGCTCAGAGATAATTTAGGTGAGCGTTCATTCATTTCTTGTATCCATCGTTTCTTTTACCTCCCATCTGTCACTTCTCAAAATTTACATTTTAAGAAATCGTCAGTTAAGTGTGTTGAATATTAGCTGTGATATAACCGGTGTATACCTCCTGATCCAGGAAGTAAAGTTCTGTGGACTACTGTAATTACTATTTTAGATGTACGTCGAGGTAGCAATTTTCACGTCTTGCACTATGCACATCCAAAGTTCTAGTAATTACTTGAACAAGCGTTGTCTCTGAACGATTTATTACCAACTCAGTGGCTCCAATGACATTGATGGTAATACATTCTCAATTACGAGCAGGATCAGATGCTTGTGAGCAATAAAGATAATGCAGCGCGCCTATATTTTTCTCCAAATAATTTGAATTTGGCCCTATTGATCAATATTTTCTGCAAATTTGATAATGCTCCTTAGGTTACCATTATCAGTCCACTTTTGAATTATTCTGACCGCAGACCTGCAGGATTAGTGTCGTTGATTACTATCTATGTATTTTTTCCCACGCCGTGATTGTATCGTAAGGTCTGAGCAACAAAACAAAGATGGATCCATTTTTGGTTTGGTGAACTATTATTAATTGTTTAAGGATGCTGCCAAGAGAGATGTTTTCGGATAGGCCGTCCCTATAAACAACAAAAAATGAAATTATTAAATCAAGGCAGAATTTGATCCTACTGTATTCGATCGACATTTGGGGATTCAATTCAATTCAGCAATTTTACGTCGCCTAATTCTATGAGTGTGAGGTTAAAGGAAAGGTAGGTAGACTGGATATAGTTATGATGGTTGAAGAAGAAATAACGATACGTAGAACTCCTGCTACAGGGGTGCAATAGATCGTTCAAAACGTGTAACAAATGTCTTTGTTCTCGTAATTAACAAGAGTACGTCTTTCGACAAGTAGGTATTTTTAAAAGAATCTTACTTCGTCCGTATCCAACGCCACGTAGCTCTCTCCAGAATAGAAAAGTGTTTGCAATGAGGGATTTCTCAGAACAATTTGATAGGAAACGTGTATTAAAAATGGAGTCTTAAATTGAGAAAAACTGTTCGCATTGCATTTTCTTTAAAAAATATAAATATTATACTTTTATTATTTATCAATAAAAGAGTTTAATTTCGTCCCGACAGTTTGGACAGGATTCCCCTAGTAATGAATATTATCATACTCTCAATCCCTGTAATACTTTCTCCTCCACGTTCGTACGTACGGAGTAAAATACATAGTTTAGACAAAGTTATATAATGATTCTAAAAATGAAGATGTCAATAGAGATTCACGTTGGGTTCCTTGATACCGAAAAAATATTGTTCTTTTTTCCAAAACCTTCATCCATCTCTTCGACACTAGAACTTAAACTATTTGTAGGTTTTTTTGCGTAAATGAATATTCTCCAATTGATCTGACCTCGACTCGAAACCCTACTGTATTTTTAAAAAATCACAAAATTTTAGGGGCAGTTTACATTACGCCCCTGTTTTTTCCTGTACTTAAAGCCACGGTACTGACTGTCGCTCCTCTGCATCTCGAGCACATTCTCCCCGTATTCCTCTATTTGCTTCAACTTTTTGCCGCTGCCGCTGCCGCTGTTCGCGTGTTCGCCTCCGCCTCCGCCGCCGCCCCTGCGCAGCCTCCGCAGTAATTCCGCCAGCCGCCCCTCGTTACATCAGCACCCACTGACCCGCATTTCGCCTTCCTGCCCCCACCAACCCTTCCAGCCCCCACCCCCGCTCTGGCCTCCGTAATAGCGCCACTTTGACCACATTAACACGGATAAGGCGTCGAAGGCTGCCTGCCGAAATAGTGGGGGGTCCGTCTCTCCCTCCTCCCTTCCCCCTCTCTCTCTCTCTCTCTCTCTCTCTCTCTCTCTCGTTGCGTTTAGGTGGCTCTCCAAGCCGGAGAGCGCTCTGCGTGTCGCCCCCCCCCTCGCCCCTTTCGCCTGTTGGGTGATGCAACGTTAATGCTCCGCAGGCGGGTGAAATCGCCGATGCGTGATCTTGTCACGATTCCAGAAAAGCGCTTCGAGGGAAATGTCATAAAAGATGAACGTTTCTTTTTCTTAATGCAGTGGAAGCTCGGTCGCTCGGACCTCAGTATCTCTACTTCCTCTTTATCTTAAATTCCTATTCAGCTTTGAATGTATTCACATTAATTTTCCCGGCACATACACGTAGTGTTTGGTAATTTGAATCTTGAAAAATTATGGAACTCGAATGTATTATTTTTGTCTCGAAATTCGACAGATCGAGGTTTCACCTTGAGAGTAGTCTACACCTAATGATCGATAATTTGAATTGCGATCAATTTAAATTTAGAAATAAAAATTTCATTTTTCCTCCAAAATTAGACATTTGGATATTTTAGAATTTTAATACTTTTTAAGAGATTGGCTTATTATGATCAGGCTTATTTCGATAATTTTGTGGGGAATGTCAAAGAGATTTAAAACGCCCGAAAGAAGCTGAATCCTAGGTACGGTTCCCAATGTTGCATGCATTTAGTCAACCTTTTTCAAGAATGCTGTATAACGACTAAATCGTTGGAGACAATTCGGTCTCTCGCAAACAAGAAATATTCCAATGTGAAGTTCAAAATAAAGAAATGTCTATCCCTGAGAGTTTACTGCCTATCGTACATGTTCGAATTCGAGAAATGTGGATTAACCTACACCAGAAGAGTTTGTGTGAATATGCATACTTGCAGAACATTTGTTAGAAATAGACATGTCTTATTATGCTTATCCATACGTAGAAATTCTGTATTTTGGTAGCTTGTAGCTTGATATGTTGTTTTGTCTTATATTTATTTTCAAAGTCAATTCTACCTGGCAATAATGCTTCGTAAAAGTGTGTATCATAATCATATAAAAATTCAAAAAAACGTTTCACTTTTGGAAACACGCTTTTCCCTGTTGGAAGTGCTTAGGAAGGCTGGGGTTTTCTTTCGTCATTTGAGAAGATGATGAACAATTTTGAGTTCCTTTGCATTTGTAGAAGGGACGTTACTTTACTGTTAGACGAGTGTCACAGTGTCAAAATAAAATGATAAATAAAAATAAAACCACTCAAAGATTCGAGAAACGTCTTCCCTCGAAACGACTTCTATAATTGCTGTGAACTGGTATAATAGCTCATTTTTATCTTTCTTGCCAAAAATTATTGTTAGTGCTTAAAGTATTCTGTTTCATCAAGTAAATTGTACTAAAAATGGTTGCTAAAGGGCCAGAAAAATGTGTAGACTTCGATTGTGAAAATTATTAATTGGCGTACAAAAATATGATAAATGTAATTTCTTTATTATATCTATTTTGAACATTCCTACGAGTGGCTCTTTACTACGACGACAGAGAAAGAAAGCTCTGTGCTTGAATATGGTAAATTAGTGGAGGAAAAATAATATTAAAGAATACAAAATATCGATTTGTCCACTATTTCTTGTACAAACGTTATATAATAGGAATTAACGAAACGATTTGTGTAAGAGACTAGTATACTCAGACAACGTCAACCTTTCATACCATACTACGAATGTATGAACCAAACTAAAGATATATTTTTGCAAGTTTTCGTTAAAAATATAACTAGTAGTTTAAACAGTTGAAAAATTGGGTTCAATTTTTCATGTAATTATCCGGGGTTGTGGCAAAGCTAAAGTGATTTTTTTCAAAAAAAAAAAAAAAAAATGAAATGAAAACAATAAGCTAACTCTCGAGAGGCTTTCATGCATTTCCAGCTTTTAAGACTTATTAAAAACTAATGATATTACACAAACGTTGCTGGTAACACAACATATCGCCACAAACTGCATCCACGAACGCGTGAAAATGACATTACACGCAGGTACAATTTTGCAGGCGCCCTCGACAAAGCTAGCGCGCACTGCCGGCCGAGCGTTGGGATTTACAGTGTTCACGCCCCGGTGGCGATTCCGCCATTTGCACTATTCTCCCCACAGAGCAGCAAATGGCCGAATTATCTCGCGCGCCGCTGAGCACGCTCTCTCGCGGCGATTTCATTTACTCCTCGCGCGGATTCCCCCCCTCTCTCTTTTTCTCTCTCTCTCTCTCTCTCTCTCTCTCTCTCTCTCTCTCTCTCTCTCTCTCCTTGTTACAAGAAAAAAAAATCAAATGGAAATTACTTTAATAGTGTGTGCATAATTGTCGCCACTTGTAATATAAGTTCAAGCGAGTGAATTCACGATAGAGCGAAGTGTTGGATATTATGTGCTGTGAAATCTTCTACTTGCTGTCTGCTTCCTGCGAGAGAACACATTAATGTGGAAATTTTAGTGAGGCTGTATTATCAATATTGTACTATTTCCGAAAGTGGTAGTTTAGTTTAGAAAAATAATATTCTCTATAAAAGGACATAAGAACTTGCTTTTCAGAAATGAATGAATAAATTTTATGAATAAAAATGCACGCAAACCAGGGAAACTGAGGAAGTAACTGAGGCTGTAATGCAAAATAAAGTTCTGAATAATTAAGAAAAGACAAGAAACGAGTTTAGCCTGGTTTCGAAATGATCTGAAGAACATAATGCTTTCTAGGATATTTCCGATCTCATCTTTCTCAGAGAAACCCAACGCAATGTTCTCGAGCGTTGTTAACACTCTTTGCTTTTTCCTCTCAGAAGACGCGTTCACCAACGGAGAGCCGTTGAAACAAACGAACGTAAAAGATCTTAAAAATTGCACAATTTTAGACATAATATGAATATCAAGCAAAACACTTCGGTCTATCCCAGAACGTCTCAACAGAACTTATAATCTGTGTCAGAGTGAACTACTATTGTATAAGACAAATGCTCTCCAAATGGTTAGCAATATTTCCCCGAACAATAGCGCGTAATCTCCTTTTTCTGCCTTTTTTGTGCAAATGTTCCTTTTGCGTATCTTATAAATAGTATATTTAACTTTTATAGTGGAGAATCGTGAGGATAGGTCAATAAAATATATTGTGACGTAGTGAAATAAGAAATAAATTTCAATAACAAAATAAAAATAATATATTCAAAGATTAAGCACAAGTTACAATGAATTGCTAATGTTAAAACACTCCGGCAACCTTTTCCTTTCAGAACACTGCTTTACCGCAGAAAATACAAGCCACGCGTGATGCGCGCTATCGGACCTCGGTCCCGTGACAATTACCGTCACATGGCCTGACGCCAAAATTTAACCCGGTCGTGGCGACCGTGTGCCTACAGCACGCGAGATTGTCTGGCCCTTACTCTCCGGACATCTCGCCCCCACTCCTACACCCCTTGTACACACACGTACAAGCTTCCCGATGCAAACTGAATGAGAACGCGGGCGCAGATGGCGCCGTGTTAAATAGTTGAGGCTGACACCCCCACCACTGTTCCATAGATAGACTCGCAGGCCAGCCTTGGTTTACGCCCCCACACAGAATTCTCAGGTTGGCTGCCTGCTTCCGTAAACGAGGCTCGCCGGCAGCATCCTGGGAGTTTACAGCCTCCGGTATTTTTGGCTCTGCGGCACTACCTGAGTCAACCGCCCGAGCGCAAACCCCCGGATGTTCAGGCTCAATCCCTTCCTCCCCCGCAGCGTACTTTCACCAACCTAACGGATCTGGCCCTCGTGTTAACGACGCCACAATATGTTTTTTACAGTGCCAACGTTTCGGCCATTTATTTGGCCTTCTTATGGACAATAAATATGAAAAATAATAAGTGAAACTAGTTTACACCATTTACATTTACATAAGAAGAAAATACCCGATTTTCAAACACAGTTGGGCAGTAATAAAGATTGACTCTAGCTATTTGTATATTAATTGGCATATTTATTCTACATTATTGTATAAAATTATAGAAAATTGTTGCTTCCAAAAACAGGATAGAAAGTGTCTTACATCTTGTTTGCCCGCTGCATTGTTATGAATATCCATTTTACCAATTTAACTATAATAGGAATTTTTATTCCAAAACATCATATTTTCAAAAAATTGTTAATAAATTGACTGCTGTGTTTTTATAATTTTATTGTTCTTGCCAATCTCGGAAACACGACTCTCCACATTTATTTACAATACGAGATTAAGATAAACAGAATAATATTTAACATGTATGTATTAATTTGATAAGAAGTAAAAAATCTTATTTTGAGCCTCTACAGTCACCTTTATTCTGTAAGAAAACCGGTAGCAGTGTATCGCGTCCATTCGTGTTTCCAGAGAACCACTCCCCACAACACTTTTTACGTGGTTGACAACGCGCAAATAATTCATCACTTTTTGGTACTTACTATTAAGGTTACTGGTGCGCCATTTCCGATCGTTAAGATCGTGAAGCGGTAAAAGTAAATCGATCTTCCAGGCAAAAAATCAAAGACGTTGCCCCTTCCATTATGTATTTTACTTTGAACAACCATGAAATCAGTATTTTTTTCGCATTGTGGGAACAATACATTTACATCAGTTTTACAATTTCAATTACGAATCAAAAATATCGATTATTTTAAAATGTAAATTTATTGGTACGCCGAATTTTGAATAGCTCTGGCGTGAAGTTGCTTTAGCGTCAATTAGCACCTTTAGAAGAAATTCATCAATGCGTCAACTGTTTAAATCTTTTCAATAACAAAGTCTTTCAACCAATTAGCTTTATTGCTACATTGAAAAATTTACTCAATGTAAGGCAATTCTAAACAACGAAATTGATGTCTTAGGAGTGTATTTGTAATGGTTTCAATGATATTATATGATATAGGTAATTGTGTGCTAGATAAGATTATTTCAATATTTGTTTCATTGCAATTGGTTCAGGAATTATTAAGATAAAAGGAAACAAACAAACATGAAATCTAAACACACTACATCATTTACATCAATTTTACAATTTCAGTTACGAATCAAAAATATCGATTATTTTAAAATATATTTTTAATGGTATGCCGAAGTTTGAATAACTGTGTCGTGAACAACCAAAATTTCTCAATCTGCAAAAACAAAATTAAATACAATTTTTTTATTTCGTTTCAAAATGCAATTTACTTTAAAATATTCAAGTAGTATGTATAATTTAACAATATTTTTCTCACTTTTTACAGTTCCTATTATTTCAAGTAAGAAACACTGCGTGAAATTGTAAGTACAAAGCGTTTCTCTACTTCTCTCATTACTTCTTTAAGACTTATTACGGAGTCAGAGCAGCAGAGTGTTGAATGATTGTCACAAACAAACACTTTTTGATTTGACTTTCTTGAGCCAACGTAATAGAAAAGTTGTCAACGGAATGACTTTTTCAATTCGTAAGGCTGTTTTGAAAGGAATTCTTCAAAAATTACAAAAACAAATTTTTATATGACCATTTTTAAGAAAACAGTATCAACATTTAGTGTTGCTCTGAAGATGTCGTTTCATTGGGATATTTAAACTCGTATTAATAAGCGTTTTGTGCGTTTTGTAATATTATGTGAAGTAATTTCTACGGGGGCAAATAAGAATACATTGAGTGATCGTGAATTTTAGGAATTTTTTTCTTAATTTTCTGAGAATAAGAGTTGAGCAAATATTTATCATCAAATTGTTCTTTAATTTAGTCAAAATTTTTTATCTTGAGTAAAATGATAGAAAGAATTTAAATGTTTTTTTCATATCTACGCGCAATTTTAGACAGAGAAAATATTGGGCTAGGTTCAAATTTCAATTGTGACAATTTTTTGGTACCACATACGTTGCTGTGTCGAGGTCTGCCTCTGTCAGGACAAGAACAGGCGCAAGGAGGACTGATTCCCTATTCCCACAAGGCTCAGCCTTCGTGACCTGAGACTCCTAGTAGGAAGAAAGGATTACCTTTTTAATCTGGTCGCATTCGCACTCTCTCATTAGTTCAGCCGGGCGATATGTCTTCAGCCAATCTTAATAATACCCATCCTTCCTGATCTTAAAACGCCCCGTGCTAATGGATCAGTAGTTTACATGGCGACTCAATGAGTTTGAATGACAAGTTCAAATCCAGATCAGCGTGGGGATCAAATAAGGGTCGTGTGAGAGCGTAGGCTTCCGCGGCCGGAGTCAGTATTTACTAGGCTGTCCGGGTGACGCCGCGTCCATGGCGAAGGTGCCGACGTGTCGGTCGCCATTCTACGACCTTCCTCAGGGCGTAATGAGGAAGGTCGCAGAATGGCGACCGAAACGTCGGCACCTTCGCCATGGACGCGGCGTCACCCGGACAGCGTAGTAAAAAAATAAATAGGGGTCGACGAATTTTGTAGTGCGAAAATACACGGCATGCAGTATCACTTTTACGGCACATTAAAGAGCCCTTGGATATCACTCAGATATTTTCGGTTGTTTGGTTGGTGTTGCTACATGATGCTGCTACAGAGATGGTGCGAGGTCACTCCTCGCCCAAAAATGTCAAAAGCTACTGTCATGAAATGACTCGTCTTGATTGGTGCCCCTCATGCAACGAAGGTGGGAAATGATTTCAGTTCTGGATGATGAGTACGGATAGGTAGTATACATTTAATAAATATATCACTGTGAAAACACGAATGCCTGTCCAAAAAAACATGGAAAATTTGGGGTCAGAGCAAAAAGATGATCGAAGACCATTACTTTCGTGCCTACGGCTATTCATACGGCTATTCAACGTACAATCGAATGAACTTTCGTTTCTTGCCCACTGTATCTTCTAGTGGCATCAGGACATCCAGTCAATTTTCCCACCAATGCTCTTAGTTGCCTTTTTAGGATATCATGCAATAAAGCAAAATGAAGCCATGGGATCCTTTGAAACACTAACTAAAATCGAATTTTTTCGCGTAACATTTAGGTTACTCATTTATGAAATGAAAGACCACTTGTGGGAGGAAATTGGAACGACCAGTTCATTAAGCGTCGGTAATTCATGATCAGCGGATGCGTTAGAATCAAACGCTTCTGGTGATTAACTGCGCTTGCTGACTCATTTCGCTGCAAGTGGTTGCTTATTTCGCAAGTAATCCTTCTGTTACGTCTCTGCAATAAACATTCGAAGAGACCTTTCTTATTATTTGATACTGAAATTATTTCTTTAGAATTGCTTCGGAATGCAGTTTTGTGAACAAAATGTTTGCTTTCTTTGCCTGTTGGAGAAAAACGATAAATTTGAATGTACGCCGAAATAAAATGAAGATATTACCTTTCTTTTCTATTTAGTCTTCCTCATCTTCTTCTGGTTATAGTCGTACGAATTTCAAATGAATGTAATTATTTGTATATGTCCTAGAGCAAATTTGTCATTGTATTTGTTTCTTCATTTATGACAATACCTAGTATTGCTGTTGCACTCATGTGCAATGCCATAACTTGATTCTTTAAAAGAACGCTTTCTAAAATAACAAAATTAAACTTTTATATTTTGAATATCATTTTATACTTTTCAATTTCAATCTATTCTGTGTCAATCTCCTTTATTGTTTTCAAGCTTTGTGGTTCTCTACTTACCATATTCCTGCAGTCCTCTTCATTAGTTGTAACTTATGTCTATGGTATTTATTCATTAGATGGAAGTTATGTATAACATTAGTCATCTCAATGACTATTTTACAACCCTCAGTCGTAGGACATATTTTCATTATTAAAAGTTAAACGACTTTTGATAGTGTGTGATTTGTAGTTATGCTTTTCTAGGCACTTTGGAAAACTGACGTTGATTTCAGTTAGATTTTTGTGCAATAATGTTACATTTCTTGGCAATGAGCTTCAAAGACCAAATAGAAGAACGTAAATTCAAGAAGTTTTAGTTTAGACTAATTAGTTGTAATATGTTGGTTATAAGATCATTGAGACAATTAGAAATTTTTTAACAGCATATGAAACACTTTTATCAGAATATTTACAAAACGTTTAATAATTACAGATTTTCATAATTACAATTACATAATACACAACAGTTTCATATGTTTTGATGAATTAATAGTAGTTGTAAAATATGAACGATTGTACACTTAATAATAGAAGAGGAAAATATAAATACTATTGAGAACATGTTTTTTTTGTTTCTGACAAAATAATTTTAAATATCATATGAGAAGAAACTTCTATTGACCACTGCAAAGTTGTTATCCAAACATTTTTTTGCAAAAATGCAACCGCGTTAAATATACGTAGTTTGCATGCACCATCTTTATTTTCGTACTGATCACGTTAAGCACACAGTTGAAAGATATGAATGCCATTACGATCTACTCTATTGTTAATAAAAAAGTAAATTATAATATTAATAGGCTGCAACGATAGAGCGTGTGTTTTTTCAGAAGTTACTCGTAACTCTCATTAGCCATGGCTGGAGGCGTCTTCCGACCCAAAATTCCCTTTAATTTTCACATTTACGGTACATCCTACCGTTGATGGAAATGCCACAGGTGTGCAGCAAACCCTGCACACTGCTATGCAGGTGTGCATCAAGTACTTAACCAGAAGCATTCAACGCCCTATAATTTCACGAGGGAAGAAGACGCATCCAGGTTGCCGTCTTTCTGCGGGATGGAAGGACATGTGAACATATGCGAACTGTGCGAATATGAAGAGTATTATGGAGAACACCGTAATGACATTTTTGCGTGTCCTGCGTTGCTAGATGGTACACCATATGTTGAACGAGCTCCAATCTCCTTTTTACGTTTCAGAATCGCCAACAAAGAATTGCTTGGCTGAAGAGCGCTTTGGTCCCTCGCGTATCCTCATGTCATCGCCGGTAATAGTAACCAGTAATCTAAAAATATTCGAAACCATATATTAGGTTTCTAATTGTAGTTTTGAAATGCCACACACGACGCACATTAGAAAGTTCATGGGAGTTAGTGTTTGTATGTAGACTGACTTCTTCGGATCAATAAAAGAAAAAGATTCCAAGTACACACAGGATACGCTCGTTTTTCTAAAATATTTGATTGGGTCGATGGTCTAATAACTTCTAGAGTGAAAAACACAGCAAAACCGTTTTCCGAGGCTACATTCTGAATGAGGCTAGTAATTCATTCAAATACATTCACTAAAAAATGTTTGAACTTGTAAGTGTTCTTAAAACTTCCGCTGTTGCTACTGTGATCAGAATTTATGGAATAATTTACAATGCATGCTTTTACCGTTCAACAATCAGAAATTATTGCTCATAAGGAAAAAAATGTTTAGACATTCGCATATATACTTCGGCGAAATACGGAAACTAAATACTTCAGCAAGGCCAGGTCACTAGCGCCTACAACCGTTCAGTTCGTATGGTTCCTTGCCTCTTCCGCGGTCACAAATATACGGTCCTGCAAAACGGGTACTGATATTTTAACACCTGGTTTTGATAAACGTTCCACGATTTACTGCCTCCGAAGTCAAATGTCACGTAAGTATCGGTAGCTGGGTCACGGGAAATAGGTTGTATTTTTGGGACACTCGCCAGAATTTACGCGTCATTGTTCGGCAAAATTGAAATATTTGTGTCCCTGCCGCGGTCCACGGGTTTTTATCCGCCTCCGAATAAAAGGAGAGGTTGGCTTGACGCTCTTCAGTGTAGCCGCGTTGACACTTCGCGCCGCGCGTGGCGTCCATTACTCATAGGACCCAACAGTTACAGCGGCGTAAATTTCGAGGCGCTGGGTGTCACTTGTGCCGAGTCAGCGCGACCTGGCGGAAGGTGGCGCTGTCAAACAGTGGCTGTAAACTCAAAAACTGGGGGCAAAAGACGTGTTAACTGGACACTGAATTTGAGAACCTAATGATCTCCAAAAAGATGTGTGATGACCATGATTAGTTACTGAAATTACCAAACATATTTAGATGATAATATTCTCATTCTGAACTTTGCAATTAATCGTTGTCATAAACCTGTCCAAAACTTCGGCACTTTGTACCGGGCGCCCGCGAGTCTCCAAGCCCACAGGGAACACAATAATTGATTAACTAGCGATGGTGGGCGCGTCATTGTCCCGTACGTGTAGTGCATGTTTTATTGCGGGAGCTGATGGTCATCTGCTCTTGCTGGAAGGAAGGCGAGGATCCAGCGACGATATACACGAGGGGGGGGTTCCCAACCAAGTATTTCCCTCCCATAAGGCATCGCTTCAGATGGGACAAGCTCTGAAGTTTGGGACTGGCCTTCCGACATGTGTAGTAGTGTAGTGGATGTAAGTGTAAATGTGTGTAAGTAAGGGGTGAGAATAGAACAAGAAAGAGGAAGGAAAGATCGCGCGCGGTCCGTGGTTCGTTTGTTGAGGTAATGCACCCGCATCAGAGGGCATAGATAGCGCTCCTGTTGTCATCGCGCTCTCACTCGATTGGTGAGATCAAAGCTCTGGGACCACGCTCAATTGAACAGCCTGGCATTCCCCTGCTCTTCAACGCTGGAATTATCGGAAAACTAACGTGATCCGAATTCTTCTCAAAGAACATGGTGTGAATAATTTGCGCAATTTTTATATTAATTCCAATATTCAAAAAATTGTTTAACAAAATGTTAATGTGCAATCATGTAGAGAGGTGAACAGAGCGAGAGAGGTGAACAGAGCGCGAGAGAGGTGGACAGAGCTCGAGAGAGGTGAACAGAGCGCGAGAGAGGTGAACAGAGCGCGAGAGAGGTGAACAGAGCGCGAGAGAGAGGTGAACAGAGCGCGAGAGAGAGGTGAACAGAGCGCGCGAGAGAGGTGAACAGAGCGCGCGAGAGAGGTGAACAGAGCACGAGAGAGAGGTGAACAGAGCGCGAGAGAGAGGTGAACAGAGCGCGAGAGAGAGAGGGACAGAGAGAGACGGAAGAGAAAGGTGGATGAAGAGTGACGTTGGGGAACAGGGTGGGAGAGGAAGAGGGTGATGGGCAAAGGGGAAGGGAGTGAGAGAGTGGTGGAAAATATGCATATGTTCTTGTTTCCGTAATATTACCTCATCAAAACTTGTCAAATCCTTGTTCGCAACCTGCCTCATGCCTGTTCGCGCTACGTCCTCGCTTTCCAGCAGACGCCCCCTGTGCGTCTCCGTCGTATTAATTTCAGCGGCGCAGGGCGCAGCGCGTGTCGGCGCGGCGGCGGCGGCGGCGGCGGAGGTCGCGTACTTGTAACCCGCCACGGCGCGCGCGGGCGCCGAGACGTCTCCTTTCCGCGGGGTTGACGTCCCTGCGACCTCTCTTTCCGCGCGCGCAGCGACACTTTTATCGCCCGCTTGGCGCCCCGCGCGCCTGCGCTCGCGGCCGCACGCAGCGCCCCGCGCGAGGCGACGCTGGCAACTGGCTGAATGGGCCGGCGGTTTCGCTATTCCCATTGTCCCGCGCGGAGACGACGCGTATAAAAATCGTGGAGACGATCAAGGGGGCTGGGGTGGCACTTCCTCTCGGAGAGGGACAATCGTTGGGGGAGACGCGGGACAAAGGAGTTGGTTTGTCTGCGAGGGATGTGATTGCGTGCGCGTGAAGGTGTATGTCGGATAATTTACGACTGATTGTTTATGATTTTGATCATCTTTCGGATGGACGATGCTTTTGAGTTAGTTTGATGATAGAGAAACTCACAAAGGACAAATAAGATGGTTTATTGATATGCTACATGCCCATTTTGATTTTCACTGAATATGCAAGGTCTGACTTTCATCCGCAACGCAAGTTCCAGCTGTAATGTTAACAGTGCCTCCTATTTGTAGCATTGTTGTTGTTTGTAATATTAAAATATGTTCTTATTCTCCAAAAATGAAGCCAAAGTGGCGGGAAATTAGTTAAATATTTTCTAAATCCCTAATCTTAATCTGATGCTTGGCAATTGAACAAAATATGTACGTAAAACGTTACCATTGCAAATTGTACTTTTCGAGACTATAATTGTTATTTGATTATGCATTACCATTAGTGTTGTTCGATACATGTTGTATAATATAATCTAACCCTTTATCAGACAACAAAGGATTAACGAATAAAACACGCATGTGATGAAGTATATTTATTGTTGCGAGAACATGGAAAACTATTATTTTAATAACTGAATACACCGCTGAGCTCAAGAAAACGTGAACAGATAGTAAGGTATATTTATATGCAGAGGCAAAACAAGGTGCTACGTCAGAATTTTCAAAGTATCTTGAGAACTGGTCGAAAAACTCAATCGAGATGGGAGCTATTGACCTAAAAGCCGAGATACAATACTTTTTACAGGTATATTTAGTATTTTAGAAGTAGACAGTTTAAATGGTAAAAAATACATATATAATTCAATTCTATTTTCCTTTTTGATGCTGTGATGAAAGGATACTTGGGTTTACATCTGTCTCCTTTCATCTAGGATCGGTTCGGATCAACTAATCACAGTTTATAAATCGCTGTTTTTTGAGAATTATAAATTACGCAATTTGGCGTTTATGCATTAAATACTGGCATTTTGCAGCGTCTTCTGCAATTGCAAAGCCACATTAATACAAGGGGAGATTCTGAGGAGAAGGGGGAAGATGCAAAACAAAAGAGAAAGAGGACAAGAAGAAGAAGAAGAAGAAGAGGAGAAAAAAGAGAGGGTCGAAAAGAAAAGGAAGATAAGGAAGGACGTAGGAAGGTAAATAAGAAAGAGAACGAGAAAAGAAGCAGAAGTGACGAGATAAGAGAAAACGAGAAAGATAGAAGAAAAAATGGAGGAGAAGATGAAGAATACGCTGTGGCTGTAAGAGAAAATGAGGAAGGAGGAGGTGAAGGGAGAGGGGAGGAAAAGACGAAAGAACTTTGTCGTAGGCGCAGTAGTGTATGTTGTGTATTCACTTAACGAATCGTCTTCTGCACATTATTTCTCGCTTATGAAACCCCGGTACAGCAGGTCCCCGACAGTTAGTCGAAAGAACAACTTGGAAGCACGCACGCAGAGAAGCAGCGGCGTCGGCAGCAAGGGGCGTGTCATCCGTTGACCTGTTGCGCCCCGAGTTCGCGGGCGGGCGAGCGAGCGAGCGAGCGAGTGATCGGGCAGGAGAGCTAGTGGGCGGGCGGGAGAGC
>BOPP01000020.1:10580552-10617652 GCA_017312745.1 Gryllus bimaculatus
CGGACTCGGACTCGGACTCGGACTCGGACTCGGACTCGGACTCGGACTCGGACTCGGACTCGGACCCGGACCGACCTCTTTCTACCGGTGCACTGCTCTATAGATTTGTATTCCGAGAGACCTTGATAAGGTACAGTCAAGACAGAACTGATGAATGATAATGATGAGGATGACGACGTTGCTGATTGATGTTGAAGATCCCATGCTTACATTCCATCATCTTTCACCTCTGCATCGTCATTTTAGCTAACATCTCCGCATAATGTGAACTACTAAGGTCATTGAGGTGTATGAGGAAGGAACGTCTGAAATCCAATGAATAAACCGGCAAAAACCGGAATAAAACCGCATCAACCTGCGTAGCGTTGCCTGGAAGGTCCTTGGGTTTGAGTCCTGACAGTTCAGCGCGAGATTTTAGAGTCTAGCTAGACAACCAAATTGAATTCAGCCGCTGTCTGGACACGAATTCTAGCAATCGGCTGCTCTGATAGGTAGTTTTCCGTGATTTCTCCGATCAACCCCAGGCGAATGCAGGAGCCTTACCCTAAGAAATGGGCTACGGATCGCCCACGATCTTTCATTCCTCTTCCTTGTCCTATCTTCACCCCTTATGTCCACACACATACACTCATATTCGCTACCTATCGCACACGCTGAAAGACCTGTCGGGAGCTTACAGTTTGACCCGGTTGGGTCGGTGCGCCGATGGTGGTAGATATGTGGATGGGGAAACCCCCGCAAGCCGACGTAGGTCATACAGCGTCACCTCTCACGATGAAAACTTGACCAGATCAATTCAATGTGTAAACGATGATGTTAATGATGGAGATGATTTACTAATTTTTGAACGTAGAATGAGGCTTACACAATTCCTCACTCTTTCCTCACTCTCGTGGTTTGATATTGCTCTCCACTGAATGGATGACTTTGGTGGTTTTGAGGTGTGGAGGATGATAAACGATTAGTGATTGTGGATGGGATGACAGTTCAAATGGTTTACCTAGTAATAAAGGAAGCCAACATACCGTTACGATCCTAATGAAAACGTATTTTCTTAAGCAACAGTCAAATGCATTACTCCTACCGATGCTTCTCATTACATTTCACGGAACTATGTATCGCAATTATGTCTCGTTTGTTAGGGATGTGAAAAATATTTATATAATTTATTTACCATATTCATTTAGAATTGATATTGAGAGCAAGTTCATTTAATCTCTCCAACTGTTCATCAACATAACCATGGATTGATAGCATAGACTTGTTTATTATAAATTATATTTCAGAGGGGGTTGAATTTCCCTTTGCACGAGTCTGTACCAGTCTGCATTGCCTTGTTTCGTTGCAGGTGATATTATTTGTGCATGGAATTATGGATGAAGAAGAGGTAATATTGCACGAATATTCTTGACGTCCACACGTGCCTTTATAAATTAGCTCAGAAAGAATTTAGGTTGAAATAGTTCACTGCTCGCAAGGTTTCTATCGCCGTTTAAAGCTTTTCCTCTCCATATACCATTCAGTCCGTACTCTGTGGCTTTGTTGTTGTGAAGATTGTCGTGGGTGAATACCAGGAGCCAATGGTTTTAGAATTCAGATGGTTAGTTTTTTATATCTTAAAAACATATTTTTCAACCTAGATTAACGTGAAGGATTAGTCCTTGAAATAAATAGCTCACAAAAGAAATACAAGCTACCTGTGCCTGTCATCGGGTTTCTCATTTACTGCCTGCTGTGTCTAAGAAACATCGTAGCTCGCATTTTCATTATTTGAAGGTGGCTTGGATGACTTTTAATCCAAAGACACAAAACGACTTTTTAATACCCTCGAAAACAGTTTATTTTCCTATTATTTCTAATACGTAAGAAATGAAACACCCATCTTCATAAAGGTACGAACACTTACTTTCCTTAATGGAGCAATCCTTTTCTTGAACACCTAGTGTATCGTAATCGTACTTACGTGATGATTCTGGGAAATTACTTTACTCTATTAATTACATTTTTCTATTTTGCTATTCCTTATCAAACTATACCCTTTTGGGGCTCAGTAATCTCTTTTTCTTTTACTTTGCCTTTTAGTTTCATTCTCACAAGTGTGTACGAATCAGACAAAGTTGAATGCTGGCCTGAATTTTCAAAAACATCAATAGCAACACTCGTTGTTTTGTAGTCTTTTATTTTAAAACTTATTATTCTTTCATTTTCATTTCTTCAAACTTCCTCATCGCAAATGCCGTTGAATCAGCTTTCTTCATTTCTACCACCAAGGCATCTTTAAATATCTTCGATTCATTCATCAATGCATCGTTTGCATTACTTCCTCCCCACTGACACATTTTAAATTAAAACACAATAAGACGATTTCTGAGTACCACTTGCGCCAACCCGCAAATTTAATGACCTACTGCTACTAATAACTATATAAATGTCAGGCAAAATTCGTTTCTAGACTTTAGACAAGTTAAAACAGGCTTAATATTGTCGTATCTTGTGTCACGAAAAGAAGCATTGACACCAATTTTACTTTAGTCTATTTCTTTGCCGGCGATAATTTCATCATACTAGATTTCGCTGTTCACGAATGCTCACATCGGCGTGTACGTAGTTTCTATTGGGCACCATCTTATTTAACCTTATTTGTCATCCTCAGCCCAACTTGTCAAATACACTGCGTTGAAAAACGACCAGTAGTTAAACATTGTTTTATAGTGAAGGCAACAATAAAATAAATATGTATTTTGATTTTTCAATTCGTGCTCGTCCAAGGCATGGATAATGTTGTAGTAACGCCTACGCGTTTGAGACGTTCATATTTTTAAAAAAAATGTGCAACCACCTCCATCACGATAACTTTCAAATTAGGTTTACTAATTAATTTTAAAATTACTTGTGTTTGTGAAAGTCAGCGCTTTGAAATCAAATATTAAAATAATGTGCCAGTTTTCGGGACGTAATGATCTATGGAGCAACTACTAGACGTGCACTGTTACGTTGTATAGGAAGTTAGAAAAATCCTCAAATTTTTCTGATATCTTGAATACATTGACATCTAGTGCTAATTAGAAAAGATATATAGGTATATTATTACAATGTAAGTGAACAATGCACTTTTTAGGTAGGCTTCCAGTTTTAATTTATCTTTATTGTATCTGTTCACCCTCACAAGAAAACGATCACGACTTCTAATTTCAGTAGTCTCCAAGACAACGCAACTTTTCAACAGTATTTCTTACAAAACTAGAATTATTTCAAGTTACCCTCCTTGACTTCAGACACTTCACATACTCCGTATAACAGTAGTTCTATTCGCTAATTTTTATTCAACAATTATTCAAAACAGATATCAACATTAACACTTCACTATGATTAACTCTACCACATCATACATCATTAGGTTCTAATAATTCACATCACTGGTTAGACAAAAGTGTTTTAGTGACGTGGAAGGGTTAATGTTGTGATATATGGCTTAAATATTTTATAGACAATTATCACTTACCTGTTACCGTTGCAGCAACTTTTCTCATTCTTGAAATTTCAGCCATATCATCTCGGACTTCACAAATTCAATCTGCCATATCGCTTCTTGCAATTCTCTATTAATTATGTACTAAATTTTACTCACAACAATATGAACTACTCATGTCAACTGATAATTTACAGATCACATCTCAATAACTCTTCCTCATTGTCGCTTCTCTGGTTTCTCCCTCTACCCTTTAATTACTTCTGTAAATTACTCTTAAACTGCATCAATATGCCTCTAATCCTTCCCTCCGTTTCAGCATTCTTAAACGATTACACTTTTCGTGTGCATTCTTGCTCGTAATAGACAACTCACGCTCAGAACTCCCAATCTCGGTGCACATGTTGCAACCTGTTACAAGTTTCCTTGCTTCCTCTTTCACTTGCCATTCAACACGTTCTCTAAATCATTCATCTGCAGAGACAATAACGCTCGCTTCCCACTCCCTCCCATCCATTCCTTTCCCCGCAATTACAGCAGGACCACCCACCCCGCACAGCGCCCCACCACGCGCCGCCGCTTCTCGCGCACCTCGACCTGTGGTGCAAAACCCCTCCTGCCCCGCCCTCGCTCCAGCCGCCTGTCGACGCAATCGCCCGCGCTGTCCCGCCTCCCCCTCCGCCCCCTTCAGTCCTGCCTCCCTCCGTGCCCGCCTCCGCACCACTGTGCTTCCACTTCCGCTCTCCCGCCCCCGCCCTCTCACTTCCTCTCTCCCTTCCGCCCCAAAGGCACCACCCCCCGTCCCAACCATCCCCCCCGGCCACCCAAACCCACCGGCCTCTCCCCTCCACTTCTCGCCTCCCGTCCCACCTACTCTCGCCTCTCCCACTCGCCTCCACCTTCTTGACCACTGCCCTTCCACTGCCGTGACCACCCTTCTGCCACTGCCCTTCTCCTTCCTTGCTTCCCACCCCGCCACCCACCTCCTCCGCGCGGCATTCCTGCTCACCTCCGTTCCATCACCCATCACTCCACCTGCCCGCCATCCACAAGCTCACATGCCCCGCCTCACCCGATTACAATCAATTCCCACACACCCTAGCCGCGCTTCCTGCCCCTCACGCCGCCATCCATCCCACGTCTCCCGAATCCCCTCCTCGCTCCCACCCCACCCGCTCTCGGTTTGAGCCCTCTCCGCCCTCTTCTGCGTGCCGCCGCCTCCGCCTCTGCCGCCGCCGCCGCCCGCGCCGTGCAGTCGCTCGCGCCTCGCCCCAAGCCGCGCCGCGGCCCCCGTGGCCTTTCCTGGTTGCGGTTCGCGTAATAATAGCACGCGCGTCGCTGATCCACACCCCCAAAAACAGAAGGCGGCGTGGCCGGCGGGCAGTGGGCGGTGGCGGGGCGGGGAGGGGGGGACCGACTTTCTCCTCCTCCGCAATTTCTCCGTTCATCATCGTTTAATCGTCCGCTGCACGTCCGCGGCGAAATTAATCCTGGCGCCGGTCGAGTAAAAGGAGGACGCGGCGCGGCGTCTCGCTGCACCTGCGACGCAACGCTCCAGTAACGCGTGGACTAGATTCTGCGATTGAGCAACCCTGCCCGCCGGCCGTCACGGGGGATGCGGCGTGGCCATTTCGCGCATCTTGCGCGTCACTTTCTAGGCCCGCCGTCTTCCTTTCTTCGTCTTCTAGTCTTCGCGGTTGGTGGGTTTCCCACAGAGGCAGCACAGTTCGGTCGAATTCAGTCACCGTTTGGAGCGGTCGACCGCTCTGATCTGCACGTTTCCGTGGCGTGTGTAATGATTTCCAGACGAATGCCGAAGCAGTACCTTAGCAAACAGATCATGGACTACGCGCGATCGTTTCTTTTTTTCACCCTTGACGCCTTCTCCTCTTCCCCCTGCACATGTTTCTACAGTTGCACTACACTACCACATGTCGGTAGGCCAGTCTGGAGCTTATATTGAGGGGGGATTCTGTAAGGTGACGTATAGGTTGGCCCGGAATATCACGTTCCGGTGAGAGAAACTTCGCAACGCCTCGGAATAAAACATGGGCTACATTTGTGGGACTAAGCAGTTTCCACGCCCGGAACCAATGCTCACTCATTCGCTCTATCAGAGACCTTTTGTTTCTTGTCTTCTGCTCCAAAGTTTGCATTGTTGAGTATTTATTGTATTTTTCGCTAATCCTTTCTTTTTTGAATTTTAAAATTAAAATCTTACTTCATTAAGAGAATGTTGCTCTTCATTTTTTTAGTTCGATTTTTTTGGGGAGGTGTTCTTCTTTAAGTTTAAACATTTTGCTTCACTTGTTCACATAAGACACAGATATTTAGGAATGCATTCTTTGGAGATGTAATTTCTCGAAAAGTAATTATATATCAAATCGTCATGTATATGCGTTGAACATTTACGAAAAGGAAAATGAAATCAGTGTTCAGAACAATTTGCGTTCTACTTGTCGAAAACACTTGGTCGAAATTGCTATCAAATTACATGTACTAGACTAAGAAATATATTTCATACTTCACATTTAATGAGGTACCCAATTTCTTGCAGGTGTCTATATAGAACGCTAGGGGAAAACGAGGTATGGTTAGTATATTCTTGTAACTAGAACAGCACCTGTCTCACAGTTTCACTCCCGGCTAATACGCTCGTCATAACTTGCAATAGTAGCTCTTAAGCTGTGGACTGTTCCTTGCGAAATGTGAAAAGCATACAATATCAATTAAGAATCATTGTAGAATTAATTTTATTATTTTTAGTATTGAATATAATTAAAGTTTTAATATCATGATGAATTAAAAATGTCCTACAGTTGTTGATGTTCGGCCCTAATCCGACATTCTGATTGAGGTTTTTCTGGGTTTACTCAATCGCTTAAGGCGTATGCCGGGATGGTCCCTAGATTTGTTCCCCCAGACGTAAATGTAGCTGTAACCAGACGTAACAAAAAAGCTTGTCCTCCCCTCTTAAAATGTTACTACTCTATATGTATGTAAATTCAGTGGTTAGGCGGAAGAACAGGCCCTGTGGCCTGAGCCTCATCATTAATAAAGGGATTATTATTATTATTATTATTATTATTATTATTATTATTATTATTATTATTATTATCATTATTATTATCATTATTATTACTACAATTATTAGCAATAAAATGAGTTAGTATGAGTTTATAAAGTTGATTTTTAGAGTGTCTGTCAAGATATGTTTGTACTTATATGTTGACTTAAGAAATGTTCAAATCGACACAGTAACACATTGAAACATTGAAGTGAATTTTTAACAGAATGAACTTTCTACCCCCCGGCAAATAGGCCAGCCAACAGTAGGGTTAACATTCGCATCAACTATATTAAGACACGGCAGGCAGCGGCCGTTGGCAATGAATTACGAATCGAAGGCGGCGAATCGCAGCGTGTCGTACACGGCGCTTGAGCAACGCGGCGGTGTCGCGCGGCGCCCGTGTCGCGCTGGCAGCGGCGCTTGAATTACCGGCAGGTCACTCGGCACCTGCTCTCCTCGCGCGGGCGACGGCCGGCGACGGCGGGCGACTGCGGGCGGCGCGGGGCGCGAAAGTTACGGGCGGGCGCGGCGCGAAGTGCGTCGCATGCGACTGTTGGACGGATTTAAAGCGCCCCGTGCGACGCCGCGACCCTCCGCCTGCGCTCGACGGCGCTCGTAAATGGATGAAGGACGTAGTATATTGGCCGTTTCAGTTTGAAACGCAATGTGGCGCTCTATACGTACATGTTGCTTTAAACGTTTTTTTTTTGTAATGGTGTGCGGTTGTTATAGACTTATCGTAACCGGAGGAAAGAAAGGACGCTCTTAACGGCGGGCGTCCGTTAAGGATTTAACTGCCCGCCGTCCATTACAAACAATCCTAAGAAGTGAGTTGTGACTAAATATGGCGAATGAATACACTTTTAAGAAATGGTTCCGGCAAACGTATATCACTGCAGTGCCTCTGATCGGGAGGTCCGAGGGTTCGAGTCCCGACGGTGACACGATTTTTAAATGAAGTCAGTTGCCACTGTCTGGAGGAGAGTTCTAGTGGTAGACTGCTCTGATTGGTATTTTTTGCTTAGTTTCTCCGATCAACATTCGGCGAATGACGGAGCAATGTCCTAACAAACGGGTTGCGGACATCGTGTGATCTTTCTTTCCTATTTCGTGCTCTTACCACACCCCTTTCTCACTCACACTAACACGCGCTACACTACCACACATGTCGGCAGGCCAGTCGGGAGCTTAGAGCTTGTCACGGCTTGGGCGGTGCCCCGCTGGTGGGAGATACCTGGTTGGGAAATTGGTTGCCGTCCTGGTTGGGGGATCTCGCCAGATTTAGGGAGAGAAGATCACTGTCGATTTCTGAGATAAAAAAACATGCATTACGCTTATGGAATTAAATGACTTAATGAATTAAATGCAGTTGACGGTCCCGGAATCACTAATCAATCAAGCAGTCAATCCAGTCATGGTATTTCTTGTTTATTCGATTTATTTTCTTGTAAGAATACAGTATTGCGATAAGGGTTGAACTGCAGATGGCTGATAATACAAACAACACACTCTTAGATATAATTCTCGACTAACGCTGCGATTTGCAAACTTCAGCCGAGTCTGTTATTTCTTATTTCTCATTGTAGTGTCATAGTTATTACAGTTTTATAAAACAATACGTTTTCGCCGGACTGGATAGCGCGAAAGGATGGACGAGACTTCAAGTATGCGGTGTCAAGGGCTGCGGGTACAGTAAACCGGAAGACACAGATGTTTCTACCATTGGTTCTGTCGCGGATGATTTCTAGTATCACCATGCACCCCATGAGAACACTCATCTGTAATCAACCTCATTAATCTCTCAACTTTACTTACCCCTCACCGACACTGCCATCTATCGTGTGGAAGACAACGGCCATCTGTTTTGGAAAATGGAAATGAAAAAGACATAACCGTTCTCCTTTGTCTTGCTGTTGGTCTTACAATTTTTCGCATGAGAAAATTTATAACCATCTTTATATTTACGCAGAATTTAAAATTTTTATACACCTTTGTTGTGATGTATTATGTTTTTATATATTAACAACATCGTTTTTCTATCAAACATTTTTACTTTTATTCTGTTCTTATACAATTTTCTATCTTAACCTCAGTTGCATATCCGGAAAAGGAGTTCAGGTCAGATATTTTCATGAAATACGTGCCTTCCTGTAAAAAATTGTATTATCATTAATTAAAATTATTCAGACTGATACAAGTTGCAAACCGTCTTCCAAAACATTGCAATAATCTTTTTCACGACAGAAACGTTTTTTGAAAAAAAAAGAAGTTTTAGGAATAAATAAGCTCCTGTCGACAAATTTCTACCAATATTTGAATGGATCAGCCTTTCTTGCAGTCCTGGTAATCTATGACATCAAAGCAGCTGACTGTATTTTAAAATTTCATTTGATACTTCTAATGTATATCTCCATCATGTTACAGTATCATCGTTTATGAATGTTGATCCAAATCGAGTGCGTACTTACAAAACGCTGAGTAAATGCAATGCACTTGAGACACAGCAGACAGTTTACATATTTTAGCACTTCCAAAGACAAGCATTGATAAACAATTACACGTGTCTGAACGTTCTAGGGATACAAGAAGTTTCGCCCATTGATGTAGTTCGTCTATCAAATATCTACAAACTAAGAGTTCCATATTTCACAAGTAAATGCATTTGGTATACCATTACTTCATATTCATTGCTAATGAAATGAGATTTGTTTCTTTCTTGTATCTACAATGTAGCAAGGGAACATTAAGTAACGCTGTAGAATAAAGCTCCCATTTATTTTGATTGAAAAATTCCTTTTTTTGGTCCCTGAATGTTTACATGTTAATATCGCACAAAATCGATTTTCATTACAAACACTGCAAAATACCAAAATTAATTTTTTTCGAACTTGACCTAAACACCTTAGATTTAGATTTAGCTATATTCATTCAAAAAAAAAGTAAAAACTGTATGTGACGTAGGGAGGGTAAAAATTATCTGCGCACGTTTTCTTGAGTTCCAGAATCCCTTCCCGTCATTTTAACTATAACCTTCATTATTGAAGCCAGATATTAATATTTTAATACAATATATTCTTCAATATTAGCTCTATAAATCAATTGATATAAAGTTTGCGAATTATGAGTAGTTTTCTAAACTGAAAGAATGTTATTAGGTTCCCAAAATCAATTCTGTATTAGTACCAGCATGCATGTATCAATAAGAGCGGTAGACGTTAGGTTTTTACTGTGAGGATTGGTGTGGAGATTGTATTACATTGACTGTCAGGGGACTTTTAAAAAAAATGTCTTTCTCGAGTACAGTAAATTGCATTCATATTGTGCAATTCCCGTCTATTAAATCCAGCGATCTTTAAAAAATTTCAAATCTTCGAAAATTAGAAAATTCGTATCTACCGTGTGTACTTTGCGTCTGGATTTGCGAGTGTGTTTCACGAGATAGTTTAAGTTTTAGCCGGTTGCAATTTGCAATATGATAATATTAACTTATATTTACAAAGAAAACGAGGTACTGTTTTAGCACACATAGTTGTTAGTTTACAAGATGACGATGTAAGTTGGCACCTCGTTGGATTGTTGATTTGCGTAGTAAGAATAAGGTAAGGGAGTGGTGGCCTTGTTAGGGAGAGTAATGGTAACAGGACTACCTGCTCCGCGCTGTCGTGTTGCGTTACCGTTGGCCTTGCACATCCTTTCACTCTCCCATTCACGTACCGAAGCCGCATATCACGCCGCCTCGGGAATCCCTTCCTTTATCCGGGTGCCTGGGAAATAGAGACGCTTGAAATAGGGGAGAAGGGAGAAGCCATATTTCGTGACGTTAGAATCATTTGAAAAATGTACCCTACATCTCTTTATTCGCCGATCCGGTGGCCGAGATCGCTAAGGCAGTAGTGCCGTAGCGAACTCGGACCGAAGGTTCGCGGGTTCGATACACGCCTCGGGTATGTTCGTCCTTTTACCCCCCATCATCATCATATCGTGTCATCCTCACAGTTACCATACCGTTACAAGCAATAGTGGTCGCTAATGACCTACAAGTTGATGCGACCTTAAAAAACAAAACAAAACAAAAAACTCTTTATTCGCTTTTATTCGAAGATTTGATCTCTTAGCGCATTGCAGAGTTCACTAGTTGCCCTTCCCACCCATGCAAAATATATCTTTAAAAGCTAATCTTGTCAAATAAAGATGGAGATTACTTAATGTAAATTAAAAGTAATGTGATTGAAAAGAAATTGATAAAAATTGTCGTATTAAATTTATGTAGAATATAAAATACACGTTCTTTCTAATTAAAGGGAATTTAAAAAAAATCACTAATCTTAGTGCATATAAATGCTTTTTTCCTTCAGAAAAAAGGTCTCTATACATTTTTGCTGTAATAGAGAATACCTTTTTCAGAATTTTCAACATATAAAAGATCGCCTTTAACAAGAAGTGCAATTAAGCTCGGTGATATAGTCATATTATAATAAAACTACCTCATTCTATTCTGAAAATGGAATGTGCATACCGCTGCTTTGTGTATGGATCGAAAGTGAGTTTTGAAAAATAACTTTCAATAGAACCAAAAGAATTTTGCAATTTCGCCTCAGCATCTGCGCAACAGTTAATTGTACCGAATGGTGGAAAACGCTGTATTCTGGCCAGTCTGTTAGCTGTTATTTTTTTATTTCGAAGCTGCATTGTCAGTATTTTTATTGACAAGTAGATTTATTAGCCTTTATTGGCGAGATTTTTTTTTTTGGATTTACTCTCTCGCGTTTTACTTCAACATTCACTTAATATATGCTTTATGAATATTTCTCGACCAACCACGACGAAAATTCCGTTGTCGCAATTTACGTTATTTCAGGAGGTGTGAAGTTGATAACAATTTCAGTATTAACAACTCACTTTTATTCTAAACGAATGGTTTCGCGTACGACTTACTACCCGGAAATGTGGTTTTGGAATTGCTTCCTTATTCCGCAGCCCGTTCTCTAAACACTCTCGTAGCCTGGTTTTTCCCATTACCCACAAGGCCTTGCGAGCGCCAGAGACAACCCGCAACTCCCGGGGCGCACCTGTACGCACGCGTCGACCGCGGCCAAGTTACGACTGCGCGCGCTTCGAAACAGTTGATCTCGTTACAGCGGGCGCGCAGTGGGCCCCATCGACAACCACCCGGAACGCGCGGTTTTTGAGACGTCAGGCCAAAAATTTCGCCAAATATCCTTATAATAGTATTATTATAATTATGATTTTATTAATAGCGAGGCTTAGTTCATGATGTCTGCTTGACAGCCTCATCACTACGGGGTTCGATGAATTGAAATTGTACCCCTCACTGGAATATTTTCCCATTTATTTATTGTAAAGGGTATCATAATTTGCAGTATCTTCGGCTCGGCTGCTGTTTCAGCCTCAGAAGATCCCTTGCCGAGGTAACTTGTACTCCTGTTGGGGCAATTCTCAGTGAAAAGCGTCGTCGTCGTCTCGCTGTGAAACATCGTTCAGAAAACTCGAACGTTTCGCCAAGGTAGATCTTAAGCCCATTACAGACCTCTTACATTTATGAACGTAATATCACGTACTCCGTGCTTGTATCATTGCTCTGGATGAAGGGAGCAAGATAACCAATTGCCCAGACAGGTAGATTGCACACGAATCTCACACACAGTGATCGCCTAAGTGATCGCCTACTGTTTCAAAGCTTTATGCCACGATACCAGTTAACTTTATTGAAATATTTGTAAAAACTATTTGTAAACATTTTGTTAGGAAAATAATAACTAAATAAAAATAATGGAGGTATATTAAAACTAAACATCTTAATGCATACGTAGTTTATAATGTGCTTTGATTTAACTGAAACTACTACATTTGATACCATTCGTGGCAATGTCAACAATATAAGTTACTGTAGCTTAAACACTATTAACTACGCAATCATTAATGAACAGCAATTTCTCACGAAAAAAATGTTTTTGTAATACTGAGCCGTTACATCGGCGTAACCTAACCAAACTGAGAAACAAAATTCGTATGTTTATAATGAGCGCCGTCCGTTATTAACAATGAAAACAAATTTACTGTAGCTTAAGATAGTGAACAAGTACAAGTGTTCAAAATAAAGTATTTCCTCGCAATACTTTTTCTTACTGGAGGCATTCCGCAAAGTATTGAACGAAACACGACCAACATGAGAAGTAAAGGAGTTGTTTGGTTTTTAAACACATTTTCTCAATATCTACTTAATGACGATAATAACTATGAGTCAACAGTCGAATCAATGTATTGTTGCTGAAGAAGACGTACGACTAGTCATCTCCCAGAAAATAGTATATCTTATTGATACCTTCATTTCTTATAATCAATTGTATTAGGACAAATTTTGAACTGCACTCAAACGATAACAATATATCAGATCCAGTTGCTTATTTGTTGTTTCTTGATTCAAACGCTACTAACTTCAGGATGGTTTACATTAAATATTACGAACTTGTAAGGCATGCAGAGGGAGGGAAAATGATAGTTTGCAAACGAACATGTAGTTAAAAATGCAATACAACGGGATTATGCATTGAAGATCACGTTTTACGCACTCAAGGAGATTGCACCTTCCGAAAATATGTGCATACAGGGGTTATCGTGGTCATTTGTCTCTACTGGGCAACGAGATATCATGATCCTGGATAAACAAGTAGAACGCTTCGTGAGGTGGTGGAGACTACTGTGGCGTCTTTGCCGGGGCAATACATCACAGACGTGAACGGTTTGTAATTTATTGAGTATTTATTTGAAATATGCTCCAACACCTGAATACTATGTACAATAATTACAATAAACAATAATGACCCGTTACTAGAAGGAATGTTCCTGGTCACGACCACCGCTGGCCTGATAGTTAGATATCTTATTCGGTGTGATGCACCAGTAGCCTACGTGAGCATACAAGCAAGTATGCCGCACCTCCCGTCTCGACGTAGCATGCCGGCTTCAGATCCCAGCCTCAGTAGCCATTAAAATGCAGCGCAGCGCTCAACATACACGACTTCCTACCGACGCACCCAAGAATCAGAAGAAGGAGTTTAGGTCCGGGGTCCGTTTATATTACCTTCTGGGCCAGCTGACGGAACTGCGTCATCTCACTATTTCCGCCGACGCGTTTCCACAGCCAGCCTGTCTACGGGGTTCCCAAGTTTGCCGCAAGTGGTCTACGAGGTTCACAAGTGGCCACGCACGACACGGCACCCCTTCCCTTCCGTTCTCTGGGTTTGTCATTGTTCATCCAGCGCTTCTCGCCAGCGCTGTCCATGAGCATGAAATGCACGTGGCTAATATTTTGTCACGTTTGTACAAGGCGACTGATACGACGCTACACTATAAAGAGGACATCGGGGTTCCCCGGTTTGTCGGTTTTATGCTTTAGTATGCGTGATTTGCTTAAGAAAACGTGATATTGATAGAACTGTAAATCCGTGTTACGGAAGTCTTGTGTTGAAACTCTCACTTTTCATAAGAAGAAATTATTGATGGGAAGTCAACGACGTACCTGTGACTAACAATTGCGAAGCTTCTCATTGATTCTGAGACATGTGCCAAACAGACATCAAGGTCGTTTGACGTATTTCCTCACCAGGCGAACGTCGAAGCTCTCATGGGCCGTGGACTGCGCGCGATTTTTCCTTCCTCTTTCTTGTCCTATCCTGACCTCTTATTCACACACACTTACACTAACATTCTCTACACTACCAGACATGCCAGAAGACCGGCCGAGAGCTTCAAGCTTGCCCCGGCCGGGGCGGTGCCCCGGTGGTGGGAGATAGCTGGGTGTGGGAATAACCGCTGGCCGGCGGTAGGTCGGCGCCGAATCTCGCCATCCAGCCTGGGAAGGCCACCGCCACCTCCCGAGGGATATCACGCACTACACTTACGGGACTAATGATCTTATCCATTGGCGCACTCTGAATCACTAATAATCAATTAATCTAAAAAGCGTCGATGTTAAAATTGCGTCGATGAAAATCGATGTAATAGAACAATTGTGTAAAAATAATTGTACAAATCGTAAAACAATTGTGTAAAAAACATTGATGCCGGGAGACCGGCGTGAAGCTTAGAGATTGCCCGACTGGAGCGATGCCCCGCTGATGGGAAAAACATGATTAGGGTGAAAAAACGACGGTAGGTCGGCACCAAATCTCGCCATCCAGGGGGTAGGCCACCAACACCTCCCGAGGAAATACACTTACGCACTACACTTACCAGACAAATGACCTTAGTCGTTGGCACGCAAAGAATAACTAATAATCAATCCACGTATCATCCACGTTAAAAATGCATCGATGAGTAAAACAACTTCGATGTGAAAAACAATTGATGCCAGGAGATAGGTGGGGAGCATAGAGATTTTCCCGACTGGGGCGCTGCCCCGCTGATAGGTGAAACCGGATTAGGGGGGGGGGGGAATGACGGTAGGTCGGCACCGTATCTCGCCATCCAGTGGGTACGCCACCACCACCACCACCTCCCGTGGAAATACACACACTACACTTACGGGAGTAAAGACCTTTGTCGTGCCCGCGCCCGGAATCACTAACAATCGACTCAGTTCCACAGGTGTCGTCCTATTTTGTCCCACTCGGACCCATTTCGAGCCGTTCGGGCCCAGCGTGCGGCGTGTGCTCTCAATATGACGCAAAGCGGGAGCGGGTGCGGTGAGGCAGAGTGGCGTGGCGCCCTGCGCGCGCTGACAGAGGCGCGGGCAACTTGTTGGCCGCCGCGACAAGGCCTCCCGCGCCCGCACGTGCCAATAAATTACGGCTTATCGGGAACAAAAGCGGAATGCGGGGCTTGCCATGAGCCGGCGCGAGCATTTCGCGACGCGTGACCGCGGGCTTTATGCCCGAGAAATACGAGCGAGCGCAGCGGGAACAATGAAGAGTGTGAAGTTATGGGGGAGGTAAAGTGAATTTTCGGGCTCACTCCGAAGAATAGGTGACCTACTTGGGCGCTCTCGTGTGTAGCGTTGTTGGATGCAAATGGAGTGCTGATGGTGGAAATGTGTCGAGGTTTGTGTCTCGAAGGTGAAACAAGTGTGTTGTAAATGAAAACTTCTTTGGTTAGAGTTTATGTTCAGTTGTGTGAGTGAAGGCAGGTTGTAGGTTTAAGTGGCGACGTTTTCGACCTCTTGTGGTCTACTTACCGTTCAAACTCTGACATATGTCTTTCTGTCCTTGCGCTAGAATGCTATTGCATCTGTTTAGTCAAAGTAACAATCCAAAGTGTTTAGAAGTGAATACTTACACATGAATCTCAAAGATATGCTTTCAAAATAAGATGTTTATATCAGTGTTATAATCTGAATATGAAATCCAGGAAGAAAATGTTTGTCTGCAGTTAAATTGCGACAAAAAATTGTAAAGAAAACTACTTTGGGCGAAACATATACCATTCCTCTGACTTTCTCTTTTTGATTTGCCTTTCTCAGCAACAGCCCGCTATTTTATATTCTCTTATATAAAACACATAATAGGTTTAGTACTTAACATTCGAGTTACGGAGTATGTATTTTTATTTTAAAATTTATAGTTGGAGTACACTGTACACCTATAAAACATTTCAACCGTTCAAAAATGACGATTGGTAAGTGGATGATCTTCCACTGTAGCCGAAGTAAATCGATGTGGCATTGGTTCTGAATGCAATATAGTAAATTGCAATGTGCAATATAGTAAATTGGAATGAATAAATTTGCAATGTTTAATATTAAACAAATGAATAAATTTGCAATGTTTAATATTAAACAAATGAACAAACGGGTGTAAATATATGAAATTGTTTTATCAACATATGCTTCAAACGTATTCAAGTGAATTGCGTTATCTAATGACAGCGAAGTATTTCAAGTATGTTTTCTCAACTATTGCTGAGGGAAGTAAGAAAATGTAAAGAATGGCCGGAGAGACGAGTTATTTTAGCATGCTGAGCACATCATTGATCTTGAAAAGTACATATATTTTCAAGATATTTATTACTTCAATCATGATGATGATGATGATGATGATGTTCGAGACATTGCTGTCAACGCTAGACTGTGTGGATGTATTGAAAGAAATAAAAATACAAGTACGATGTATTTAAATAAAACGTTTTTTACTCAGTAATAAAAAAGAATTTTCCAAAAAACAATTCGAAATCCATAAATTGCATCAAAGACCAATATACATTTTTAGCCGTCTAAATTGTTTGCAAATGCACGAATACAATATCTAAACTACTGATATGTTCTTGGGAAAATAACCAAACGTCTTGGGAAGCCGTGGCAAGAACACCATTCCCCTTTCGTCGTCATTTTTTGTGTGCATGTGTGCTCTCTTGTAATTTATTTTTTCATTGCGTTCTCAATTTTTACAGTTAGTTTAATGTCTCCCCACCTCAACTCTTGTTATTAAGGTTCTCAATTCCAAAGCGAGAAATACGACCAATTGCAAATCGATCGAGGCAAGTCCGGAAGTGAACGTCTTTTCGTAGCCTCCATAAAAATGTTTCGCGAGACGTTCGTTTCCATCGCACTCTGTTCTTCTCAAACCCTCCTACCGTCCCGGCGAAAGAAGACAGCACTGCGGCGAACGACTGCTACAGAGATGGCGGTTACGTGTTTTGCGCGCGTTAAGAGACACGGGTGTTATTAACTTCTTGCGTCATCGCACAGGCGTCGTTGACCCGTCGAGCCAGCGGGCGCCGGCTGCGACCTAGAGAGCTCGAGACGTTACTTCGAGTTGCATCTTCCTGAGACATTTCTCAACTTCGCAATTGAAAGACCCCCCCCCCCGCGAAAAAGAATATGCAAATCATTGTTGTTGGTTCATCGCAATTATATTTTTTTCGGGTGGAGTGAGCGTTAGAAACGTGCCGTAAATGTATGGGCAATGTATCGGAGTTCAAAATCGTGTTTATGGTACGTTGGTTGGAGTTTTGCTTTATACAACTAGTGAATTCCATTCATTTTTATAGTTTGAGTGTCATTGTCAAATGATCAATAAGATTTGGAACACTCATACATATTTAAACTTATTTTAGGGAATCCCGTCATTCCATTATTGCAATTCTTTAATTATTAAATATAAGAAAATATTGGATCATATTTATAAGTCACTTGTACCTTCTAATATTCGTAAAAGTTTAATTATCCCGGTCAAAAAGTGTTAATTTCTTATTTTACAAAAGAAAGTTTTCCCTTTCTTACAAATAGTTTGTTTAATACTACTAATATGTTAAATCGTATTAAAAATAAACAATTTCTTTGGGTAATTTTCAAAAACCTTCACTCACGTGCTTTACAAGCTTATTTCTCTGAATCCCACTTTTTGAATATTTGTAATAAAGAAAATGATATTCAAATATGTTGTATTTAATCAATTGTTTCTAAAGGTAATAATATAGTAGGAAAGAAGAGAAAAAGAGAACAAAGACGTTCGATGATGTAATAATGATGCTATACACAAATAGATTAATTACGAATGAAAGAAAAGGACGACTGATGAAGGAGCGTTTTGGAAAACAAGGTGGAGGCTTCCAAATGGAAATCCTCATATTGTTGATATTGATCGCTGTGTACATAATAATTGGTTTTTAGAAGTCAAATATCAGTTTATTGTATATTGTGGGACTGATACTTCGTATATGTTTATTATGAAAGTGGTTCGTGACTAGTTGGACCCGTGCGAATATTCCACTCTTTGTAAACTATTTAACAAAGTAAAAATAGCGTCATGAACATACAACCATGCTATGAACTGTGCATTTCAACAAAGTCACGCACTGCGCGTGAGCTAACATTCTAATATTGCTAAGCAATAACAAAGAGAAAGCCTTAAAATCCAGCGATGAAATTGCACAAAATTTTAAATAGCCAGTTTCATTTCACATTTACATGATTTAGTGACTCTGCACATTTCTAACCACTGGTAATAGGGGGAGGTAACCAAAAGATCTAAACGTACAAAGTACAGTCGTAGTTGCAATGTTGTAAAGTGTATTGCGGATGGCATGTGCGCCTGCAGGTTTGTCAGTAGCATGTGTAGCTAGCTTAATGTCTTGCGTCCCCGAGAACGTATACTTAAATGTTAAGCAACTGGAACAAGAAAGATACTTGAGGATTTTGTATTTTATTATTTATGGAGTAAGGATACATTACCACAAAAGATTTTTCGAATGCGTTGTCGCCAAGCTACAAAAAACTAACAACCAACCAGCC
Source organism: Gryllus bimaculatus (assembly GCA_017312745.1). NCBI lineage: Eukaryota > Metazoa > Arthropoda > Insecta > Orthoptera > Gryllidae > Gryllus > Gryllus bimaculatus. Next base: position 10,599,339 of record BOPP01000020.1, read on the forward strand.
TTATTGGAAGCTATTTGAGCGAAATCTAGCGGTATAATTTTGTAGTTTTCACGGCGCGCAATTTCTTAGAGACTTTGGGGTTAGAGGGGGAGTAACGGTGGGATTATGGGAGAGAAATTGTATTTGGGGTTTGGCGAATTGGCGAAGTTAAGCAAATAGGCTTATCTAAATTGATTTCGATTGGCGGATCCCTTGTTTTATGTGACCCAAATAAATTTAGTATTAAAGATGTTAAATTGTGTTCTATATTGATTTTTCAAACCATTAATATGGGAATTTGATTTCATCCCTTCATTTTTGCCAGTTTATCCCTAGTAACGTAAATAATTCTAAATAACTAGTACAGTTTTTACTGAACTTGTTACGCACATCTAAGTTGCCCTTCCCATCCAGCAGTAGAACTTTCATTAGGTTTTAGATCAATTGTATCTTATAAATCGTATAAAACTGCCGAGTGTTATTGTATTGGAATATGAGGAGTAAACTCTTCTTTTACTGTTGGCTAACAAAGAACACGCATACACACATTCTTCGGAAATATTAATAAAAACGTTTTTAAACGTACAAATCTACAAGACATTACTTTTTCGTGAAATATTAGTAGATGTATTTCAAATTATTTCCTTATAGATTAATACTCATTTTATATTGAAAGTACACTACTATTACTGTGTGAATTACTTCCCTTCCAAAATTTAACAATATATCTGCGAAAAATTTGATTTTATTGCAATTTTTATTTTGTTGATATATTTAATTACTAAATTTCAAGTATACTCGATGCAAATTTATTTTTTCTCTCCTTCGTAATTACCTATTTTATATATTATTACCAATTATTATCATTGTTTGCAAATATTTTAGAGCATTTTTTCAAACGTATAATGAACCTGAATCTTTCATTAAACTTATTTCATTAATTGTTGTTTCATTCTGCTGTAGTATGTTTTGTGCTTTTCTTCCATTTGAATATGTATTATTGATGTTTTTGAACGATGTGCAAATATTTGAATGTTTACATGTCATATATTAAATATTCATGAATTTATGAAAACCCTCATAGCATATTGCGCACATCCTTCGCGGAAATAGTTGTTTTCCTTTCCTTTAAACGCATATTTAGCATAAATATTTACCTAAATGCAACAAACACATTAAAACAATACGTGTTCGAAATTTAGTTTATAGCATCTATGCATAAAGTACGTCTGTCTGCGTATTCCTTCATAGACCCCCCCTCCAGTCTCCATTTCAACATTAAACAATGACGTGTCTCTCTTATCATGATTTTCCATTAAATTAATTGTGCTAAATCTATTATATAGTAAATTCTTATTTAGCTGTTTCACATACCGGAGACTTCTATCCGTTGTCTTTGAGTGCACACAACACAGTTTCGCTAGAAATAACCTGGAAATAACCTTGAAATAACCCTGTCGGTTTCCCTTAAATACACTGTGGTTATATTAATTGTTTACATACGTGTATTTTAATTGTAAAAGTTTGCGTCTATAATTTTTTGAATCGGTATTAAATTGTTTCGTAAATAATTTAAAACAACACCTAATTTCGGACAATACTATTGTCCTCATAAATTATATAAACATAACGGAACGTGTTTCCACGTTTTTGTTGAAAATTTTATGAAACAGGACCTTTTTCTGCCCTCTTTCCGAATGCAAGTAACCACTTTCTTCGGGGCTCTGCCTGGCCACTCCGTTTCGCCCAGTGAACAAACACCGGCTCGTTCTGCGTTTAAAAACGTTTATAGAGGATTTCCTTAGTGACTGGTATCGCCTATCTTTACAGCGCAGTCGCCCGGGACACCATCGCGGCGACGCCCCCGACGGGGTTTTGAGGCGGTCCCCTCCCATTGCGCATGCGTCGCCCCTGCGGCGGAACAAGGATTCCAGGACTTCGTTAATGACTCTGTTTCACGTTCATGGAGATTATTTGTTCATGGTTCCATTAAGATAATAATCGCAAGTTCACTGTTGAAATGCTATAACCCTACTCACAGTGAATGTCTCCTACGGGGATGTGACAATGAAGAGAGTCAACTCTGTTGATGCTTCTTCTTTGCCCTCTCTCCAGCTGGCACCTGCTAGGAGTAGGGTCACTTCTGACCATGCCATAGGTTCGTGAACTCTGACGAGCGCGTAGTCGCGTGGCACGTGTTTTTAAATGGCATTTCTCATGAAATTCGCTTTAAACGAGAGACCTGAAGATGGAGAAAAGTGTTCCCGAAACTTAGTTGTGACATACGGTATTGAACAATTTTAACAAAATTAGCATTCTGTGTGCTTTTTAAACTAAATTTTGTTTTTAATTTGACATCTTAAAAATCTAAGTGAGTTTTTACCAACATATTTCTCACTGCATCATAATGTATGACTGTCAGTAATTCAGTAGAACCATGAACAAATAATCTATATTACAGAACTTTTCGTCAACCACGTTAGAGTTCTTTAACATTTTATTTCATTCTATTAAAGTGATTAACAAATTGAGGTTATTCTTAAGATATTCCTGTTAAGAAGTTTCGTACACCTATATTTTTGCAAATATTTGCCAAATATATATATATATACACACATATATATATATATATATATATATATATATATATTGTAACGTTCCTCCGTGGTTGAATAAAAAACCAACTCAATATTTAAACAATTACGATCTTATTCGGAACAATTATACACTAAAATCTACTTGGTCTATTTACAGATAATATTAACTTAATTATTTTCTTTTACACACGACTCCATCTCTTGATGATTTATTTACACAGTTCACTCCCTTACACACTATTGATTTACACAGTTCTCTTCTTCTTACAGTATCAGCCAGTCCCAATTGCACTGTCACGGTCCACTGCACTTGACCCACAATTCCCACTGCGGCAGACCACAATTCCTTGCGCAGACCACACTTCACTTGCGCACACCAAGGGTCCACTGCACTGCTGTTTACCGCGATGCCACTTCACAGCTCAGCTTCCACATGCAGACTTCACACTGCTGACTGCTGTTCAAACCGCTGCAACCACTGCTTACCGCGATTGCCAACCCTTCACAGCTCAGCTTCACTGCAGACTTCACACTTGCTGACTGCTGTTCAAGCCGCTGCACCACTCTTCACCGCAATGCACATTTCCAGCACGCTTCCACTTCGGACACACTGACGGACTGGACTGCTTCTCTGCCACGCACTACGCCTTACTAACCCACTGATTTCTACTCACGATCTTCTACACGACTGACTCCGGCCGGGCAGCGGCCATTGTATACCTGCCGCGCTTGTCTCCAGGGCACCCAGCACATTCTCGGCGCTTCCCGCGGCTCGCGGATAGTCGAACCGTCGGCGGGAGGGGGGAGGCAGATGACGCAATTCGCGCGCAACGAATTCAGGCATGTGATGCCGATATTCGTTATCAATATATATATAATATATATATATATAGTAATATATATATATATATATATATATATATATATATATATACGTATTGTTTCAGCACAGATTAAAGGGTGTAAACTATAGTAACTGTGGAGATGACACCGAATGTGTAATGGTTTATAGAAACAAATTTTGATATTTAATGAGAGGCATTTTCAAAATTCTTATCACCAGTGATTGCGTTTAATAGCTATGGAAGCAAATCCTACAATCTAGAATATTTGTGTTCTGCGAACTTGTTTAATACCTAATGGAGGTTAGTAAATTTACTGAGTAGTTACTATTTGTACAATCGTGACAACACATTTTTTACCTCAACTCTATGTTCTACGTAGAGCCCTTCACATTTATTTAGTTTCTGAAACATTTTATAAATCTCTTGAGAAGGTGATGTACAAATATGTCGATTATGTTTCATATCATATTCATATTCATATATAATCTGCATTATTATTTTTAAATATAAAATCAATCTTAAGATTAACTAAGTTTCAGCAGTCACATTTTTTATATGTTAAGTAGTATTTGTACATGTTCTGCAAATTAAGTCCAGTCTATCATAGCTGTTGTTAGTTGATCATTATTGCTTATTTAACTATTCCAAAGGTAAAGGCATTATTTATTGTGTATTGTGCTTAGAGTAAGGTAAAATAATTCGTTTTCCCACTTTGAAAAAACCTGAGACTCTCTGTAAGTTAAATTTATAATGATGTTATAGTACCACAAGCAAGCCGGTTCATCTGTTCACCTCTACCGTGAGCAAAAAACTTTCACCTAGGCGTGACTGCCTAGCCATACGCGTGCCCACCCTTGGGCGTTGATCTGCAGACAATCGAGAGAGAAAGAGGGAGGCAGGTAGTCAGTGGAGTTTGACTGCAATGGTTAGCAGGCGATGTCATTGCCGTTAAAGACTTGAAAGCCAGGGATTTATTTTTCTTCCTGGGACCTTTTTCAGCTTTTCGGATGTGCCGATTTTCGCTATCCGCGCCGGGCACGCACTATGTCGTTCACGGGGGCACATTTATCCTTTTTCACAAGGCACACATGCGGGTTCCTCGGTCTGTGATCGGCAGACTCACAAGGGCTTTCGCGACAACACACATACATGAAAGACAATGCACAAACAGCCATGCCCACAGATGCGGCCGGACTCGAAACCACGATCGAGGCGCGAAATAGGCACTCGCTCTAGCCACCTTGGTCAGGTCAAAAGTAAGAGAAATTTCTTTATATTCTCGTAAATCAAATTCTGTCGAGAATCAAGAAATACAACATCGGATGTGCTTCAGAGAGAAAATCGATATTTTGAGACTTCTAAACACTGAACTGTAGCAAAAGTATCACTTTAAACTCCTTGCATTATTTTAGTCTGCATTGAAGGTACATAAATTAAGTCTCAATTAACTAATGTAGGATGAGATTGGATACCATTCTACATACAGTATTCAGGTAATATGCGTGTCTCAATCCCTTACTCAGGTTTGGACATCTTGCAGACCACAATACAGAGCAAATAGTGTAATTCAATGAGTCTTTGTCTACTGGCAAATAACTAAACTTTTATCGACAAATTTGAAAGGGGAAGCGCCTACAGAGGTGATCAAATTCTCCACCAATTTCACTAGTCAAATTGATTGGCATTATATTCAGCCGGATGCTTTCGGGCATTTCGCCCTGAGGAAGGTTGGAGTATGAAAGCCGAAACACTGGAGTCTATGGGTGATCTGGGCTGTCCGGGTGACGCCGCGTCGAAGGCTGTGTTCCCGACGTTTCGATCACCTTGTCGTGGGTCTTCCTCAGGGCTGGTAAGGGCTGGACTGGTCAGGGCTGGAAGACCACGACAGGATGGTCGAAACGTCGGCAACCCAGCCTTCGACGCGGAAGCCTACGACTTCACTGGAGTCTATGTCTAGGACGCGGCGTCTTTCGGACAGCCCAGTATTACCCTTTGAAGGTGCTACGCTAAGCTACTACATTCTAAGTATCTTTATATTCAAAACACTGGGTTTCCATTCAGAAATAAATTTGACCTTTTTACTGAACCGTATTTGGTTATTTTATGCTTTAAATGAAGGGTAATAAGACCCTTATGAGTTATCGTTTGCTATTATTAGCCGGTATTAAGTTAGAAACGTTAATTTCAATAAAATCTGAAATTTAATACAATGAACGCTTATGAGCCGTCTTTTTTTCATTACGTCGTTTGATTGTGTGAATTGTGATCAATCTATTGAAAGCATTCGGTGTGTCATCATCTGTACTTGCAAACATATATGAGTATGAGTTTATACTTGGTGGAGAAAAGATGGTGATGTTTTTTAAAGTCGTTTAAGATTCGTTTTTCTTTAATATAATCATTATATAGTGAACGTAAATGCAGTGTCAAGCAATTATTTGAAGCATTTGTTCCTTTTGAAACAAAGCAGTGATTACAGGCATTAATCGTGGGTTACGTTTTTAAATTTTCGTGGATAACAGGATTTTCTGCTGCTGTCCAGTATATTATACATGTCCTGATCTTGGTGAGAAACGTTTGAATTACATGTTTAAAAACCTCTTTACTTCTGAGTCGACAGTGAATAGTGATTGTCCTGTTCCAGATTTGTAAACTTCGTTTTTGTCATTAGTGTAAGATAACAGGTATCTTTGTCATTGACTGAGAGTGTATTTTGCATGTAGTGAACATGCTACACTTTTCTATTGTTATTTTTCAACAGCTCTTCCTTTCGTTCGATATAAACGCAGAATTCAACTAATTTACTTTATTCAGAAATATTCATATTGTTGAGACTTCTAGTCCTCTCCCGTCCGAATCAATCTTTTCCCCCAACAGTAGAATATCTTACTCAATGCAAATACCAATTCTGGCTTCACCCATGGCTAGATCTCTCCCACAAACCCCCTCCAGTGCCCCCGCCGTGACGTTCTCACCCGGCTACGAACTCTTCCTCAATGGCGTGGTTCGCCCACGGAGGGTGTGAGCGCACACGCGCCCTCCAGAGGTCGGGGCAGTCGCTTTTCGCCGCGCCACGAAGCTTGTGCCGATTTGTCGGAGGGAAATCTCACTTGCGCTTGTCACGCTCGCAAAGAACTCGTAACTTCTCGTTGTAAGTGGTTGCTTTACACGGCGCCTTACGCCTCGCCTGGCTAAGTACTGAAACGGGGAAAATTGAGTTGTCTCTCTTGAGTAATTTACGCGCTGGGAAGAAACAAACGTGGAAATTACAATGTGGGATGAAATCAGGAAACACTCGTGGAGGTCGGGTGTGAGATAACATCTGTTTATTCAACCGCATTATGTAATGTTATCGGTCTGATCTTTTGGGTACTCTGCACCTTTGATCTTTAAAGCATCCAATTATCTTGATGGACAAAATGCCACGCTCCATTCGAACGATCGCATGGTAATTTTCATTTGTGACGTTTTAATTCCGTTTCTAACGAGATGCGATTGCTGAAGCCTTTCTCTCCTTTTTTCAAGAGTGAATCCAATTTCCTCTCCGAATTTTGTCAGCGTGAATTAATAATGTCTGCCACCCTTAGTCGCTACGTTCGCTCTCATTGTCCCGGAAAGTCTGCAAACAGTGTTAAGAATTGCGAGATATCTCGTTAGGCGAGATCCTGTAAACAAACTTCCACCTTGTGGAGAAAAGCAAAGGGCCAGAGTGGGGCGAAAGGTACTACAAAGGGCCTCTCTGGCATCTCGTCGCCGACGGAGACGACGTTCTGTTGACCCAGTGGGTCCCGCCCGGCGCAAACGAGTTTAACAACAAAGAGGGCGTTTCTTGGAACATTTGAGATTTACAGGAAGTTGTTTGGCGAGTTCTGTTCATCACTTTCTCCCGAGGCGGTGGCGGCGGCGTTTGGGCGCGGAAAAACGAGCTCGAGGAACAACGCACGCTCCGTGGGCGAAAGGAATTGCGCGCTCATCAACAGGGCTCGAGCTACAGGTACCGACGCCAGGGGCGTTGCTGTTGCCTGCTGGCTGGGGTCCCTACAGAATTCTCCTACGGATTCTGACATTATGTATCCCGTTATTAGGGGGGTTCGAACGGTGCGGACCAGCAGAAGTGGCTCAGGGCATCAACTGATGTCACTCCAGTGCTTCTGACTGACGGCGGCGGCGAGATTTTCAACACTAGCTCGATAGCTAGGTATAATTCAGTCGCTGTCGGGACAAGAATTCTAGCGGCCGGCTGCTCTGATCTGTAGTTTCTCCGATCAGTACCAGGCAAATGCCGGAGCTGTACCCTAACAAACGGGCCGTGTATCGAGTGCGATATTTTCTTCCTCATTTTTTTCCTATACTCATCCGTTACATACACACACGTGACTATCACACATGGCGGGAAACCGGTCGGGAGTCAAGAGCTTGTTTCGGTTGACGCGGAACCCCGCTGGTGTGAGATACCTTGTTGGGGAAACCCCGATAGCTGACAGTAGGTAAGCGTCAGATATCATAATTCAGCGGAGGAAAATCACTGCAACTTTCCGAGGAAAACTCATTCAGTACACTAGTGAGAATAATGACGTTGGCGCGCCTGGAATTACTTATCATCAATCAATCTAACGGTGAAATAGTTTGTGTGTATATGGGAGCAAAAAGTTCAATGAGCTCCACGTAATGTGAATTTTAAAATAAAAATATCCATTTCAAATTAGTATTCGTATCATAAAATTAATTTCATTCTCCCAACTTGAGCCATATTTGTAAGGCAATATTTATTTTTACGAATCTTCTATGAATGATTTTGGCATTATTGAAGTTCACAGACGGGCGGACAAAGACGTTTCTAACTGAAAGAAAAAAAACACTTTTTCGGTTCAAGAATCTCCCAAAAGCGTGTTTTTGGATTGAAATAATTGAAGTCATCTTTGTAATCTCAGATATATTCAGAGAGCCGGCTTTCGACGGCTTTGCCGTCGTCATCTGCTTAGAAATAATATGCTGCTTAGATATAAAAGTAATAGTATAAAATAAAAATAAAAAATATCAAAAATATAATGAACACAAAGCGTATTTCCGACAAAATCTTGAGATCGATTCTTAAAACATTACGTAATGATATCGAATTTTACGAACACGAGATGTAAAAACCACGGAGGCAGAGGCAAGAGTGAACACATGGAAGCATCAGTAGAAGAGCGCTTAGTTTTTGTCGCTTTTTTTCGTTTGTTTTCAATATCCTGCTGCTTCGGGCGGAGCTTCCCCTATCAATGTTCCGCCCGAGGCGACCATGTCTCGTCTTCCAGCTCACGTGTTTTGGTACGTGGATTGTCCGCTAGGCGGCGCTTGCTCTCTTCGCGGGAGCGCGGCCGCGGTGTTTTCCGGGAATTCTTACGGTAAAACGCGATGACTGTTTTTTATGACGTGGCAATACTCGTCAACGACTGGAGCAGCTGCTGTGTTCGCGAGGTGGTCGTGGATTATGGAGGACACGGGATCCCAGAGCGGAAGAAGTGCGCGTTCGCTGGGAGGGAAATTGCTTGAGATGCTTCCAGTTGTGCGTACGCGAACAGCCGGATTCAAGGTTTATGGACAGAGAAATGATCAAATGCGCGTGGAAATATAAAGTAACTGTAATATTCAGGAAAAATAGATATGTTGCATACGTTGAAACTAAGATCTCTGGAAAATGAAGTCCAACTTTAATTCAATCGTAATATTTTAGAGTTGTGATCTTATCTTAGAGTTGTAGTAGTTATGTAGAGTAGTGAAGTATCTTAACACACGTAATCATTTTTTTAAATGTGAAAATTCCTTTAACAGTTTTTTCTTATGTATTACGTAGTTGACGCTCCATAATCATGTACGATTTTTTGCAATCGATGATTTGTGAGCCCCCAACGTTATTTAATTCCTTTCTATCGGACATTTCTAATATTTTGGATTAGGATATAGGTTTATTTACAAAATATACATTAATATTTACTGCAAAAAAATCTAATAATGCCGAGGTATCCTACAAGTATGTAAAATTTATATCTAACTTGTTCGCTAAATGGAAAATAACTATAAACACATATATCAAGCAATATTTTCTCTGCATAAAATAGGAATAAAATATTCTCTGATTCCGTGGCTTTCATATTCCACACCTTTCACACATTGAGTGCTAAAAGTAGATTCACATGCCGTCTCTATCAACCAGACGTATTTTTATCATGAAATGTTATCACTTTAGTTTCACCCTTTTCGTTTTATCGTTGCAACATTAAACAGTGACAAAACCAACAATATACCTGAAGGTTGGTGTTAACACTAAAATAAATTAATAAAATTGGAATAATATGAAGATTTGCTACAATCTTTATATTTATTTCAATTGTAAATAACCCTGTTATTCCTCTTATGCTTCGGAGATAACAAATTCTACAGCCTACGAAACTTTTCCTACGGTGAATTGTGTTATTTTTCTAAAATTCGATTTTAAAACATTTGCGTGAGATGTGTAAACGCAAAAATTATCACTATCATATATTTTTAGTGAAATTTTAGAGTTTAGACACAAATTAGTAATGAAATAACTTTTGATATAATTTTACCTAATTGTGAGTTACATATAATTAGAAAATGTTCAAGCATCACCAAAAAATCACCACTATTACCAACAACAACAACAACATAAACAACAATCACAAACTTATTTAGGAGGGAGGGAAAGGGGGAGGGAGGGAGAGGGGGATGGGAGGGAGAAGGGGAGGGAGGGAGAGGGGAGGGAGGGAGAGGGGGAGGGAGGGAGAGGGAGAGGGAGGGAGGAGGGAGGGGAGGAGGGGGAGGGAGGGAGAGCCTTGCTTTGAGCGAAGCCTGTGCCACCGGGCCGTCCCCCGGTGTCCCAGAGAGCTCTTTTCGGGGCGACCGCAATGATTTGCATGTCGTGTGTCCCACTCCGCGTCCGGAGGCGCCGCCCCCGCAATTATGATTCACCCTGCGGCCACGGGCGGCGTCGCGGCGCTTTGTCCTGCTCCCAGACACGCGGCGGCGCCACACAGTGGGACACTCGACTGGGCGTTTCAGCGACAGGTCTCTAAGATGCAGGGCTAAGCTCAAAGCAAGGCTCGCCTCTATTGCTGATGTGGCCGAAATCGCTAAGGCAGTAGTACGTTAGAGATCTCAGACATAAGGTTCACGGGTTCGAGGCCCGCCTCAGGCATGCTTGTATTGTGTTCGTTCTTTCACCCCCATCATCTTTGTATCGTGTCATCCTCACAGTTACCATACCGTTACAAGGAATAGTGGTCACTAATGACCTAGAAGTTGATGCGACCTTAAATAACAAACAAAAGGCTCGCCTCTGACTCTATCGAACCGGCTGAGATGGCTTAGGGGCAACAAGATCTGCTACAGCAGTGGCTCTGAGCGAGGGGTTCTGAGACTAGAGTCTCTGCGGGGACGATTTTTTTATACTAGTGTTAATTGTGATGATGGCTAGTCGACAATGTATTCAAACAGAATTAGATGTTTGTTGTAGAATTGTTTCTAATTGGATCAGTTAAAAAATATTAGTGTAAATGCTCAACACATTTCATAATAAAAATTCATGGCTGTATTCTACTGCAAACTTTCTTCCGACCTAGTAAAAAAGTTTAATAACTCAAGGTAAAACCAATGTAGGCAATTTATGACTAGTTCATAGATACCCTCACTGTATTTCTTTTATTATAGGACTAGTGTTGGTGTCTCTCAACAAGGGAGATTACCTGTATTTTAAATAATTACATGTCTGGTTGCCCCATTCTTACTGGCGTACATAGCCATTTATATTCCGGTTTTCCCATCGCGAGACACAAGTGCTTCTGGTGATTCACAATGCTTACGCCGTATTCCGGATCTCTGACGCTCGCCTAAGGGCTTGTCCACATACACCACGGACATTGCAGATCAGTCGCTTTGCGAAGACGACTCTGGCAGGTGCCACTGACTCGCGAATGTAAAATACATCAGGCGAATTTCCGGAGGTCAAACTCGAGGCATAGTCACCGGTTCGTTTAAGCAGAAAAGACTAGGAAAGGTTTTGGTACTATTAAAGTAGAATTAAGAGACGTTGTAAGTATTTTCTGTATTTTAATAGTACACATTGTAGCTGACATTTTGTTTAAAAGGATTTGATTTATAAACAAAAAATTAAATCTGACATTTATTTTTATACGTAATTTCTAATATTAACGACATTCTGTTTTTAGTAGTTTATGCAGTATAGAGATTCGTGCACCCGAGGAGTTGAAGTTTCAAAGACAAATATGAAACAGGGTTTTCTCATTTAAAATAAATATTTATAACTATATCATTTTATCCTCAAAATGACACACAATATTATATTTCGTATCACCTTGGAGACAATCATTGCAAATTTAAGTGTTTGGGGCACAAACATGAGAAGGTGTTGCAGCCACAGTTCTCCTCTCGTTATTGGAAATTGTTAATATCTGGATTTTGGTCATAGCATCGCTTTATCTTTTTATTATGTACGTTCATATATTGGAAAGTTTTTGTATTGTCAGTTTTTCTCACTCCGAATGACGACGCATATTTCGACGAATTTAGAGAGCCTTGCTGTGGTTGTTACTGCTCTAAGATCTCCTATTGTAACATCAACACCAAATGAGGTGGCTCAGAGCATCAACCGCGATATCCTAAAGTTTGACGACGATTTTCGATACTAGCTACATACCTGGGTCGAATTCAGTCGCTATATGGAGTAGAATCCTCGCGGCCGGCTGTTCTGGTCGGTAGTTTTCCTTCGTTTTCCCCAACAGCACTAGGCGCACAGTTTCCTCACAAACGGGCCACGAATCGCGAGTGGCCTTTCCTCCCTCTTCCTTGTGCTATCCACACGCCTTGTTTTCAAACACTTACTTTAACTACACTACCAAATCTGACGGGAGACCAGCTGAGAGCTTAGAGCTTATCCTGGCTGGGGCGTTGGCGGGAGATACTTCGTTGAAAAAAAGAAAGCGCCGTGTAGGTCAGTGCCGTCTCTCTCCATCCTGCACGGGAAGAGCGTTACCCCGTCCCGTAATATAAACATGCACTACACTTACGGGGCTAACGACCATATCGTTCGACGCTCTCGGAAACGCGAAATAATCTATGGAATGTAGCAATACAAGAAGAGGGATACTCGCCCGTCTTATGGACGCCCGTTCGTCCCGTTTGGACCCATCGCGCGCGGCCCGGAAATGAGGGTGGCGTGCGGGGACGAAATTTCCGGCTCGGGGCATGACGAGCGCCGTGGCGGATCCCTTGGGCGGCGGCGGCGGCGTCTGCATAGTGGGCCGCTGAATAAGTAATAACGCCGGATTACGGCAATTGCCGCGTAATGAAAGTGCGCCACGATGCACGCACAAATAAGCGGGCGTCGCGGTGTGCGCTGCTGCTCACTTTTGTACCGTTGAGCTCGTTCAGGTGCGTTGGGGGGGGGGGGCTTTGTGGACGAGGCGTCTGTACTGTGCGAGGTAAAATTTGCGCTTTGTGGGTATTTCGAGTTTCGTTTGTTGTAGAGTAAAGATTTGAGTAAAAATACTGACCTATATATTTGTGTGAAAGGAGTTTTCTTTTGCAACCAAGTACATTAAATAAGTAACTGCTCTTCATTGTATGTTTAACAGCACGAGTGCGAACATTTAAGAATCCAGAGCTCGTTCTGGAAAGTGTACTCTACTGAAGGCTTATCTAGATGTAGGTTTCTGCGTATTTCAATAATATTTTGTGACAAAGTCGAAAAACATGATCAGTAGGATCATTTTCATATTTTATTATTTATAAAAAAGATATTTTGTAAGGCTGACGCTTTTTGTAAGAAAAAAACGACAATATCAGGAGTTGAAATTTATTTGAAAATGTAAATAATATATATTACAAATTTCTCTGTATGTTGATCGACTTATTTTGAATACAGTGCTCATATTTGCTATGAATGCTTGCTGCACTTCATGTTAATTATTCGGTATCTTTTTCAAATATATTATATCTGGTGAATATGCCGTGGCAACCGAGTTCCTACGAAGAGGCCTTAAAATTCGAGGTATGACTTACCTGACTCTGGAGAAAATGTCAAATCCACTATGTCCACTTCATTAAGGCGTGAAAATCACGGGAGCCATTGTTTCTAACATCCTTACTCCACCACTCATTGCCATTAACTCAGACGTCTCGGGCTCCGAGACAGCAGAACTAATCGCGCTATCCTGTGCAAGCCGCGTGACAATTACCCTTTCCAGCACGAGGTAGCTCGTTTCTGATTACCCGCTGACGTCACCGGACGGAGGCGACGCGAAGGTCACGTCCGGAAGCTGCGACTCGGTCCTTCTCTCCCTCTGATGCCCCCCCTGGCTCCTTCGCGCCCCGCCCGAACTTCCTTTGTTCTCGTCGCGTCGTCTCCCGGTATTGTCCATTGTGTACGCGGGGCTGAAATATGTGTTAGATACAACTCCCAGGATGTGGGTCCACGCTTCGGAATGTCCCCCTTACCGAGAAGTGATATTGTAAAAATAACCTTTCTCTGCCGCCGCGTCAGCTGCACTGCTGGTGTTCCTCAAGGGCCCAGACGGAGAAAGTTGTTTTTTTTCTTCTTCAGGTTGATACCTCCTGAGGGAAGAGCGAGTCATTCTTCCAAATTATGAGGATTTACAGGTGGCGTTGGGCGTGTGCCGGTTCACGGTATCCGCCCCCCCCCCAGACGTCCTTAGCGATAAGCCCTACTATCCTCAAATCTTTGAGACCTTGACACTCGTCGAGCTAGTCACCTAGCATAAGCAGTTCTGTGCATTGACCGGTGGCTTGAACCATCTCGTTTAGATTTTTAGTGTTTGCTGCTTATCCTAACACCTCTTAAGGACAGTCGCATGGAGTGTAGTAATGTAGTTGTTAGAGTGTAGTAATGGAGTGCAGTAGTTCCGCTGCAGTGGAGCCATCACCACGCCAATCATACTCATCGCACTTGATGCGAGGTTGAAACGCCCAGTTTTTAAGATTGCAATCCACCCAAGTGAGACAAACATGAGTTGCTGAGAGGGTGCATTAATACGCATGTTATCCTGATCAGATTACTAATTCTTTCTTGATTATACGTTGGCATGAGCGGTGGAAATAAAACTACGAATGTATGACCTTTCATTATCTTCGGAAGTCACCGTGGATCATGAATCACTCGTATTGTGAGGTGGTGAGAAACTTGTAGCATTCCTCGAAATACGTACAATTCAAAGGAAAGAACTCGAACTTGATTAAAATAATTTACAACAATTTTCTAAGTCTGATAATATATATGTAAATTCATATGTAATATAATATATTATGCATAAATGCATATTGCTGTGAAATCCATTTTGATGGATTTGGAAGCATCAATTACATTAAACAATCTGTTGAATAGTTTGACCTCTAAAAACTATCATTCTGTAAAGTTCATTAAAGTGAAAAATCTCCTATTAAAGTAACTTATGTATTATATTTACAAAGTGTATTGAATTATTTAGCTATTAATACTAATTTATCATACTACTGATGTTATTCGACACAATTATACATTTACAAGTTTCAATTGATTGAAACATCACGACGGTATTGCGAAAGAAAGGAGACTATCACCTTACGCAGATCAACATGTGTTGTTTGGTAGCGATGCATAATCGGCTAAAACCTTAGTGATTTTACTGAAAACTAAATATGAATGATTGCATTCGAATACATACGTTCTATCAACGGGGGATTGAAGGTTTCGCAGAGATTAACGGTGCCTACTTAGAGCGAATGTGTTTACGAAACACATGACACGAGAGCGATACAGAAGCTCAGTTCATTGAGCGGAGGTCGCGGACTACATTGTCGAAGCTCTTACCCTTCACAGCGAGGTCGTGCTGCAGTGAGAGGCAGAGCTACTGTCGCTCCAAAGCAGGCACCTAAATGAGACAACAGGTTTAAGTTTTGTTGCGTTAAAGAGTGTTATCTGCAATAAAAAACGCCTTAGTGGAAAGTAATGACAACTTGTCATGCTGACGACATAACTTAAAGCGAGATCAGGGCTTTCATTGTGTTCTGTTCCGTGTTTAGAAGTAAATGTTTGTATACCGGTCTTCACTTTCCTAGTTGCTTGATTCAGGTACTCTCTGATGATGGACATTTTCTTTTACTGTGTCATTCGGTGCGCCCACATTTGGACATGACTCAACGTTTCATCGTACGTTTGGAAATCTTCCAAAAGAAAATAATACTATTATTCATGTGTGAATATTATAATTAAACTTTCTCAATTGTAGATCATAATTGAGATTGATAAATGAAATGATAAAGAAAAACTGCTATAAACTAAATAAAATTGGGACAAACTTGTCAAACAAACATTTGTTATTATCTACTTGTCCACTTACAATTGATCCGAAAATTTAATGAAAATTTAAAAGCAAATTTAATGAGATAATATTAATTTTTAACTTCACTAGTTTGTACCTTATGACAATATAGTGTAGTGCAAACATTTGACATTTAAAATAAAAAAAAGCAATTAAGAATAATTTAAAAGAGTAACGGAGTTTTGGAGACGTTCGGCAAACTTAAAACATAGATAAGCATTAGAAAAAGAGAAAATGAGAGATATAATGAAAGTTGCATATAGATTATTAAATTTTATAAAGCAAAAAACAGGTGAAAATTTGTAGACATATTCGAAGTATGCTTAAAACGTTAATTCCGAGAAATGTATTGGAATGCTTACGTAGGAAAAAGGAAGATAGTCATAGATTCAAAGGGTAAAAAACGGCACGAAATAAAATAATTTAATACAAAGAGAGGAGAGAAGAGTGGGTCAGAAAGAGTTTAAGTGTAATCGTCTGACTTTCAAATTAGGTAAGGAAATGCTAATTACTTAATTTTTAAAAGATATTACTCCTTCGGAAACAAGAAAACGTATGGAACTAGTAAACCTAGTAAACGTAGCCAACCTAAACACACTGAACATGAACCTGTAAAATAAAAAACTAACATGTTGTTACCCAGGGAAATTAACAAATTTGCGGAGTGATTGTATTTTCCAATCCAGTTTCTTAATTATTTTTTAAAATTTTAATCATGGTTTTATTGCCTCACGCAAGGCCCACCCGCTTTTAAAAGGGCGGGTGAGCGCGCGTTGAAAGCGAGGAGCGGGGCCGGGGGCGCGTTGAGCGTGGGAAGCGAATCGCGGTGATGGAGTGTGCGGATCGAACGGAATTCGAAGAGGGCGATTTGAATTCACGTCGCCCGCGCGTGACTCACCGGCCGTGGCAGCAAATGCCAAGTAGGTATCGAGCACCAGCCGTTCAGACTCCGGAGCACTGCTTCCATTTGATGTGTGTTTCTGTGCCATGTTTACCTTAACATTTAGTACCGTGATTTAAATATCTGAATATTTGCTTTTTACCGTAATGCGAGGCAATGGGAAAGAAGGCTCTTAGAATAAATGGAGATTTGAGTATAGTGGAGTAAGTGGGATTTCATATAAGATATAAAATACACCTCTTCAACATCTCTTACTGAATTACATTCCAATTGATGTACACTCAGTTTCACAGAGAGAAGAATGTAA
Source organism: Gryllus bimaculatus (assembly GCA_017312745.1). Taxonomy (NCBI): domain Eukaryota; kingdom Metazoa; phylum Arthropoda; class Insecta; order Orthoptera; family Gryllidae; genus Gryllus; species Gryllus bimaculatus. Next base: position 10,616,363 of record BOPP01000020.1, read on the forward strand.
AATGTTCTTGGTTATTTCAGTTTTTATTATCCTTCCGTTATAAACATTAATTTATGAGTTTTACAAATTTTCTTTTACTTTTATCGATTGTTTTCTAAGCAATAAACAAATATAAATTGTAATACAAAGGGAGGAAAAAGAAATGATCTTCCACAAACAGAATTTATTAACTGACTATTCGTCAGTTACAGCATTATACAGCCAAACATGTTTCGAGGTATTTTACCTAATATTCAGAGCCTTCAACAGGAAATTAATGAAAACTATAAAATGTAAAACATAAAATTGTACAACTAATAAAGAATACAACCAGTATTAAAAAGAACTTACAAAATATAATTATTAACCCAAGTAACATGGTCAACATCATTCTTGGAATGTTTCTCCGCGGTGCCATTTTGTGCCAACGGTGCCAAGGAAAGCGGGGGAGGGGGAGGGGGAGGGAGGTGTACTAGGATACTTAACAGGGGGCTGTATTTTAAAGTTTTGTTTTGATCGTACTATTTAGTTTGGTCGTTGAGGCAGACGGTTTTAGGATTTTTTTACTAGTTTTATAATTTCAAAATTTTTTAAAATGTTTCATTTTGGATCTTTGTTTTCTAAATGTAAAATCATAAAGTTTGTGTTGTGGTGAAAGATGTGAATGTTTTCAATAAAATGAGAGGCATAATATAAATTGAAGAAAAGTGTGGAGACTTAGACATAAAGGTATCAAACACTAATATCTGTCAAGGAAAAAATATAAATGGAAGGTACTAGGGGAAAAACAACTTGTTATATCATCATCAAATATGTAAAACAATATATCAAAGTGAGTTATGTACATCAGAAATTCGATGTATCGAATTTTTATTATTATCACAAGAAACTATACAAACTTCTCATATGCATTTTTAATCAATGGTAAAAACGATTGAAACAACTTTTAAGAATGAATTCTCACGAGAGGCAATTAAGTTCACTATATGTGTTGTAAATTTACTACTGACTTCGTTAAATTTCATGTCACTAAAACTCAGTTTCCCACAAAGAGACGTAAACTAGCTTGAATAATTCCAGAGGGTAATAAGTACGTAGATCCGGTATCGAATGCAATGAGTTCCCATGTAACAAGTGTCGTACAATACGGATCCGAATAGTCCTCACTGGCGGATGCGAGCTGAGTAAGAAACCGAACAAACGAGATCCGTTCCAAAGCCCCCGACGGCAGACAGACCAACAACAGCCGCCAGACGCTTGAAAGACGATCGCGTAGGCGGGGGTTAATCGAGGGGAGCGAGGTAGGAGTGT
>BOPP01000020.1:10617660-10653162 GCA_017312745.1 Gryllus bimaculatus
GGGGGAGAGGGGAGGGGCGGACGCGAGGACCTCGGCGCCAGCGGAGCCTCCTTCATTCCCACAGCAGGACAATGCGAGCGCATAACACACGCTCGGCAGGCGCGTGGGGCGGCGTTACGCACATCAATACGCATATGCGCGGGACACGCACAGTGGGAGGGCGCAAGGATATTGGCGGCCGAATTCTCCCATCTGCGATGATCGCCAGACTCGTTTCAGAGCGCACGCCTAGCAGCAGCCTCAAGCTTTTATGACTTTCTTAATGGCTGGTGATCACACTGGTGATTCGTATTGCTTTCCACTCGATGGATGACATCGATAGTGGTGATCATGAATGGTGACTGCTGATGGGAAATAAATGATTATATTGATGAAATGTCTCTGAATGGTTAGGCGGTAGATTGAGACGCCTTTCACGCTACAATCACATGGTAATAGCAACTATCCCTTCCGGGATACGAACTCACTTCCGTCGCCTCCGTCCACTTCGATGGTGCCCCAATCCAAATAGTGCGACAACTGACACCTCTCTCTCTGGCAACTGACCCGTAAAAGCCCGTTCATCAAAGAGAAAGTGCTAGCTATTAAAGTTCTGAATAGAAGTATGGGCATTATGATTGTTTAAACCTGTATGAGTAATAATAATGATAATGATGATAATAATGATAATAATGATAATAATGATAATAATGATAATAATGATAATAATAATAATAATAATAATAGCAGCTCATTACATAAAAAATGAAATGAGAAACAATAAAGGAAGTATTTTAGTCTTTGAAAGTTCACAGCCTGTGTTTCAGTTTACTTTAAAAAATGCGTCTTTCTTATAAAAAAATTGTCTCATATTCATCCAGATTTTTGATAGAACTCATGGTTTCTTTTTTATGAAATCGAAGTAAAAAATGGCGAAAATACGGACGTCAGAGAATTCGAACTTCGAGCACACTTTAAACAAGGATCGGCTATCAGAATATGAACTTATTCTCATATACAAAGCTTATGTCATTGGCTTTATAATAGAAGAAAATACAGTATTAAAGTCATTCCACAGAAAATTCAGGAGAGTTGTTGAAAGAAGGATGAATGCAGGATTATTAGGAAAGTTAGCATTAAAATATAATCTGCATTTAAAGAAAGCCGTTAGATTTTTAGAAAAGTGTATGGAAAAAAATCGAAACAGGGACAATCCTATAAATTCAGAAGAAAAAGGAAGATGGAGTTAGAAGGGAAATGAAGATCAAGAATAGGAGAAAGAAAAAGAGGAGAAGGAAGAGGGGGAAGTAGTTGGATGAGCTGAAGTAGGAGGGACAGGAGAAGCAGAGAAGAAAGTGGTGAATTTGGAAAATAAGAAGATTGAAAGAGAAGAAAGTGATGCAAAAGGGGGCATAGAGAAAGAGCAAGTGGAAGAAGTGGAGAAGGGAGGAAGGAGGAGAGGAAGAAGGGAAAGAAGGACAACGAGAAGCAGATGAAGGGATGTGGAGATTGAGAGGGAGGAGGAAGAGAAGGTGAGAGGAAGAAGGAAGAGGAGGATGTGAAGCAAGAAGGTTGAGATGAATCAGCACGAGGAGGAGGAGGAAGACGAGGACGAGGACAAGGAGGACGACGAGGACGAGGAGGGCGACGAGGAGGAGGAGGACAAGGAGGACGAGGATGAGGAGGAGGACGAGGATGAGGAGGAGGACGAGGAGGACGAGGAGAAGGAGGACGAGGAAGAGGAGGATTAAGAAGAAGAAGAGGAGGAGGAGGAAAGGCGGAAACGGGTAAGAAGAGCGAAGCAGTGAGTAGGGGAAGGTGAACGAAGAAAAAAGTTGTGCGTGGTGCGCGTGTCCGTTGCTTCGAAATCCGCCTTGCGGGCGTTCGCGCCCAGTGTGCGGGGGCGCTGGCTGCGGGGGCGGAGGAGCGCGCGACGTGCTCGCCCAAGGCCCCTGCGCGGCGCGACATGGCATTCCTACGCGCAGCCATGGGAAGGGATCACTGTCGCAGAGGCGGCGCGGCGCGGCGTCAATTGCTTGCTATGCCGCCCCGCGCGCAAGCGCCCGCCCGTATCATGCTGATATTGCGAACCAGGGCCGCCCAAACCACGCAGCTGCCAAACGCGAGGCGCGCAGGTGGCAGTTTTTCCGCTCACGGACATACTTCGAAACACTTCGAAATGAATAGCTATTTTTATTTCTTACGTTAAATGTGTTAATAAATTAAAAGGATAGAAAATTAGTATCATCATCTGCGAATAATAGTTTATCAGTGAAGATAGCTTTAGAAAGTATTGTTAGTGAAAATATAATAACAATGTAATTAATGTTTAATGATATTCATTGGATTTTAGAGAACACGAGTCTTGTGCTAACTCCAGTAAGTTTTTCAAGAAACATTTCATTACACAACGGAGAAAAGTGTAATAATTTTAAGAAAATTAGAAGAAACAGTCCAAAATAATTGCAACTTCATTTTTTCATAAATCGCTTCGGAAGACGTAAATATAAATAATACTGATTACACGATGAAAATACTTCATTGAACAAATACTTTACATCTCTTTAAAAGATACTTGTGTAAGAAAGTCGTCAGAACTCACTACTTGAAATACTTCGTAAGAAACCACTTATGCTCAAAAAAATATTTTTTATTATTTTTTTTCACAAAACCAGTAGCAAAACATCTGAGTTTTGAGGACAAAGATTGGGAAATGTTACAAATACTTAGTTCTATAATAGGGATTCCCAAACTTTTTCGTTCATCTACCCCTTTTTAAGCAATTGTTTGCTTTATCAACCCTTTTTAAACAAATTGATTCATCGACTCCATAAACTTTTTTCCATAATATGCAACGTACATAATCGTTGAATATGAAAGAATTGCATATGAGTCCCTCGATAAGTCTGGATTTTCAGTAATTGAAAGTAATTCTGCTTTTCAGTATCTGAGTTCCTAGTCTTCATAGTTGTACTATGGTAACAAAATGTTAAGCGATTTTTTTTTAGAATTGCCCATTAATATGTCTACAATACATATTGCGAAGAGTATTCTCTTGCGCGAAAGAGAGTAAACATGATTGGTCTCTTACACACTTACAATTTGTTCTTTCTAAATGTCCCACGTACGATTGATTGATAAATACGAAATAATAAGAGTATTTTTTAAATTTATTTTTGTACGTGTTATTGATTTATATCAGAAAAAATTCAAGTTCATTAATATATATTTTTTGTAATCAATGGAATCTTGATCTTGACTTTATCAATCAATTGCATCGTTCATTTCGGTCAATTGACTCCTTTATCATCAATTGTAGATTGTAGCAATGCGTTTATCTTTCAACCTTCATCAGTATTAATCCCCTACAAACGTTTATCAACCCCCAGGGTTTCAGTAGACCCCGTTAATAACTTGTGTTCTAGAAGATTTAAAATATCTTTAAAATATTCTTTGCCTCTAACAAAATGTTATTTGTAATATTTGAATACAATTAATTAAAGAAGAAGAAAAAAACATATGTATACGTTTCGGGAAGGGCGTAAATTCTGGGAAAATCTAGAGAAATATACTCGTTCTTCTCTCACAATTTTAAAGCAATTCTGCTATATATTATGAAAGCTTTTTCAACATGCGCCAGAAACAAAAATAAGCTTATGACTCAGCCCGAGCAAGAACACAGCAGCGGCGCCTACAAATGGCCAGAAGCCTTCGAGTAAACCCATGCGTCGCGTCATTACCCCATTTCGTCCCGTTGAGCAATAATCCTGCTTTAGTGCTGTTCACCGTTCGATCGCGCACCGTTGCTCAGCGCTCTTCCGTTGTCTCCGCGCAGCAATCGCCCGCAGTCTTTTGTCCTGCAGCGCAGTGCAGCTCCAGGTCCGACAACTGCCGCAAGCCCCGCTGCAGTGAGCTACTCACCGGCGGCACACACAGTGGGCGTGACCACAACTTTTTGAGAACACAAATTTTGTAGAGCAATCTTCATAACTGTTATTTTCACAGTATATAATGACGTCAAATCATTCTATTGGGATTATTAAAAACCGGCGCATTAGTGACCAAATACAGTAATTTGAAGAATATATTAATAACAAAGATGTTTTTTCAATTGAATTTTATCTCCGTACATTTAGTGTAATTTTTTATTTAAGCTACAAAGTTAGATCAATACTTCACCTAAAACACAATATTACCCCTTTTCTGGTGTAATTTATGAAATTTACGAACGCATTGTATTAATCTGTTAACTTGTCATCATCCCTCTTCTCTTCACAAATGAAACTGTTTCTGGATCTTCTACTTATACACAAAAGAAGTGAAGAGAGCGGATAAATATAAATAAACGATACTGCTGTTTTACAAATTATCTAGAATTACATAAAATTGAAGAAAACTCAGTCAACAATGTAAGGTACTCTGGAATTTCATAAAATTGAAGAAAACTCAGTCAACAATGTGAGGTACTCTCATTGAGGTACTCTCACAACAATGTGAGGTATATATAGAAATAAAATAGGTAAAAATGGAGTTGAAAATGATAAAACTCGAAAAATTACTAGTTACAAAGAGTTATGAAGGGTTAAATTGAATGAGAATCCATGAACTGGAAAGGGACTTTATCAAGAGAACAGAATAATTGACTAGAAACTAACTGGATATTAGAAACGTACGTTTTTATTTCACAGTCCATGTTGGCTTAATAGAAATTTAAAAAAAATACAAAATCTATAAGTTCTTCTCATCATAAACCTTTTCGCGATTTCTGAATTATTTCGTAGTTATTTTTTTAATGAGAAATGTTAGAAGAATTTACAAAGAAACACAAATGAATTTCAACGAATTATAAGCATTTTTCAAAGTTTCTGGATGCGTTCATTTTCCTTTTTCATGCCGAGAGATATCAGAATGTCATATACAACAATATTTTCCTTTCTAAACGGAACACTCATTACGGAACTCTATTCAGTCTATGTGATTGCATTAAGGCATGGATTATTTATCTATTCACCACTATTCCATGAGCAGCAAATGGCTACTGTCACAATTTGCATTATTTTATTACTTATTTGCTACTCTTTAATCTGGAAAATCATTAAATATCTCGCTCTTAAAAAGATAGCAATTTTGGTGAAGGTTCTGTGCGCTATTAATTGTGCCCCCTGTCTTGTAGAAAAAGGATCCACTCCAAACAAGTGGGATGGGACGTTGGTAGATTCGCTGATTTGAAACCTCTGAAATATTCTAAAGGTGACGGCGTATTAAATACGCCTGGTCGCAACATTATTGTTAAATTTCAAGTTCAAAGCTAGAGAAACTTAAATAACAAGAAGGGAAAAATATCATAAAACAATATACCTTAAGACTCGTCCAAATAACTGCAGAATGTTTTTGTTAGATCATTCGTCAAACTCATTAAGAACAGAATTGTGCGGCTCAATGACTTTTAGCCATCTGAGCACATCCAATGAACTTTTAAATAAATTCAGAACGGTTTTAAATACAACAGCCACCCTCTAACTGAAACACAATAACCGTATACCTGCTTTTGATCTTTGCATTCCTCCCGCTTGATATGGCACAAGAGTTGTCAATGTGTTTATCTATCGAGAAGCATATCTTGCTGGGAGGACTTAAATCTTATATTTGTACAGCACTTGTTCTGTACAAACATTAAGGTCATTAGCTTACCATTTTTTTTCATATGATGGTTGTAACCAGACATACATCTCATCATGTGCGCTCATGATAAGTTCTTTTTAACTTTTTAATTGAAATTGTTAGTGAATATCAACCGAACAATTGTGAATGAATGGTCCCGGATAAATCCCTTTGGTCAAATGTCTTCATTCGATTTTATTAGCTTGCGTTCGATTTTTAGTGTGTATTAAGCTTACCAATATTGAAACATTACGTCTCTGTCCTATTTATTTCTGTAGTTCACTCATTTTATTTGGTCTAATCTGTCTCGAAAAAAAACGAGAGAGAGAGAGAGCCGGAGACAGAGAAAGAGAGAGAGACAGAGACAGAGAAAGAGAGAGAGAGCCGGAGAGAGAGAAAGAGAGAGAGCCGGAGAGAGAGACGGAGACAGAGAAAGAGAGAGAGACGGAGACAGAGAAAGAGAGAGAGAGACGGAGACAGAGAAAGAGAGAGAGAGACGGAGACAGAGAAAGAGAGAGGGACGGAGACAGAGAAAGAGAGAGGGACGGAGACAGAGAAAGATAGAGAGCCAGAGACAGAGAAAGATAGAGAGGAGTGAAGGATTGGGACAAATGTATCAAGAATGAAGACTGGATGATTTGCACGACTCAGAAGGAATGAAAAGGAAAGAGAAGCACAAGAAGGACTAGGAGATGATGGAGGGAACTTGTCCCTGAAGAAGTCTTTGAAATATCTAAAAACGAGATTGCACAAACGATTGTGAGGGAGTATTGGTCCCGGGCCTGTCAATTCCTGACAGCAATGGTCCTGTTAGTGTTTTACAGGTTACATCCAAGGTGATAGAAGTGTTCCTTCCTCGTTCGAACTCGAGATCAGGCGCCGACATACTTGATGCCTTGAAAATAAGTGTCTCCCTATCTGGGCACCACCCGAGTCGGATAGAGGTCTTACATGTAAGGTAGTATAGCACTTCTAAGTGTAATCAAATAAGAGGGGTGAGAAATGAGGAAGAAAGTATTGCGCGATGTCTGCATCCAGTTTGTCATGGTACATTCGCGTGGATTGGTTGGAGGCAGGGTTCTTAACAAAATAGCTAGGGTTCGAAAAGAAGTTGAATTGAGGTCAAAATATTTCACGAATGGAGTCTGGAAGATTAGTCTGAACCAGCAAGGATGAGAGAAACTAGTAGAACGAAAACACACAAAACAAGGAAAAGGAGTTTAAGTTTTAGGTTCCCAAAAAGAAAACTCACCGACTTATTTGACTCAGGGCACCGACTGATGTTACTGCAGTGCGACCGGTAGATGCTGGGTTTCAAGTCCCGACGGTGGCAGAATTTTCAACACAAGCTAAATAGGTAGGTGGAATCCAACCTGTGTCTGAAGAAAAATTCTACCAGCCACCTGCTCTAATCGTGATTTTTCTGAACAACCACAGGAGAAAGACCAAGTAGTACCCCAAAAGCCAGGTCACGGATCGCACGTGATCTTTTCTTCATTTTCCTTGCCCTCTCTCACCCCCTTACATCCACACACACCATGCAAATACACTACCTCACACATAGGGAGCTTCGAGCATGTTCCGGCCAGAATGGTGGAAGATATCTGGTGGCCTGGTGGAAGAAGCCCAGCTGGTGGAAGATACCTGGCTAGGGAAAGCCTTGCAAGCCAAATGTCTTGCACCGGGTATCACCATCCATAGGGGGAAATCACCACTACCTCCACGCGATTAAAACATGCTCTACTCTTACGGGACTAAAGACCATACCAGTTGGCGCCCCCGGAAAGACGAAATAACAAATCACCTGAAGAGAACAGGCTTACGAGCCTGTAAGAAAGAAGGTAACTCGATGCGTGTCGTTTCGGCCCACTGCGCAGCGCGGTGTGTCAAAGGCTCGAGCTGCTTGTGAAGACGGCAGCTCCCGTTAGAAATTTAAAAACTCGCGACGCGGCAGCTACCATGTCCCGATCTGGGGCTCCTTTGCTGCAGTGCTAGTTTTTACTCGCGTTTACTTCGTTTTTACTCTTGTCCGAAACACAAAGTGGTTTTTACGCGGGTTTACGTCGTTTCCTGTTTGGCGAAAAAATTGTCTCCGTTGAGAATTAATTAGCAGTTTAACTGCTGTGTTCGCTTCAACTGCTAATTAGTTCCTTGAACTTTCAAACATGCTTAAGTTAAACTTGCGAGCACGGGTGGTAAAATTGCTTTTTGGTACACATCATTTAATGCTACGTCAAAATATGGAAATGTTGGTAGGCCTTGTTTTAAATAAGTTATATTATTGTTACTTTTAGTCACTTTACTTACTCTTCGTATTTAGATGAAATATTTATGTGTTAATTCTTCACTTAGTTAAACTATCGCAAATAAGGACATTTTTCATATAAGTTTACAGTATAACAGTTTACGTATAAGTTAGTTTACAGCAGTAAACTTTCGCACTTGTCTAATCATCTAATTGTAAGTATACTATTTTCGTCATTCTAATTGAATTATTTCGTATCAGTATATACTTTTCATTAGTTATTTTAATCAAAACAATGAGAATAGTTCTAACAAAATTAAATGTTTCATTGCTTTAAAAGGATATACGAGTAAACATTTTCCGCGAAACTTTTTCATTTCAGAACAGCACATTTAGAAATATGAATTTATAGAATTCTAGAAATATGAATTTGTATGAATTTTTACCAAGGAACTATTTGTATGCATACTTACCAAGGAACATTCCAAAAATCACATAATCATGGAATTTTATCACATCAATATGGAATTATTATTTTACTCTCTCTACCTCTGTAACACCTTGGTAACTCGAGGTCCATCTTCCCTAAATAATTATATACCGCTTTTGCATCACCCTTCCCATTATAAAACGTAAAAGTAAAATTGATGACAGTAAAGCAAGAATGTCAAAAGGTATAGTGAAAAACTGACTATTTAAATAACTAAAAGAATGATTACAATAAAATTCCGGGTCGTAGATATCAACCACTCTAATCCTCTGTCGGCAAAAGCATGACGGTTCGTGCCTCTTACAGTGTGGCACAATTGAACACGTAGCAGTGGAACCTACTAACCTCCACTTGTTAAACACTATTGGCGTGAAATTACATGTCTTTAAAAAAAGAATGTAAATTTATTAAAAAAAACGAGGCTTGGGCGAAAAATGGCTGCCAACAAGGCGGGTGTACCCCGTAGTGGATGATATATTGGATATCAAATGTATTACAGGTGTATTAGAAGTACGTTTTGGTTTTATTCGTAGTCTAACAGATAAAATTAATACTCGTGAATACTAATGAAATACATAGTAGATAAATTAATACATAAATACTAATGAAAAATATAGTTCTTTTTATTATAACAATTCTTATATAAATATACATATATGTCTACATATTAATTGTAATGTCTTCATTTAAGAGCCAATGGATTATTTTTTAAATATTAAAAAACTCAAAAAATATGTTTGACGAAGTTCTTAACTAATATTCCTCCATAACCCTACGTAACTCAGTACATTGCCTCCAATCCCCTCCTCCTTCAGCGTTATGTAATTAATTGAAAAACTACCAACACTACTGCAATAGTATCTCCCTAAATACCCAAGAATTTCACTGTCGGAATCTCATCATTTTATATTCTAAACTGAATTGTCTAATTCATCAAATGTAAGAGTATCATAATCTGACAGATTTTCAATCTCTGTAACAAAGAATGGTTCAAAGAAAACCAAAAAACGTAAGGACGAACAATATCAGTAACTTTTCTCTCATTTTAGTTAAATCCATCAGTGAAAAGGCTTAGACCCTTACTTATTGTCACCATTTCAGTAATAAATCCACGCAAATGGCAATGGAGACTTTACGTCGATTAAAGAAACGTTTCAAATATTAACGTACGCAAATTAAATTAATACTTGTGTTGAAATATGTAAATTATCCCGTAAAAGTGGGTTATCGTATAACAACACAACCTATCACATTTCAAATCAATATTGCTAATTCAAACGGCTTAATTAAATTTTGTTCCCCTATTATCTGTGAAAATGACGTGCGCCGGGGGCGGTCGGAGGACCCGCTACTGCCAGCATGACGCCCGGTTTTCCCCGGCGTGGCGCGCTAATCACCCACATGCGCCGGCCGGCCAGCCAACCAGCCGGGTCGTTTCGATCGGTACTTGGGGCTCCGACGGAGGTGCAGGTGCAGCGGGCGACGGTGGCGGCGGCGGCGGCGGCGCCGGTGACGTCGCTGGCGCCGCTCTGCGCCCGCCGAGCGGATCTTCGCCTTTATGGGCTTCCTTATTCCCCACGCCCGCCGCCGCCGCCGCCGCCACCGCCACCGCCGCCGCCGCCGCCGCCACCGCCACCGCCACCGCCGTGGCGCCCGCTAGTCTCATCTCTGGCGCCGGTTCGTTGTGGTACCTTGGTTGACGCAAAGAATAGGGTGAATGCTGTCCCGAAATTGTGGGCAGAGTGACACTCGCAGAAGCCCTTAAAAATGTTCAGGGTTAAAAATGTGTTAAGACAATGATAAATATGGGCTGAATTCATAATTTACATCTTGATTTGTTTGTTTAATATTAAAGATTAACATGTTAAAGAAGTCGGAAATGGTTTGATAGTATTTTGATATTAACCCTGCGGCACCCCGGCTCGTAAGTTATTAGAGCACACGCAGTGGTCTCTCAGATGCCTTTTAAAAATTAGCTTCGCTAGCTTCACAAACTGCCGGTAAAAAACACACATAAAACACATTTACTAACTTTAAAACTTCAAAATTGTATTGAATGTTTATGAATAATAAGAACAAGATGTAGATTAGAAAATTGTATCAGTTGTATTTGTACTACACGCTCCGGCCTGCGATATGCTGCGCTGCACGCGGTTTGACTGAAATTATTTTTGTGACGACGACATAAAGTCTGTTGGCACGAATCAGCGGCTGTAAATCTAAGAACCATAACAGCGAAGATCCGGGAACGACAGTGTCTTCAAAAATGTCTATTTCGCTTTATCAACTTAAGAACTACTCAGTCATCTGAGAAACCGACCGCGTGTACTGTAGAGTTAATTTACACATTAAATATTGATAATCACACATAAATGCAATAAAAATGACTGAATTTAAAACAATGCTTACATTCAAATATTGCATAAAGCCGTCGTTGGTACTTATGGAGATGTGTGTCGATGTACCATACTGAAGCATAGGGCGTTACTACACACTTGTTAATTTATTTTCATCAATTACCTCGTATTTGTGAGTTGACAATATGTTCTAGTGTTAATATTGCTTGATGTGCATACATTGCATTGCCTCATTACAGGACATTGAGGCACGTCGTTTTTTAATTTATCGTTCGTCTTCTGATGGCACCAAAAGAACGTACCAATGTTTGTCAAGGAAGAAAACACAGTAAGGCACGTCTTCCAAAAGATGAACTAATTAGTCTGAAGTTATTGACGTTAGAAGTTTAGAGCAAATAATGAAATTTCGTCATTAAATGTGAAATAATTGAGACAACTGTAATTAAGTATCAACTGGCAATGGTAGGAGAGGTCGCTAAGGCAGGATGTCATAAGAGAGTTTCCTTTACGACGTTCGAGGTATCGCCGGTTTGAACCCCGCCTTCATAACGGGTGTTCTTTTCGACTGGTCAGTTTTTTAGACATTCTTTCGTATTCATAAAGATACTGTTTTTGAATTAAGGACAACCAGAATGGTCAGCTCATTACATTAAATTATTCTTTGGGACATATCTTACTGTAATTGTCTGCTGTGGTATTAAAATTAAATGTGAGAGCAACGTCTGGAAGAATATGTTCATTGTCTGGCATATCAACTGCAATATTATATAAAAAGATAACATTGTGATTATCAATAACATAAATTACATTAAAATGAGCTAACAATAAAACATCACACAATACTGTTAAATCGATAAACACATTACAATTATAATATTATAATATTATCTTTTATATAATTTATAACAGTGCACCTAAGAAATTGACTAGCAAATATAATTTCAGATCATCGAAAGTAGAGCATGGTAGGGCTTACTAAAGTCATGCATAGTTTATGCATCCAAGTGTTGAAGTGAGAGCATGCCCAGGAAGGAAATGTAAAGAAAAAAGTGAGAAAGGTCATACCGGTTAGAAGCGAAACAATGATACTCTGAGCCACCTAAGCCAATCGATCCATTGAAGTTTGAAGAGTAGCCACTTCTTTTACGCTCCTACGACAGCTCCTTCCAAGGCGCACGCCCCTTTCGAAGTGGAAACTTCGATATTAGAACACGTTGATCCCCGGGCCGAAGTTTGGGAGACGGCCCACTGGACCGCCGGGTGGCGGCGGTGATACAAGGGTAGCGGGCCGCGACGCGTCCTGTCCTCAGCCCCCCGCCGGGCGCCGCGGTGCCTGTGGCGCCTCTGGCGCCGGAGCGATGAGTCACCATGCGCTGACCCCATCAGCTGCCCCCCCTTCCCCTCCCACCCGGCGCTGGGCTGGTCGGGAACGCGGGATTGCAGCCGCGGGTGAGACACGTGTACACCACGCGGCGCTCGCTTCTTGTTCGTTTGGGCTTTCTTGCGGCTAATATTCGAACATGTTACGATACGCGGGGCTCTGCTGGGTGTGTAATTATTTTTTTTTATTTATGTCTCTTGGGCGATCTTCTTTCTCATCTCTAGCGTTGCGCTCTTCATATTCCTCCAAAATATATTCCTTCATATTCCTCCATTTTTCAAATTCTTGCTTCAGAGAAAATTTGTTTCTAATTAGGATTATTTCTTGAATATCACCCACTATTTCTTCGGATTGATAGAATTTTTCTTTTCTTTCTTCTTTTTATTCAGATACGATTTCTCTCTATACTTCACATACTCTGGATACATCAAGTTGTCAAGATTGCGATTATTATTTTTCTTGGATCCTAGTTTACTTTTTCTTTTCTTTACATATTTTTTTTTAACATTCGTTCTCACATATTTTTCGATTGCTACATATTCGATTTGTTTTCGTATTCTCCCTATTCATTAACAGGTCCATATATATGTGTTACATCTGTGATTATTTCAGTCGCCTTACATTATTCGTCCATTAAGTCGTTCTTAATTATCGTCTTAATATACAGATATACTTATATTAGTTAATGACTTTCTTTAGATAGTTTATTTTCGTTTTGCTCTCAGGTTTTTCTCAAAACACTTCTTTTTATTACTTTATTTCGGTACCTCTTATTTGTTGCAAACTATTTTATTCTTTGTTATTGACACTTTCATTTGCTCGATACAACATCTATTCTGAAAATTTCTTTACAATTCTTGAAGTATGTCTGTAATGAAACCCAGGCATGAATTCTAAAACGGATAATATTTAAGAAGATACAACGTAGGCTGTATTTTCTTCATAAAAATGAAGTGTATCAAATATTAAAGAAAGAGAGAAGTATATAAGAAGAGGTCTCATACCTTGACTTGCCTACCTTGATATGCAGGGACAATAGTTACAAGTGATATGACAGCATCTTGCGTAGGAATATTTGAAGTATAAAGTATTGCTTTAGCTGAAAAGGCCGACTGAAAAGACTGATCATCAATTTTGCATGAAATTGAAACCTCGATTTCACCTGTGAATGCAACACAGGCCACATAAAAGGAAACACCACAATAATCTCAATGTGGTGTCAAATTTTGCTTGAAATTTTCAACCGGAGAATTAGAAATTAAGAAAGCGAGTTAAGGAATGCATGTTCACTCACCTCATTAAAAAAATTAATGATTTATAATTTCTGAACTCCAATGTTAAATCTATTAATTCTCTACAAATATTCATAATTATAATTGTTACAATTTTGGCTAAAAGCTATTGTTTTGTAAATGTTCTTAAAACACACTATCCTGTGATATTTTCTGGTTAATGAACCAACACAAACATTGTTTCCATTGGTGTGATGGTCTATGTGATGGACTACTGTTGATGTGTTAGAGGTTTTTTCATGTTGTAATATTTTACCATGTAAATTGAAAATTATAAATTGTGTTAAAATATGCCTTCATATAGTAATATACGATTTATAATTGTAGTAATATTAAAAACCATTCATTTGGGAACTTTTCATTGCGGATATGGGATTACATGATTAGATACGTGTTAAGATCTTTATTAAGTCGCAACTTCTGATCTGAAAGTTAATTTATTTCATAATATATTATATATCGTTGTAGCAATCGTAGAAAATTGCATGTGCTTTTCCAACAATATTTTGTAATTTTCTATTTTCCCGTATTTTTCTGTAGAAAAATCTCACAATATTAAAATAAAACATTTTGGAGTGACATAGAATTAAACTGAAGCTTCCCTTCTCGCAGAGCATTCTTTGTTGTAAACTATCCAATACAAATTTAATGTTTTGTCATTAATTTACTAACATGATAAAATACTTTGAACAAGAATTTCTAGTTTTACCATCACAAGTAATTTTCTTTATTGGTTTCCTTTTAGAATGCGATATAATGTTTGTTCTATTTGCTTTATATGGTTTGCTTTGTGTCCTTGCATAGACGTCTCATTCATATGTAACGGTAAATTGCATTCTTGCGACAGAGTATATTGAGATTTATTAGATTCTCTTTTCCAGCTGACGTGATTACGTCAACCATAGCTGTGTGAATTACAAAACCAAATCGGTTGTTCTTGAAAACAACCTACTTCCTAATCGACCCTCAATTCTTCTACGAGTTACTAAATAACTACGTGTATATCTTCTTGCTTGTCACTCACAAATCACTGTTTTGCAAACACGTTATCGGCTATACGAAGGAGCTATGAATTAGCATCGCATTGATAGCAATCCACCGCGGATCAATTAAAGTGATATTAACGAGACAAGTCATGACAACAGTCGGCAGCAACTTAATAGATCTGAATTATTGAAATAACAAAGACAAAGGTTGCATTCAAATAACGTAACTTCGGCTTCAATTGATGTATTTTTTTATAAAAATCTGGAAATTGCTTAATTTACCCTGTAGTAACTTTCGCTTTCATTTTATAGTTTCGTCATATGTCTTGCCTGTAATTCTAATGCATTTGTTATCTCTTGTCCTTTCTTCTTGTTCTTTTATTTCTTCTTCTTTGTTTTATATTTTCTGCAATTAATTTTAATATTTTTCTCCAATCCCCCTTTTCATACAACTTATTTTAAAATTATTGCAAAAGTAATTATGTCTTTTAATGTATTTCGTTTATTTTCATTAGAAATTGTAGTCATTTATGTCTTCATAACAGTCCAACTATTGGTTGATAATACATTTGTATTCGCCAAATAAACATTTCATAAACCCTGAATCTAACTTCCTTCATGATAGTTTTGGAAAATGTATGCGCATATCACGTTTTTCCATTTCAGGTGTTGATGTTAGAGAAAAGGTAAAATGAGATATATACAACCCTGAACCCACCGGTTAATATTTGCGGCGTGCTGCTATCAAACGCAGAATGATATTTAACCGGCCTCCGAAAACTATATTTGAACTTCTGGCTTAATGAGAGTACGCTCGAGAACGTCTTACCGCTCAGTAAGGAAACAATTAATGAGGCCTCTAAGAAGATCTGGTGTCCAACAGACTGCAAAGTTCCGCATGATGCAGTACTTCGAATCAAATGTAAAGATCATGCCAGACGATGTCTGTCAATGGGAATGCTTGTGCGAAGTGCAAATTTAGCAACATTTGCGGTGCTGTAATAATTATTGTAGTTATTAAGCGCTCTTGGCAGTGCAGCGATTGTGCATTGTATTTGTGCCTAGCAAAACACGAATGGAAACTCAGGGGCACCTTTCTTTTCAGAGAACATCCAAAAGCTTCCGTCTGGAACCTAATGTACCGGCTCAGTTGAGCTCACAACCAGTATGTTCTTCAGCTCCAAAAGGTTCTAGAGTTTGAGACCCGACGGTCGAGGATTTTTTTAAAACTTCTCTTTAGCAATGTGAAATACATCTGCGGTCTGGAGGAGAATTGTAACGGCCGTCTCCTGTGTTAGAATTTTTCTTTTCTACCTCCTATCAACACCAAGCGAATCCCTGAGCAGCACGCAAACCAACGGGCTCCGGCCCGCGTGCGATCTTTCCTTCCTCATCCTTGTTGTCCTTCCTTAGCCCTTACACGTACATGAACTACACTACCCGACATGACGGGATACCAGTCATGAACTTAAAAATAGGACCGGCTGGGGCAGTGATCCGCTGAAAACACCGCAACCCCATTCAGGTCGGAGGCGGATCTGCGGTTCCAGGAAGGTAGGAACACAACCACCTTCTGTACACTTACGAGTCTAATGGCAATAGCATTTCACACGTTCACACACAAAATAATGAGTCAATCAATGTTGTACCTCTTACAGGAGGAAGGGCCTCGGAAGCAGACCTGTATGCCGGCATCGGATTTCAACTTTGAGCGGGGAAAAACACCCGCACCTGCCCCGATAAAACACTACGGGACATGCGACACTACGGGAGTAACGCCAAGATCAATTGACGTGCCCGGATTATTGTCAATGAATCAGTCTTTCGATTCGGATATAACCGGAAGAATGAAGTTTAAAGAAAGGAATCATTTTTAAGAAAGTCATCCTCCCCGCGTTCATATCCTTGTCGCGTTCATAGCCTTCGCTTCATCCTTCGCCTTCTCCGGCGCGGCCCTCACATTTGGCGCGACACAGTGACCCGGCGGTTGTCAACCCGCGTGGACGCTAATGAGATGCAAATTCGGCTTGCAAAACCGTAGAAAGCGCGGCGCCGCGCGGCGCAGTGGCTTTTGAGATGCAAAGCGAACGCTCGGCAGGTGGCCCCGCCGCGCCGTTCCTCATCCCACCTCGGCTGCGGTCCATTGCGCCCCCGGGCGACGGCCAGCGCCCATTGACGGCGCGTGCACGCACACACGAGCGAGAGGGGGATTTAACCTCTTAGGAGGGCTCCTCGCATGCGATGTTCGGCGAGAGGCCGTTCACAGTGTTTGCTATTTGCAGAGCGACGAACATTCGGGGCTCGACCTACCCTTCGCGCGTCGGTTTTGAGAACACGTTCGAGGAAGAGAACCTTCGCCGAGTACATAAGCTGCTCGCTGTTCAGCCGAATGTGCGGAGCCGCCTTTGGAGAAAGCCTATCGCGCGGGGTTTGAAAAGAAATGGGCAGAATGCCGCACTTGCGGAACATAACTAGTTGTTGTCGACGAACGAAATAATAGTGTGGATGGGTTGCTTGCTATTTGCAGAGCGACGAACAATCAGCGAACCTTCGTGAAGCACATAAGCTGCTTGGTGTTGGTCGAGCAGTATCTCGCTGTTCAGAAAATGCCGAATGTGTGGAGCAACCTTTGGAGAAAGCCTATCGCGCGGTTTTAAAAAGAAATGGTCAGAATGCAGCACTTGCTGAACAAACTAGATGTTGTCGATGTACAAAATAATGACTCGTCTGAAACTTGTTATTTTGCGAAAGAACTGTTTTGATCTGAATGGAGCCGGTTATTTGGCGGCCAAGCATAGTGTTTTACACGACAAAGCCGCTCTCTTGTGCGCTTTACGAAATGTTCACGTGCGATAACCGATTTTTTTATTGTATTTCTTCACTCAAATAATGTTTCACATGTGTCAATTTTCTTGTCTACAGATGATAATGTAAAATGTAATTGACAGTGTAGTTCATCTTCCTGCAAAATATTCCATCTCAAAGTTTGATAAGGTTTAAATCCGTAAAGAGAGCAAGTCTCATTTTTGAGAACTGTCGAAGTAGGAGGCGAAGGACACACAGATTCACTAAGGTGGTTTGATGTTGCCTTTCGTAGGGTGAGGAATGTAGGGTGATCACAAGAGTGCAAATGATTATGATGGCTGTTTATAGAGGCAATAAAGATCAGATGTCATTTGGTTGATTTCCTGTTTGTTTACTTTGTGTTTCTAGGTGAGCAAACTGCTAAGATCAATATTTCCGTAAGTACAATGCATTTAATAATCCGGGAGGTGGCGGTGTTCCAGCCTGGAAGATGTGAGATCCGCGCATACCTACACGTCGGTTTTCGGGGTTCCCCCTTCAAATATCTCCGCAAGTGGGTCACTGCCGTAGTCGGAACAAGCTGTAAACTTCCTACATGTGTGACAGTGTCGTACGTGCGAGTATAAGTGTAAGTTGGTGGGTAGGATAGGTCAAGGAAGAGGAATAATATATCATTCGCGGTGAATGACCCATTTGTTAGTGGACTGCTCCGGCATTCGCCTGGTATCATTTAGAAACATCACGGAAAAGTTTTAAGCTGCTGGCCGCTAGAATTCTTCTTCAGAGAGTAACTAGATTCTCCTCCAGTGACTCGACGTAGCTATTTGGCTAGTATCCAATATCCGCTATTTTTGCAAATGAAACCTTAGGACCTCCCGGTCAGATAAGCTGCATCGGCAAAAGTAGTTGCACTGAGTCATCTCAGCCGGGTAGAAGAAATCTGGGTTTGGTAACAGAAAGCCAAGCATTTCATAACCTCACAATGCATATGTCAAACGCAAACCTGCATCCTTAGGCTTCCTTGGCGTACTTGGAACAAGACTCCGCAATTGAGGGCGGAGGTGGTTTGTGATATCTCAGAAAGCACTGCCCGTGTAAATTCTACGAAGTTACGAAATGTACAATGCCCAATCACATTTCTACGTTTTTTCTACGAAGTAGAGAGAAGGTTGTTGTGTATATTTATGTAAAGAGCTACCGTAAACTAAACGTAGCTTTCTCTAACGTTCCTCAAATAACTTCACTTTACGCCTACTTCTTCTTCGTCCTTTTCTTCGCTTCTTTTCTCTTCCCTCTTCCTCACAAATTTTATCATTTTTAATTTTAGACCCCTTCCCCTGAACGTCTCTTCTTTTCTCTTTTACGAAACTTCCCTTTCATTACTATGTACAACTTACTCAGTACTATTAATGTTCGGCCCTAAGCCGCCATCCTGATTGAGGTTTTTCTGGGTTTACTCAATCGCTTAAGGCGTATGCCGGGATGGTCCCTAGGTTTGTTCTCCCAGACGTAAATGTACAGCTTGTCCTCCCCTCTTAAAATGTTACTATTCTAAATGTTACTATGTAAATTCAGTGGTTAGGCGGAAGAGCAGGCCCTATGGCCTGAGCCTCGCCATTAATAAAGACATTATTATTATTATTATTATTATTATTATTATTATTATTATTATTAATGCTAGATCAATATTGTGGATGTTTTTCTTCCAAAAACAAAAACCATTGTCCTTATGTAGTTATTTATTCCAACAATGACATTGATGTGTTATGATCAATGATGCTAGAGTATCTTCGAATAAATATTTACACGTTATCCTGCGCCTTGAATAAGGAACCGCTAATGAAAAATGTACGTGTTACTAGAGTCTCATCAGTGTCATGTCAATGACGATGAAAGTCAAGTGTGGAAAAGAAGTAGTGAATAGCAGTAATAATTCATATAATTCAACGAACTGGATATGTCGTGATAAAACTAAACAATTCGGACAGGTGCACACCCTAAAAAGTGATTGTAAATAAACTTTTTCAATAGACACCGCGTATGTGTACAACGTTCGTATTCTTCATTCTGAACAGTTTTGTGTTCATTGATAAGTGACTTCATCTGAAATAAACTGTGGTACTTGTATTTCTTACAAGCACTACTTTTAGCAAGTAATCTGATTCTATAAGTAATTCAATAAACTTAAAAACAGTTAACGGGATTCACGCAACACCGATAGTGTGTAAATCAGCAGAAGTTATAGATTTTCAATACGCAGTTTGTGAATCAAACTTTTCCACACCTGCAAATATCCCCAGTACTGCTCTCTATTTCTCCATCATAAATTATTCTATGACCATGTCATTTTTTTTATTAATCCAACAATAGCTTTCTCACCATCCAACTGGAATACACTTTTACACAACTTCGACCCGAAGACAGTCTAGAACCTGTCCTAATCCCCCGCCGTTGGCACTTTCATGAAACACCTGCACTCGACTTCTTGCGAGCCGCCGCGCGCAGGACTTCCCTTCGCGGAGGGAATATTTGTAGCGGCGTCTATCCAGGGACGTGGCCGGGGTGCGCGACGACTCGCCCAGCCGCGCGTCGCCCGCCACCGACTCCTCGGCACAGTGGTCGGCTCACGGCCGAACGCGCACAACGGATGCGAGCAATGCGACCACTTAAATGTATGTGCGTGTACTCCGATTTAAACGTAGCGGCAATTGATGGTCACGCGCTGGACGGAAAGGGGGACTCGTCACCCAATCGGAAACTGCTTTACGACTTAAATATTAGGTACCGGAGCTCCGGATTGGATGACAATATCCCCCCTCTCCTTCCAGCTCGTGATCTTGGAGTGCCACTATATTTAAAACGAAGTATACGCGTGTGCTTGGCAGTTTACAGTCGGATTAATCCGACTTTTGCCACCTAGAGGTGTTCCCAGGCCACCTAGAGGTTTTGATTTATTATCCACGCCTGGAGGTAGGGGAGACATGTGGCAAGCATGACATATTCCCTTTATTGTATCTAGTGTTCATGGCCAGCCTGAGTTTTTATACAGCTATAGAAACTGATACTATTGTGTTAGAAAGCTACAGCTCTATTTTAGCCCCACCGGAAATCAAACCTGGAATTTAACCATGAAAATACCATGAGTCACACGAGGGGGCCTGTTAAAAATATATAATTCTAAATGTATCTGGCTATCACAACATATTTTTAAATCAATAAGTTATAAATTTTTTTTCAAATATTTACACACAAAATTATTTGTAATATTGTATTTATAACGATATAAGATTGGAAAATAATCTAGAAAGGCAGTTCAGTCGAGTTTGGCAACAAACTGAGGGTTGTACTAAAACGTTGCAATACGAATTTTGTATCTTTTATTTACTTTGAAAGAAATTCAAATATACTGGATTCATCCTAAAAAATTGGACAGAATTAAGAATTTGTAATAGACCGTCAATTTACTGTGATAAAACGAGGTAAGAGAACAGACTAGCAAAATATGGATTAATTGATACAAGAACTACATGAAAGATGTCTTTGAACGTTGAATGCATTTATAAGAAATGCAAATTGTGCATAACCTATATATTTTTTTTTAAATTTTATTGGACAAACGGTTCTAAGCATTAAGTAATGGAATATTAGTTTTTCACTATTATAAGTTAAAACGTTATGTTCCACCCATAACATTACAACATTTAAAATGATTTCAGACATAACTATTATTATTAACTGTAACCCCCATTAGATTTCTTTATCTATAATTGAGTTAACATTACAGCAGTAATTGTAATTTATTTTCATAAAGTCGTACGAAATATTTTGAAAATTTCTGCAGATATAGTATGCAACACCAATAGTAATGGAAGTAAAAGCAACGCCTGTGGTTCGAGCATGACGTATGACGAGCATGACGTATGACGAGCATGACGTGTGACGAGCATGACGTGTGACGAACATGGCGTATGACGAGCATGACGTATGACGAGCATGACGTATGACGAGCATGACGTATGACGAGCATGACGTATGACGAACATGGCGTATGAGGAACATGGCGTATGACGAACATGGCGTATGACGAGCATGACGTATGACTAACATGACGTATGACGAATGTCGAGTAGGACCATTGAATGGGAGATTGTGGGTTCGATCCAGATGCCAGAAAGTTACTTGATATATGCAATATCGAGGCATTTTTGCCCTAGCGAATCGACAGGACGACTGCTCTGATAAGTGGTATCTGATGTTTCCATGATCACTTCCAGGCAAGTGCAGGAGCAGCACGTCTATGGGCAGCAGTATATGGGCCAGAGAGTGGTCCGAACATCGAGGTATTGGATCCGCGCGCGCGCACGCGCGCGTGTGTGTGGTCTGAGGAGCCAGAGCCGTGAGCGACCGTCCTCATTCCTATCCTCAATGACGACGGACCAAGTCCCCAGCCCCGGCCCATTCTATTGATTCAGAGGACATTCGACAAGCGTCGAAGTTGCGGGTATCAGGGACACCTGGTAGTGCCTCTCAGCACTCAATGTATCTTTCGGTGCGATGAAAACGGCATAATAATAATAATAATAATAATAATAATAATAATAATAATAATAATAATAATAATATAATAACAATAATAATAAAAGATCCAGGAGTATACCGATCGGCCCCTGAAGTCGCAACTCAGTGGAACTTCAGTAAAGTGACAACTGTGCCTATAATAATGTCAGCTACAGGAGCGATCCCGAAAATGACACTTCGAGCACTGGAGTGTCTTCACTTGGATGCCAGGATTGTATATAATATGCAAAAGTCTGTAATTTTGAATACATGCCGTATTGTCAGAAGCCATCTGAACCTTCAGTAAAGAAACCACACACTTGGTCATCATTCCTGTGTGTGGTTGACATACCGACCAGTCGATACTGTGAATAATGAAATAATAATAATAATAATAATAATAATAACAATAATAATAATAATAAAAACAATAATAATAATAATAATAATACCGAGCGAAGTGGCTCAGTGCGTAGCGCGCTGACTTCGTAATCGGGAGGTCCGGGTTTGATTCCCGGGCCGACCATCCTGACCGGAGTTTTCGTGGTTTCCCTCGGTCATAAGCCGAATGCTGGGATGGTTCAAAAAGTCCACCATCACCTTCCAACCTCCTCATTCATGATTGTCCCTTCACCTATCATCAACCTGTCATCTGATAATTCACACTTCCAGGCGTAACACCCTTGTCGTAATCCAAGGATGCAGGTGAAAAGCTGATCCTGGAAGAATTACACACCTTAATCGTGTAGCGTGGTCAGTAATGGCCTATACGCCAATAATAATAATAATAATAATAATAATAATAATAAAAATAATAATAATAATAATAATAATAATAATAAAAATAATAATAATAAAAATAATTGACTTCTTCGGTTTTTAGTGTTTTAGTTCCTTATTTTCTTGAAGGTCCTCTAACCAATATCAATTACGAAGAAACTTTTGTTATTTTTCCCCTTTTGACCCGAGCGCGCTGTTGGCCCCGGTTCAGACCAGTGCGCGGCGGCGCGGGGCTCGCGCCGTTTAAGATATTCAAGGCGTCGCTCCGCGCCGCGCCGCCGCCGCCGGCATCGCGGATGGCCTGGCGGCGCTCGCGCTGCTCCTGTTGCACGACCTTACGTGTCACCTGTGGTGAACTAGGTTACGCGGCGCTCTTAGAAGACGCCGCGCCGCGCCGCGCCACTCCGCGTTGGAGAACCGGCTGCTGCGACGTTGCGGAGCGGAGGAGGCTCCCAGCGGCTGCGGTCGGGCGACGCTCGGGTTGAGGCGTGCTGAATCCATGGAGGCAGAGTCAGGGCATCAACTGTAGACCGTAGACTGTAGACCGGGAGGTCTACTCCCGACGGTGGTAGGATTTCCGACGTTAGATTGTTAGCTAGGTGGAATTCAGTCGCTGTCTGGAGATGTTTAGAGACCGGCTGCTCTGAGAGGTAGTTTGCAGTGGTTTCTCCGATCAACACCAAGCAAATGACGCTCCAGCGGCTGCGGTCGGGCGACGCCAAGGTTGAGGCGTGCAGAATCCAAGGAGCAAGAGTCCGGCTCAGAGTATCAACTGCAGACGCTCTGACCGCGAGGTCCTAGAACCCCACTCCCGACGGTGGCTGGATTTTCGACATTAGCTTGTTAGCTAGGTCGAATTCAGTCGCTGTCTGGAGGAAAATCTTGGAGACCGGCAGCTCTGATAGGTAGTTTTCCGTGATTTCCCCGATCAACACTAGGCGAATGTCGGAGCAGTACCTAACGAAACGCGCGCAATCTTTCCTTCCCATTCATTGTCCTATTCTCTTCACACATACGAACCTGCACTACGCTACCGCATATGCCGGGGCCCTGTCAAGGGCTAAGATTGGGGCGGGGCTTCGCTGGTAAGAGATACCTCGTTGGGGAAAACCTTGCTAGTCGACGCAGGTAGGCGCTGGATCTTGCCATACAGCGGGGAAAATATCACTGCCCCCTCCCTAGCCAAAAACATGTATTACACTTACTGGAATAATGATCCTGGTAGTTGATGCGCCCGGAATCACTAAACAGTCAATCAATCAAACCAAAGAGCTAGTATATACTACATAGAGTGGCTTTCCATATAGTTTCAGCGCTCGCGGTGTTTCAGCACTTGTAGTTTCGTCCCGAACTAGTGGCCCGCCATGTGTTTTGAATGAAGTCAAACCATACGAGTGACCGTGTAATCTGGGTGTAACCGTCCGTAACCAGCACTAAACGTAATGCTAGAATACTTTGTTTCCTAGAGGGCGCTGCTCTGACTGCCAAAACGGGTTCAATTTGCTTCAAAGATGAAAGCGCTTCAGCCACTCTATGTTGTATGTTCTAGCTCGTTGGTTGAATCTAGGAGACCTAGAAGAGAATTAGTGAGTGCGAATATGGGTTTTTATCGCGCTTAAAAACGCTTTCGTTAGTCCCACAAGTATAGTGCATGTTGTAGCCGGGCTGTATTTCTTCCCCACTAGAACGTGAGATCGAGCGTCGTCATACAAGTTGACTTGCGAGTTTTTACCCCCCAGGTATCTTCTGAATCGAGACACTGTCCCAGCTTACTTTACCTTAAAGCTTGTTACCGGTCTCTCATGTGAGTATGTGTGTGTGTAAGTATATGTGTGTAGTGAGTAAGGGTGTGTGTAGTGAGTGAGGGTGTGTGTGAGTAGTGAGTGTGTGTTCAAAATTAAAACCTGATCTTCACTAGGGCGACGTTCCCATGTGGAAAGTACCCCGTGTAGAAAACATGAGTAAAATACTGTGAACAAAGTGAAATATTTTCACATATTAATGACAGTTTTCCATTGCACGACATTGCATCATCATTCTAATCATTTATATTTTTATGATGTTTTCACCAAATTATTTGAACATTCTTTACATTAAATATTTGTTTGCAATCAACAGATTCCTGTATGCTGCATTTAGACATTAGTAAAAGGGTATTCGGTTTGCTGTAGCATTGTTGGCGATTATTGCACGATTGTTCACTCGATTTGCTTAATTAGGATCCAGTTCAAACTAATAATTCTGTTTTCATCAGAGAAGTTCATTTCAACTAAGCTAACGTGTTGGGGAGATTTATATTTATTTTTCTGTGCACCTATAATATTAAAAATAATACTATATGTTAGGTTATCGAGGTTGCTTTTACAGTGAAGTAGTAAACTATTGTAGAATTGCTATCTTCAAAGTTGAAAATTTCAAATCTCAGCAACTCCAACAAGAATAACGCCCCAGGTTTGTGTATCATTTCATTTTTGCTTGCTTGTCATTTCTCCTGCGTTCCATCAACATTTATTCTGAATTCATCAATAAGACTCACTAAATTACTGAGCTACAAACAAAAACTTGTAGATATTACTTGTAGAAGTCATCTCTACGCCGCGTCCAAATCACAGCGGTTCATCTCCGCGCGATACATCGAGCTGTTCAAATCGACGTTCTCGAAAAACGTTACAATTGTGAGATTGAGCAAAATTTTTCGTTCTCCGGTTTTGTAACTAAAGCATGAATACATAATACAAAAGGCAATCTTTGAGTAGTTAATGCGGTTTTTGTCTTTTTTAAGCTACTTACTTCGTTCTTTGCTTTGTGTTTTTAATTACATTTTCAATCCTACATATTTGTTTCTAAACTAAATTAAACCACTTTCATCCCAACTTCTGTCGGCGTATACACCAGCATCCTTTGAGGCAGAAACTTACATTCTCTTCACTCCACCTTCATTCCGTACTTGGAGTAATTGTTGGGGGAACATCGCCTCCGTTTTTAAAAACAGGTCCTGTTGCAGGCATTATGCAAATTCCCGCGCAAATCTCATTTAACTCGGGGTAAAATGAACCGCTTTCTTAGCGTACTCTTGAGTAACGGCCAGCCCAAGAAATTCATTAACGAAACAGTGAGTTGGTGAAGTTGGTTGTCGAAGACAGTTGTGACGGAGACACGGGATTGAAACAACGGAAAACGAGACGCAATTCAGGAAATAAACTAGTGGTGCTACAAAAAGGCACAACTTTTCTCGTATTAGTTTTCTAATTCGTTTTGTCTAGCATACCTTTTCGGTTTTGCCACATCTTTTTGGGGTATGCCCCATCCATACCTCTTGCCACTGCCATCTATCGCCACCCACATTGCATTTTTAAAAAATTTTTCTCAATAATTATTTTTTTTTTAATTTACAGAACTTGTACTCTGGTCGATCGACAGGGGTTTATTCAATTTGAAAAAAATATACGATAGTTTAGACGCTAGTAATGTTCACATACACCAGAAGGCCGGACACACGTTTTGCCGTCAATGGATTTTTCGGTATAAAGTACCCACAAATTATGGGTGAGTAATTGATCTATAAACCTAGAAATGAGTGACATTAGTCGTGAGAGAAACAATGCATTCAATGGATATAGAGTGCTAATGGAGGGGAGGAAATATAAAAAAACTAGCGTAAATAATGAACTTTGTGCTTAGTAGAAGCCAAACTTGCACTAGGAACATGTGGTTATAACAAGGGATAAACAAAATGTATTTTTTTAAACGGTTACAGTAGAATAAAATGCAGGTATTCTTTATGATGTGAAAAACTGGTAGTCTTAAGTGATACTAAAACTCGAAGGTTTACGTAGTGTTACTCTTCATTATATTTTTCTTCATTTTATTTTTTCAGAGATAATCAGCTACAACTATCGGCGTCATATCCTCAATTTTTCTACCTTCCCCATTGCGACAGGTTTTAAAACGTCTTTTACAGTGCAGCATTTGCAACTTGTTTGTTCCCAGTCGTCAACCAGGTCCTTGGGCCACGGATGTCAAATAACTGTCGCTATCTCGTCTGTACACCGTCCTGGCTTGCCAGGTAAAGGAGCAAGCTAAGCGAGGACGAAAGCCAGAACGAAGCTAAAAGAGATGAATGTTAGATTCGACCTCCTCGAAATCACCAGTCGTATAAAGTTTAGATTTCACCCCCTCAAGAATTGTTAAAAGAAAATATGAGTGATTTGAATATTAAAATAAACAGTTCTGAGATTGTAAAATGACGTCAATGATATATCAGTTGCATGGGAAGAAGTTGACAGGAGAAATGCATCAATTATATAACTCGCAAAATACTGACAGGGCGTTACTTGTTTGAGGGCTACTCAAACCGCCGATTGCCGCTAAGAGAATGGTCATCCCACGAAGAACGTTTCTGGATCGGAGAACGAAAATATCTGGACGAAAATCTAGAAAACAATAACAGATAACGGAAGTTCTTGAGATACATATATCCGTCGCCATTGCCATCATCCCATTTTTCTTCTCCAACTGTCATGTCTCCCACCCCCTGCTTCTCAAGATTTTCTTGTGCCTCATCTATGAGAATTGTTTAGGGGAATATAATTCAAGATCAATGACACGATGAAAAAAGTGAAGTTTATTTTTATTATTAATTAATTAATTTAATATATGGTGACTGAATCGACTCGGCTAAGTGATTCAGAGGATCGGATTCAAATCTGTCTTCTTGGACCATCCATCTTCAATGCGAGATCCGGCGACGCCCTGCCGGGTTTTCCCCAACAAAGTATCTCTCCAGTGGGCCACCGCCCCAGCCAAGACAAGCTCTAAGCTCCTAACCGATCTTCCGGCATGTGTGGACGTGTAGTGCATGTTAGTGTGTGTGTGTGTGTGTGTGTGTGTGTGTGTGTGTGTGTAAGAAAGGGGTTAGAATAGCACAAGAAGAGAAAGGAAAGATAGCGCGCTGTCCGTGGCCCGTTTGTTGGGGAAGTGTTCTGGCATTCTCTTAGTGTTGATCGAAGAAATCACCGGACCTCCTAGTCAGAGGGACTGCAGTGACAGTTGATGCCGTGTGCCACCCCTCCCGGTGTAGTAGGTTACGCTGAACTTTTATACTAAATATCTCATAATAAATGTTATAAGAAACATCCAACTAGCAAAGGAATCGTAGGTGGTAGCTTTTTGCCAGTGAACAAATGATATAATATTTCATATAATGAAGTTACACATGACCTTTGCCCCTTGTGGTAGACTACCCATTTTACATTGGTGTTTGGCAGATTCCCGAAATCTCTTTGCTTGAAAATGTGCCGAACACCAGTGCAAAGTAGACCGGAAGAGGTTTATTTAACAATAATAGATATAAACTCGAGAGATTCTCTCACTGTTTACCAGGTTACAATATGTAGAATTCTACCTTGGGAGAATGGGCGAGGGGATTTGAGGTTATCTTCACATTCACCTTATATGAAAGATATCACCGTTTGAACAGGAGCGTTCTGTACATGATCTTCGACAATTCGTGTATTTACAAGAGTTTTGATAGAACATTAATTGTTCACTTTTTCGGAAATTGTCAGCGAAATGTTGCGATAAATCAGTCTCATGATGCCACTATGTGAATGAGAGTTCAAAAGATCAGCTTTTTCTGTTGATTGTTACTGTAGTTTCCTTGGATAAATTTGAGTAGGATATCAGAGCAGTTCCTTTAACAACTGCCCACACGTATGAGGAAGTGGCCTTTTCCATCCCTGAATTGATCTGTAGCAGTATAGGGAGAGAGAAGAAGTAAAATAACAACCTTATGCCATAAGGTCTAAGCTACTTGTAACACGTTGCCGGCTATCCTTCTTCATTTTCCTTTCTGTCTCTTTCGTCACTGATCCAATGAAAGGTCAACCATCAATCGGTTTTCTCCTTACGCCTATACCGTTGTTTGAGCTATTCTTTTTCTCGTTTTTTTCTTTCTCATCATCTCTCTACTTATATTTACTCTCCCCTGTTTCTCCTTTTTTCTCTTTTCGTATTCTTTCTCTTTTCTCTTTTCTTACCTTTTTTCTTCCCCCCTCCCTTTCTCATTCTCCTTTTCTTTTTTCATTCTCGCTCACTTTTCTTCCTCTCCTCTTTTCATTTCATTCCTCTTCTCACTCTCTTGCTCACTTTTCTTTCTCTCCTCTTTTCTTTTCATCTCTCGTTCCTCTCTCTCTCGCTCACTTTTCTTTCTCTCCTCTTTTCTTTTCATCCCTCTTCTCTCTCTCTCTCGCTCTCTCTCGCTCTCGTTTCTTTCTCTTCCTCGCTTTTCCCCCTCGGGCGCAACCGCTTTCTTTCGGCTTGTCCCCACTCCCCGCACTGCTTGAGCAACGAACAGCTTGCGTTCCCCGCAGCGCTGGGCGACGGGGCGCACGTGCCGCGTTGCCGCCTGCCGGTGGCGCTCCGGGGCGCAATTTGTCGCAGCGCAAACTTCCCGCGAGGGCCGTCTCTCCCGCGCGCGGCTAACGGGCCTTGGGTGCGACCCCACGCCCGCGGACGGACAGGCGACTCGTTCGCCTCGCGACCCGGTCCCACCACGACCCGGTCCCTTCTGGAAGCGTGTGCAGCACTGATTGAGTACTCTACTTTTTTCTAATATGCGCGGAAATTAAAACAAACTATGGGTTCGTAGGTTTCCGCGGCCGGAGTCAGCTATACTGAAGGATAGCTCTGAAGAAGGCCACAGCAAAATGGCCGAAACGTTAGTTCAATTAACTGAGACGCGGCTCATCCCGGATAGCCAAGAATACATAAAACAAACTATTCACACTCCAGTCACGCCAGAGAGTTTTATGGTTTTGTCAGATCCGTACAAAGCTGACAGAAATCGAAAACCAAATGAAACACTTCAGATTTTAATTAATAAAACGCAGAATGTGTGAGATACTCCGCCTTCATTCTGCGCCAGTCCACTGAATTGTCATACTTAGTGCGGCACTGTTTACGACACACTTGATGACATGTGATAGAAAGATTCCTAGTAGAGTGCTGCCATTACCTTTGTGCTACTTATGACATGCGTTGTGGAAAAGATGTATGTGATATGTTATTCGTGAATACTTCTTTTTAATATATTGTAGTATGTATGTATTGTATAAATTGTAGTTGACCGCGCGAATCTTCTTCTGCGCTCAGAGATCTGATCGTCCTTTGACCCATTCTTTCTGCAACTCATTCCCCCTGCAAGCCATTCCCCCCGCGAACTGTTTCCCCCGCAAGCTGTTTCCCACGAAATCCGTTATCCACACAATCCGTTCCCCACACAAACCGCCCCTTCCCCGTCCCGTTCCCTTCCCTATCGGTTCCCTCGACGACCCGTTCCCTCGACGACCCGTTCCCTCGACGACCCGTTCCCTCGACGACCCCTTCCCTCGACGACCTGTTCCCTCGCGACCCGTTTCCTCGCGACCCGTTCCCTTGCGACCCGTTCCCTCGCGACCCGTTCCCTCGACGACCCGTTCCCTCGTCGACCCGTTTCCCAGCGGCCCGTTCTCCCTGCGACCTGTTCCCCTCGCGCCCATTGGAGCTAGCAGCGCCGACCGCCCTCTAGGTCGCGGACTTGTTTTCTGCGCACGTCCCCCAGCAAAGGCGTTGGCTTCATGAGGCCCCCGAGGTCGACACCTACCCTGCGCCCCTGGCAAATGCACGATGCCCAACACAGAGCAATTTCCTTTCTTAAAATGCGTTTTACGAAGTACAGAAGAAGTAAATTGTTAGAACTCGACCCCTGCACAGAATGCATCATTACGTACAGAATATTCCTCTTCTAAAATGTTCAAATGATAGCTTATTTAAGTATTTCGTGAGGAATAAATCTTTATTCTAAAACTCCGATTTCTTTGAATGAATGAATGAATGGGTGGTTGCTACAGCCTTGCAATATTTATATATCATTTAAATATTAAATTGTACAATATTTCGTAACACGTGACTCACTTGTTTAGAACGTTTTGTTGGGTGGGAGTGAACTGTGAATTTTTTATTACTTTTAGACAAATTCTAGACCAACACCAAATAGTACGCATTGGAGATCGGATGCGTTAATTTTGTCCTCATTTCAATCCTTGGGCTAAGCGACTCCAATTAATTTAAGAAAATTTTTAAACGTTGAACAGTACAGCAGATCCTAGCCTGTACAAACACTGTCGTCGATAACTTCGTGATTGAATAAATTTAAACTTTTATACGAATATAAAATTATGATGTTCAGATGTTATGAAATCTTTGTGACACTAATAAAGAAATTCTAAAAAAAGACGAAAACGAAATATTAAATTTTAGAAAGAAGACATTACTAATCTGACGAAAAAAAGAACCGTTGGAGTATACCGGACCCATGATACTGTAACAAGAAACCTTGTTGCAGTGTCATGGATCTGGTATAATCCAACGGTTCTTTTTTTCTATGTGGAAATGACACTTTGGAGTGTTGGAGAAAAGGCTGAAAAAATCTATCATTATGATTGTACAATTTCATATTAAATTCAACATTAATATAAGTAATGTATCATACTACAGAGTGGTTCACACTCTTTCGCTTGTTTGTGTTCATCTCGCCATCCTTTTTTCCCCTTTTGAAAAGGAAAGGAGTTAAGAGCTTCCAGTATCGACCTCACAAAACTTACCCATATATTTAAAAAAAATATTTGCTTTACAAAACTACATCAAATGCGTTTGACACAATTTCAAAGATCAAGTTTTTAACTCGGTTGGAGCTCATATAAATTATGAAAGTATAAGCTTATTCAAATGTAATTTTGATGCTTCTTTCTAACTTCCTAACAGAGAATGTGAAAACATGATTTACATCGATTATTCAAATATTTCTCGCTCTCAGTACTCGAGTAATTTTATGTGTTTAAAACCAGTATTCAAAACCAGTATTTAAATTCACGATTAGATACTGTTTACGTGCAGAAACATAATTTACTCCCCCTCCGCAGCCAAAATGGCTATTAGGTCCATCGCTACCTCCAAACAACGCAGCCATTGAAGCGCATCGCGCCAGGTTCAGAAGGTCCTGCATCTTCATTCTGGCGACACGAGATGCTCCACATAGACAAAACACGCCTGGAAGAGATCCACACAGAATGTTGCGCGGCGAGGGTTGTGTTCGAGTGGGACACGGTTGTAAAACACGCCGATGAAAAAAAAAAGAAAAAAAAGCCCGACGTAAGTTGCATCGAGGCTGGAGGCTGGATGCACCACGGAAGTGGTAGGCCTCCGCCACCCGCTGTCACACGTCTCGCCGCACGCATTGGGCCAAACCCTCATCACGCTGGGCAACCCCCAGTGCGCCTACAACAGCACACGCTTCCTCCTACTAAGGAAAATTCTATCACATTTACACTTCAGCCATCGCTTCAAATTCGCAAATGACAGGACTGAATATTGCACGAAAACGACTAATATTTTGAAAATGGTGTGTATGAAATGCTTGTAACGTTTCCGCCCCTGCCAGAAAAATCTCAACATCATACACGTGTGGTAGTTAAGTGAGTTCAGTTTCAATTTAATGCCATTTTCATTAAACTTGTGTATTTCCAAAAATTAAGGAAGGTTTTTTTTATAGTCTGAGGGCGTTGTTTCGTTAATATATAATTTTCAAAGAGATAATTGAAGTGTTGGTAGAATAGGTGGAGAGATACTACATTGTATAAAGTACTAGTTACAGTTAGTTCGAGGTCGTATGTGCTCTTGTAGTAAAACTAGTTTGAATTATGCACGATTGATATCGACGTGCGGCACGTTAAGTGGATCATGTTGCGGAATTGCATGTGCACTTGCATGATTTAGACGCATGTTGTTTTCAGCGTGCCATGTGCTAAGACTGATTGGATGTGAGAGGCATAAAACTTAACTTCAGAAGTAATGTAAAATACAGTTGAAGAATGCAACATCTCCTTCTTCTGCATTTCAAGGATTAGGTGGCTGCCTGTTCCGTCGTCACATTTCAACCCGTCTTCGAAGTATACAACGATAGTATAAATTCTCTTAAACATCAGTCAATTGAAACTGTAATTTGTCAAACTGCATTTGCAGTCCTACTCAACAACACATATCATTGTTTTTTTTTGCTATTTTCTTCATTTTGTAAATACGAACGGAATGATGTTTCGTTTTTTTTATTTCGAACTCGTGTAAATATTTAAATATGCAGAAATATCGAAATATAATATATCGATAGAATATATCGAAATAATATATCGATATAATTTATCGAAATATATCAAAATAATATATCGAAATAATATATCAAAATAATTTATCGAAATAATATATCGATATAATATATCAAAAATAGGCAGATTATATTTATTTTATTATCTTTTATATTTGAAAACATTTTATATCAAGGTGCATTTACGTATTGCAGTCTTTCGGCATAGTTCCTTTGTATCACGGAAAATGCAACAGCCTATCTTTTGGGGTACTGTGCACCCACTGTGTATGGGGCCGTGACGGTGCGAGCGGGGTATATGGCCCCGCCATTCAGCCGAGGCAGGCTGGCCTGTCGTGAAATGCAGCCGGCCCTGTCGTAAACACACGCTCGGAGCCAGTTCTGCATTTCGGCACAGGCGGTGAGGGCGAGGAGCGGGATGCGATGGCGACGGGGTGGTGATGATTGTGGGTCAGGAAGACTCAGGTTCAAAGTATCATCATTCAACGGTACAGGAAGAATAGTGGTAGCCGTTCACCTAACAAAATGTGCACCGACGAAGAGTTTATACGTATCGGAAAATGTCACCAAATTGTGGAAACGGAAATAACAAAGTGACAATTAGGAAAAGGCTGGTTACAGACGCTTTCACGATCAAATGCCAAATCTCCTCCGTGATCAAGAACAAATTTTCTTTTGTGGGCTGTGATGTTATCACTAGCATTATTTAAACAATCAATGACACCGTAAAGGGGATGGATTAAAATTGTGAAAGGCGATAAGCATGATGATCATGCAAAGAATTGTGGAGCAAACAGAGAAGATACGAGTAATATGGAAGCATCAGGGGTTATCAAGAATGTGATGAAGCAATGACGAAACAAAAGTAAAAATTCTATAAAGTAGATACAAAATAAATAGGAAAATGAGAGCCAACCAACTCAATGTAGAATCTAGAACGACCATGTGGTTTTGGCAGCGTTTAATAGAAACGAAGGTTGCCTAGATGTATCTGGGATTATATTGTTAAACATTGAAGTTACAACTCGATACCAAAAATATAAGAAGATAAAATCACAATTTTTGCTGTATTCTTAAATTTTCAAAGCTTTTTACTTGTAACTGACCAATGAGGTAAATTGTCAGTTTTACATTGGTATAAAACAGCAATAGAACGCATTAATTGGAGTGAGGCTATTCTTACCAGAGGAAAATGACTTGAAAATAAACGGCAGTTGCTGGATTAAACAATGCGTATGGGAATATGTAGAATGAAGATGCACGCATTAATATGTTGCCCACACTGTTAAAGGAAAAACATTGTGGAATTTGCACACTTCGTCCATGGGTATAGCAGGTACGAAGATACTAATTTTAATTGTTTTTATCGCATGGATGCCGCTTTTAGTTTTTTCAATAATCAAAAGAAATATCGTCGCATTTACAGACGATTATATTCTTTAGGTTCTTGTAACACTCAAATTTTCCTGTATTTCTTACTGTTTCTGCCAGAGTTAGTCCTATTTCCAGCCTTCTTAATTGACAATATAGTTAATAAGCACCGGAAACTGATCGTCACAAAGAATGCTATCAGGGGCGCTGCGTATTACTACGAATTGATATTATGATATTGAAACATAAACGTACATTTCAGAGGTTCAAAGGTGTCTCGTCAGGGCCCTACCATACTGTATTGCTTCTATCTTCTCGAAGTCATTTAGGTACCTTCAACACATGCAACGAATGCAACAGGTAGTTTTGTGTCTAAGACTGATTCATTTTGGAAAGATATATTCTACAGTCTTCAACAATGTTTGGTATTGACGTAGTTATTTTACAATCTTTAGGCACATAAATAAATCAATACCTTACAAGTACACAGTCAGTACAAGGACAGTTATATTTATGTAGCTCCATTTCGGTAATGAACCATTTCTTTGCATTACGAAAAGATGTTAATTTGATTTTTTTCACCATTAACCAGACGCGAATCCACGGGAAGGGAAACAAGGGAAATTTCCCCGTAACATTTTTCAGTAAAGTAAAATTAATATTTTAACTTGTCACGAAACATTCAAGCAGAAATCTTTTTGGAATATCATTAAAACGAACAAAATTGTATATCACATCGCGAGTTGAGTGTAGCTTATGGCATTTTACAAAATAGCTAATATGACATATTCGACCAAAACATTTTTAATTTCCCCCTCCCAAAATTTGAATCCGGATCCGCCCCTGTTAGCGAATGCAATTGTTTCTAGTTGTAGACGAAGCGCCGTGTATTGGTTACCTTTCGCATCCCGGGTCTTGGGTCCATTCGCGCCCAGTCTGCTCGCCGGCCCCCGCCGCGCAGGGTCTGCATTCCACGGCGCGGTGCCCGTGCGCGGGGCGCGGGGTGGCTACCGAGAAAACGGCTCTTCTTCCCGAGAAGCGCCCAACGGTTTTCGGCCATCCGTCGGGTTTATGGCGACGCGGCCGCGCGCCCGCCGCGGGCCCCGCTGCCATGGCAGCCTCCACGCCGCCGCCGCCGCCGTCGTTCGTCATAGCCGCCGCCATTTCCGCCGGTTCAGGCGACATTGGCGCTTGTCAACGCCGCCCCGGCCTCCGTCCGCGCACCACCTCCCGCACCCTCCGCCAGGCCCCCTTTTCGCCACCCTCCCTGTCGCAGTCTCGTCCGCCGTCTCTGCTGCTATCTTCGCCTTCTCCGTAGCCGCCATCCGAGCCACGCGTCCTTTTCTCAACTTTCCCCCCGCCAGTAGCCCTGACGAGGCGGGAGTTTATTTTCTTGTTGT